>JBAIZZ010000298.1:398756-449336 GCA_037355905.1 Heliconius aoede
CTCAGGTTTAGACGCTAAGCGCGACTTAGAGTTTATTCATCACGCAATACCTCCAGAATTGGAAAGAAAATGGGGAACGGTGTCTTAACCCTCCTCTGTGCGGGGTACAGCGTGAAGCTGATTTATTTGATTTTATTTATAATTTTCAGATGAAAGGGGAACAAATTAATGTCATCATATTACATGCTTAAGAAATCAAAACTTTATTACTACTTCGACCCAGATATATTAGTACCTACGCTTATAGTCATAATATTTTATCATATCATCAGTTCTGGGTACATCCATTATCTAGTTAGTGTTAATATACTATATGATATTATCTTCTATAAAATAAATATATCTAGAAAATAGTAAATTTATAATAATAAATAATTATTTTTGTTTTATTTAAGAATGTACACATTTTACAAGCCAGTGTAGTAGCACTTCTCATATTCTGTACAGACGGAAACATTTCTTTTTTAAATGCATAAATCCATACTTATAATAACATAATAATAACTAAAACTAATATACGTAAGTACATGTTTACAGCGATCGACAGATTGTACAAGACACCCTCAGACGGCAGAACTTCGTAAGCAGTTATAGAGCAGTTTGTCGAGTCACACTCTGGGGTCCGCTCTGACAAAGCTATATGACTCAACGATGATACTTTCAGATTTGGTGCCGAGGGCAACGAAATATGGTGAGAGAGCGACAATAACTCAATAAAACCGTACATTTGGCAAACGGAATGAAAGCTTCGTGAATCTTTTATTATAACTTGAACACATTTGTTTCTTATGTACTTTCACAAAATATACCTCTGTATTTTTCGAGAAGTGAAATATTTCTTTACGCTTATATTTCCATTTTTCTTCGCTCTGGTGTCGAGGCAAAGCGCGGCATTGAGTTCTGCCACTCAACACGCAATGGCCCTAGAATTCCGAATTCAGAAAGTGGGGAACGGAGTGTCTTAACACCGACGTTCCCTCAGCGTGATACAGCGTAAAGCTGAAAAATCCTATGTATATCTTTATTATAATATAGATTATATTTATTATTAGAATTTTTTAGCAGCTATATCACTATTATTCGAAGATAAATATGTCATAAAAAAAATAAGATATTGTTATCTTTAAAAATTCTCTCCACGTTACGAAGATATCTCGCAACCCCTTTTTAGAGTTCATATTTATAACTCTAACTTAATATATTCTTTGCCGTATAGATTGGTGGTCGTTCTGGCGCAGCGGCACAAGGATGTGAATGTACCATGACGGTTGTGGGTTCGATCCCACAATTCCACCACTTAACACGCAATGTCTCGAAAAATTTAATGAATTTTGACATTACGTTCCCTCTGCTTACCCTGTATTGTGCGGGATATAGCGTGAAGCTGATTTTGATAATTTATTGTTAGCATTACTAGATGTTTCATATAAACATTATGTGGTATGTTAAAATACATAGTACAATAAGATAATCGTTACAAGATTAAATGAAATATAATAAAATATCTATATATCATGTTATATGTAGCACCACGTAGAAGGCTTAATTGAGGCCGTCCTTATAAAACTGGGCGCAGCCATATAAAATGTATAGTGGTATCTTTTCAAGTATTCAATTTATATAATTAGCGATGGAGTTGTTTTTTTTTTTCATATAAATTTCACATCATGTAGTCAGGATATTGAGGCTAACTTTTCTTTCTCTCAGAAAAGTAAAGAAGTTAAAGAGAAAATAATGTAACACCGTTTTGTAATTTATATTTTCAATGTCATGAAATATTTCCAAGTTTTATTGAGAAGGTGACGATTTTTATTTCGATCACGTATTCATTACTTATTTCTTAATATTGATATCGGGTATTGAATATGCTAAACGCATATTGTCCAATTGCGGAAAAAGTTCTTAAGAAAGATTTTACACCCTTAATAAACAAAGCTATATTATATTATTTTACATTCAAACATCCCCCAAGTGTGATTTGAACCCACAAACACTATATACGCAACAAGCGTCTCTTGCCAGTCGATGATAATCTAAAATTTATATGCTATAGCAGGGACATGTATAATTTTAAACATTATATAGTGAGTTTAGCTACTTTATCACACTTTTATAACTAACTTCATTTTATCGTAACACCCTGCGGTATTAGGGAGCGTGACAAGAGAAGCTAAACTAACATTGTAGTTTTCTGGCTTCAACTCCCACGTATTCAGATTCTAGTTTTAAAATGTTTAAAACTGATGGAAATCAATATGATTAAGAGACACTCTATTCTTCTATTAATATATCTAAAAAATATTTATTAAACTTCTTTCTTCACTTTCCTATTAAAGTTTTCAAGGCAATGCATGTTGAGTGGCGAGACTCAACGTCAGGCTTTTTGCATTGGGGCCAGAGCGAAGAAATGAAACTATTAATAAATAATAATTCATTCCCTCGTATGGGAATCGAACCCACAACGTGTCACGTTTACAGTCACACTTTATGCCCCTGCGCCACGACTGGCCTCAAATATAAATTGTACGTAGCCTTGACTGACAGTAAATAGAGTGGTAATGAAGCTTCTCTCTAAGTTCATGATTGAAACGTATTAGTTTCACTACGACGTAATCTACTTATCGACAAGATTACGCCAAGAAAGTACCTAATTACTTTCTGATAAAATACAGAACACGTACCTTATATGCTATAATATGTACATTCGCAAGTAATAATTTTCTATTTTAGCTTTATATTGTATCGCACAAGCAGAGATAAGCAGAGAGAACCTGGGAACTTAGTGTTAAGGCATTCTGTTTCCATTGAGACACTTCCGTCCTCAGTTTCCATCAAATTCTGGAGTCATTGCGTGTTGGGTGGTGCAACTGAACGCAACTGAATCCATAATTAACATAATTACAATCACACTGCGCACCTGCGCCACGACTGGTCTCAAAATAAGTTACATAATTAAATATTTTATCCTATTTTCCTATTTAAACCATTACTGAAGGCGTAACAAGAAATGACCGTTAACTCTATATCAAATTATTATTAGTTGCCTCGATTACAACTTAACCTCTTTGTTAAAATAGCATATACTGCATTGCAGTGTCATCTACCCACAAGATGGCCCTGAAACTGTTCAAAAATGTTTTACTTTAAGCTAAAAGAAAGGTCTCAACATAATACGTACTTACAGTAAAGTGTTAGAAAAAAATAATAATATACAATACACATGGATGTCACACTGTATTCCGTACACAGCAGGGTAGGCAGAGGGACCCTAGTGTTAAAATACTCCGATTCCCAATTTTCGCTAAATTCTGGGGCCACATTGATTGTCAGAAGTCAACGCCGCGCTTTGCCGTCACTATTCCTATATTTCGTTCCTTGAGTGGGAATCGAACTCATAACCAATTGCGTTTACAACCACACGCTGCTGGCACTGCGCCACGACTGGCCTCTTTTAACTTTGTTTTGGCAATATACATAGATATTAACAAGAACAATTTTGTTTAACAAGAAAACTATTAAACTCGTGAGACGCTTTTAGAAGTTGCGCGGGAACTAATTAAGACGTTGACCCAATAGTAAACTGAGGGTAACCGACGGTAACACGATAAACGCAGAATCCACCGGATGATTACTGCGATCGTTAGAATATTCTGCTTCGGTTTTAATTATTAGTTGTTTAGCCTCTCGCCAATTTCTGATATAAAAATCGATTAAAAATATATTCTTGTGAAATAAAAATAAATAAGCTTCACGCTGTAGCCAACACACAGCAGCGTAGGCTCTGGGAACGTAGTGTTAAAACACTCCCTTCTCCACTTTCCGCCGAATTTTTGAGACATTGCGTGTTGAAAGGTGGAACTCAACGCTGGGCTCTTTGCATTGATGTTAGAATGAAGAAATCAAAATATTAATATAATTAATAATAATACATTCGTTCGCGTGGAGAACGAACCCACAACCGTTGTGTTACTTTACACAGTAACAACTAATGTGTGAATTAAATTAAAATGAAATAAATTAAATCAGCTTCACGCTGTAATTGTAGGTAGATATTGAAAACAACTCTTGTTTCTTCGTTTGAACTCAATGATGAGTTTGAAACATTGATGACCTTTCAGCTAATTATATAGAACTTGAAGCATAAATGGTTTGTTTGTAAACGTTGATTAATTAGAATTATTTGTGAATTTTTCATATATTTTATGAAGTCAGTATATTACAGATATTGACATACGCAGACTACTTTTAACGTGACGCTAATAATATAACTGTAACAGTTTCGAGTTTTATAATAAATATGTATATTACATTAATAATAATATAATTTTACAATATATTGACAATACTGTTGTAATATTTTTAGAATATTTTACTATATTATTTTAATTAAACAATCAAATGTTTAACTAACATCGGCGCTCACTTCTATTATTGAAGAAAAAAACGAAGAATCGACGTGAATACAATAAAAATCTAAATGTAACGCAGCTGTAAGCCACAATATGATCGATCGATCAGCAATCGAATAAATAATAGATTATCACCTGTTTCCATTCCACCTTATCAATTACTTCTGCGGGATTCGCGTTCTCGTTCATCGGTGGCCGCAAAAGAGAGACGTACTGCAAAGATAATCCCATTTGTAATTGCCACTTCAAATATAAAATATTCATGTTATTTCTTATATCTAAAAGCACATGTATATAATAAGATTTTCATTCGTATGTTGAAAAATATGATATTGTTAATATTGCAATATATAGTGTATTTATGTCACAGTTTTAAGTACTCTATAGAACCCTATTACAATTAAAATAAAAGATAATATGCCAAAAAAATAAAAAGTTATTTTTTCAAAGAAAAAAAATATCGTTTTGAAATAAAATGCCTATTGTCGTATCTTAATAATATTTTTTAGGTATGAGTTTTTCCCTATACGCTGCTACCGTAAAAGGAGTGCAGACGCTTCCAATATACAGGATATTTGTTGAGCTCTCCATCTTTTATGTAGTTAATTACCTTCCTATGGAAAGAAAAAGAATATGCTTCAAAGAAATATGTCGGAACGATTAATTTTATTGATAATATTATATATAGATCAAATTAAGTAAGATGAAATAATAATAATGTTATTACGTTTCAAATAAAAATTACTATTTTCTCAATAATAATTTGACTTTTTCTTTGACTTTGACTTCCAAAGCTCGCGGCAGTGGTCTTTAATATATTTCAAAAAATTAAGCTTCACAATCAAGAATACATCTTACAATATTAATTACATGTTATATCACAGTATATAATCGTTTTAATATCGAAGACTCCAATGTGCAAATAACAGCATAAAAGATATTAAATTATGAGATACGACTTGTAGATTCCTTATCTTTAATCAAAACTTACCTTGTCCCTTTCTAGGCTTCTCACCATATCCAAGTCCGTAGTGTCAGATATACCGCCGTGGACGACAAACACACGATTATTAATGATGGTGCCCAGGGGAAGCCAGCGGTATACATTTTCTATCAGCTTCAACAAGCGTTCAGCGTTGTGCTGTATAATAATATAAAACATATTAATTTTATGAGGCTAACGTAGGCGTAGTAGGGCTGACAGTAGTTATGGATTCAATCCCCATTCGGGGAAAAGAACATTTCCTCTCTCTAGTGAAACAAATGCATCATTGGTTTACTCGCCAATCTAAACGTAAACTCAAATGCGGACGGAACGTAAAGAACGGAGTGTCTTGACACTGAGCTTAGAAAATCGAATATCAAAATACGCATCGCGTTGGCATTGTGTATATGAAAAAAATTATATTACAAAAAAAATTCTTCGATAAAAGCTCGCCCTCAAAGAAAGTTGACAATCATTAAAGCGATTTCCATTTCGTTGACAGCTAACCTACATAATGATATGAAAAACTCCTGTGTAAGCCACGTTGGGATACACTGTGATAATGTATGCTGTCATGCATATAGGTATAAATTTTATGCAAATTCTACTTAACGCCGCGCTTAGGCTCGTCATCAGAGAGAGGAAATATAAATATTAAGATACTGTTGTTCTGTATTTATGCCCGTTCCGAGCGTGCCAGCTCAGCACTAATCACGACGACGAATTCTTTAGACTTTATTGTAATTATCATAACGATTATGATAATATTGAGGATTTTTTTAATAATTTTCATTGTTATGAAAAATTAAAAAGACACCATAATGATTTGGAAAATCTCTACATATATAATATAATCAAAGAATAGAAAAGTCATGAAAAATATAAAAAAAATTAGGTCGGTTCATATATCGATTATAGAAGCTAATTAGGCTAAGCAAGCTCTCATCAGAATTATTGTCTGTTCGTTTGTTCGCCAATCACACAAGAACTACCGGACAGTAATTAATGATTTTTAATATGGTGATAGTCTAAGGCCTGGAGGTAAATTTTAGTTTGCTGAAATATGTAAGTGCACTCAAATCGGTTAAGCCGTTTCTAAGCCGCGAGCGGGCCGCTAGTTAAGTAATAAAAATTAAGAATTAATATAACATAAGATAATGTAGAACAGAGTGCCCTTATTGTAGCTATCCACTTGTTTTGTGTCGTTATAAACTTTTAAAAGCCTCCTGAGAGCTATCCCGTCCCTACCCATGTAAGCTATGACCTTCAAAAATACTACAGGATTTTGTCGGAGAACTTGTAATGTTTTTTTCTATATTTTATATAAGTACTCCATATACATCCTTTTACCACATAATACACTGTTTTAAGCAAATTGGTACTTTTTATCTTCAAATTCGCATTTGTAGTTTTACTAGTTGATTTATTTGGAAATTGAAACGAAATTTCTAGATTAGAACCCTAGATTCCCTCTGCCTACACACACAGCACAGCTTAACAAACGCACTCTCTCTCTAATTTCACTCACAATCACTAGTAGTAACTTTTATTTTATTTAGTAACCCTATAAAAAAATCATCAATCAAATCAATCAAAAAATTAGTTTTAGAGTAGATTATTTTCTTTAGGTTATACAAACACACTCACCCTGTACTTTTGATGTACTTCACGTATAAATCCATACCTGTGAAATTAAAAGAAAAATACGAATTATCTAACTTTAATCACACGGAAAATATTTATACATCTACGTCACCGTTTTCTTACTTCAATATAAGTATTCCGGAATTTACATTTGATTCGGGACCAATTCTGTATTGAACCGTAAAATAAAAGCCAGATGAAAGCTTTTCATTCCACTTTGAACTAGTTCTTTTTTTTCCTAATGGCATAATATTAAACGTAAATAAGGGACAATAGGCTTAGATTTTATTTGTATCGTATAAAACAATAAAATAACACAAAGGAATAGTGCTAAGAACGTTGTGGCACAGTGTGCCACAACGTGTGACTATAAACGCGACGATTTTGAATTCGTTTTCACTCGGGGGAAAAATAAAATTTAATATTTCTATTAAATTGGTCTGGTTACAAGGCAAAGCACGGCGTTGAGTTCGAAAATTCTTCAGAAAGTGGGGAACAGAGTGTCTTAACATTAGATGCTCTCAGCCTACCCTGCTATATGCGGGATACAGCGTAAAGATAAAAAAAAATAAAGAAAATCAACATGACTTTTAATACCTGGAGTTCATAATGAGATCTTCGTGGTTGCCCCGATTTAAATAAACTCCTCCAGGAAACGCCAGCATGCAGGCAAGTAATAGTAAAAACACTTCCAAGCCTTTCTTGCCACGATCAACGAAGTCACCATTAAATATGTATGGATTCTCAGGCGACGGTAGCCCATTCTATATGGAATGAAAATTTCAATGTATTAAAATACTGCCGTGGAAATGAAGATAAACACCAAAGTCCGGTTAAACATTGTTTAAAACTCTGAAAATGTTATTATAAACTCGACTACAATTAATCTTTATGAAGTCTCCCTTTATTATAAATAATGCTACGCCTCGCTGGATTTAAACAAGAACGATGTACGCGATATGATTGACGATTGTGTCCCGATTCGCGTGTGAAGTACAAATATACATACAAACATATTATAAAGATAAAAATTCACTTAACGCGATTGATTTTAATTATATAAATTAGTAATTTAGTATTATTATTTTTACCAGATCGTGTTGAGGCCGTCGTGGCATAAGCGTGTGACTGTGAAAGCGACGGTTAAGCGTTCAATTTCCACTCAGAGGAATAAATTAATAATTAATAATAGTTTCAATTATTCTTCTCTCTTGTAACATGACAAACCGCCTTAGTAAATGGGGAGGAGAGTATTTTAACACGAGTTTCCCTACCCTGCCTACCCTGTTAGAATCGAGATACAGCGTGAACCTAAAAAAAATACAAAATCCTTATGTAATATACATAGTAAATATTTACAAAGAACTACAGATATTTGTTTGATTAAAAGTTCTCCCGAACACTGCTAAGGACGTAGAGATATAATCTATACTCTTCACATTTTTAGCCGTGTATACATTAATATAAATTATTGTAGATTGTCTGTCATAATAAATATAAAATTTGCAACATTCTAAAAATTCTTTGTCTATGTTCAAAAATTTCCCACGAAAAGTTCTTCATAAGACAAATAAACCAATTTCACGATGTATCCTGCATACAGCAGGGTAGATAGACGGAACTTAGTACTAAGACACTTCATTCTCCACTTTCCGCCTTGTTGAGAGTGAGTTGTACTCAACGCTGCGCTTTTGCCTCGACACTAGAGCAAATATATGGAAATATAAATTTAAATAAATAAAAATATGTTTTTCCTCGACTGAGGATTGAACCGACAACCAGTCCGCGTTTATAGTCACATTTTGTGCCCCTGCGCCACCACTGGCCACATTTATAAGACCTCACAAATGCAGGTTGACCGCGGCGGTTGGTGGCGGCGGCGACTACTTACGCAATGCGTGCTCGAATCGATACAACGTTACGCAATCGTTATCCTCCGTCAGATTCGCGTTATCCTGTCGAAGAGGACGAATTATCCGCTTTGCCTTTTTATATCGTTTTGTCGTTTTGTTTTAAACGTGGTGAGCTTTCTTTCATTCTATGTTTGCATAAGGTTTCGATTTATCAAATAATAGATGGTATGACTGTAGGTTCAAATATAATTGAAGGAAAACGTAATGCATAAATTGTGAGCCCCTCCTCGAAGTCACTAGGTTCCAAGACAAATTAAAGAAAATACATATAAATAAAAAAAATAACAATAAAATTTTCGTAAAATAATAACTAGTGCTATCCACATTTATATTATATAATAAATTTTAAATAAAACCACAAAAAATTAAAATTTAAAACGATAACTAACACAGCTACCATTAATTTTATGATTAAAAACAGTTCGTTTGGCGCCAGGAGCGAAATTACTTCAATTAAGTCATTCGTATAAAGCGCTGTGCTTAACGTTCATTAATAGTGACGGAAAAGGCAATAGAAAAACAATATCAACAAACGAGGTCGTCCGGCGTAACAGGCGGCCTATCAATCAATCGTAACTTAGCAGTCAGCACAAATTGGATGACGCGTGCGCCGCTCCCTAATTGTTAGCATAACAGGACTTATCGCCGTCTTGACGTCAAACAACAGATTATATACCAAAGTAGTAGAGACTTGTAAGAACAATGTTTAGGCACATTGAGCAATTTCATTTCTTAAATTGATTTTTTTTCTTGAACATCTATAATATACTGTACATTCAACTATAGTCACAAAATTGAAAAAATATTTAATAACAATTTAGTTGTAGACTGTAATTTGATATCTAGATTGCCATTTCCTCAAATGTTTAATTTATTTGTCAATAATGTCCAACTAAATATTTCAAACTTCTTATAAAATTTCAAATAATTAAATAAGTAATTCAAAATGTGGTAAAGCTAAAAAAAGATACGTATAATTCTATTAACCAAAGAATTTCGACGATAATATTGCCAATTTTCATTTTAAATATTCATTACGTGATAGGATAAAAGAGGGTTAACGACTTTTTCTCATTTCTAGGTCGAACTGTCTCGACCTTAACTCTTTTCTCGCGACGCTGAGACGCTATTTCCCGTAAAATTCCAAATTCATTGTCCCATTGAAACTGCAATCTGGGTCTGTGCCAGACACTAAGACACATATGTATAAATCAAGACGTTTATTATTGCCACACTTTGCTCTAGATGATTTTTACAAAATGTGCGGTTTTTCATTTAAGTAAAATAAAAAAAAATGTAAATTACATACTTCCCGATCGGGTGAATGACACAGGGTAAATAAAATTTCAGTAAAATAAAATTCCGCCACTCAACACGCAATGTCTCCAGAATTTAGCGGAAAGCAGAGAACGGAAGTCGAAATGGGGAATGGACTATCTTAACACCATGTTCCCAGGTTCCCTCGGCCTTCCCTGCGATATGTGGGGTACAGCGCGAACGTAATATAAAAATAATTAACAATCTTACACCATTATGATGCAGTGAAACAGCGTTTCATTATAAATGCGTTTAAATTTTATTTTTAAGATTCATACTGAATCCTGCATAAAACAGAGAAGGCAGAGAGAACCAAGTGTTAAGACACTTCGTTTTTCACTTTTCTATTCAGTTCAGTTTTTCACCGAATTTTCGTCGAATGTTTCCCCACAATGAGTCCCCACTTAACACGCAGTATCACTAAAATTGGGGGAAATTTGTCTAAAGACTGTATGCTCAATTTTTGTTTTGCCTTTCTAAAGCTGGCTATATGTGAGAAAAAGGTTGAAAATTAAAAAAAAAAAACAATATTTCAATGTACATACATCCGTGACAGCCGAAAATATTTGTCTCTATTTTTTGAGTACAACTCGAAATACAAAACGATAAAATACCCCAAACTGAATAGAACCGGCAAATCAATACGTTGTCGTTGGTTTCTATTGCATATTATATATCTCGCCAAAGGTAAACGGGCCGATGTTTTACCAGATAGTGAAATTATGATATAAACTAGGTTGAGTAGGGTTGGAATTTGAAAATAAATCATTATATATTATGTACATTTAAAATTTACCTGATTGCATTGTATTTGCACAGTTGTGGTGTTTCTTGCATATTAAAATTGCCTTATCCGCGTGACGGTTGTAAATTCTAATACCGCTAGCGTATGTTTATCTCTTAGATATAAATACTGCTAGTATTACTGAGTAAGGGTAAACCTTACTCATTTAATAATTAGAGTGTTTGTTACCATTTATTTGGGAATGAAAAATATTTTTGAGAAAACACAAAAAAATAAACGCAGCGGGATTTGAACCCGCGCCTCTTGGAAACCGTCCAAGCTCTCTGACCAACTTCTCCACTCCATACGTTTTCATCGGGCTACATCGGAATTTTATATCCTATTTAATTAATATTTTTACAATTTTATAGTGTTGTTCCATACTTAGAATAGAAAAATCCCTTATGTTATATTTGCTTGCCTTGACAAGTGCAGGAACTACCAGTGAAGATACAAACAAAAAAGAAAAGTAAAACATTATCTATATATATATAAAATGATCATTTTTATCATAATAATAGTATAAAAAATACAATTTCTTATTCTTTATCTCCAACTAGATATGTACACACATTTTGTAGAAATGTTAATTTGTACCCTTCTAACAAAAAGGACTAAATTATTACGTAACTTTTCCTCTCGGCTAACTTTGTTGCTGCAAAACCTTTTCAGTTTTATGAAGCACATAAAAATATGATAACATAGAGGCAGGTATCATAAAAATATGTTACATAAAACGTATATATAGATTTATTGTATAAAATTACTAATATAATATGAACTTTTAATAAAAAGATCTTTTAATACTAGTCAAAATTTATTCATTTTTGTTCAATAAAAGTACAAAATGTATCAAAAAAAAAGTATTAACTAAACATTCGTGTCGCAGGGCACAAGTGTGTCACATAAACGCGACTGGTTGTGGGTTCGATCTCCACTCAACACGCCATGCTTCCAGAATTCCGCGGACAATGCAGAACGTTAGGCTCCATCTCCCTACCCCGCTATATGCGGGATACAGTGTGAGACTGACTTTTTAATTCATAATTATCGGAAAAACTTATTTACCTATATATATCAGCCTCACGCTGTGTCCCGCACACAGCAGGGTAGGCATAGGGAACCTAGTGATAAGACACTCCGTTTTCCACTTTCTGCCGAATTCTGGAAGCATTGCGTGTTTAGTACCTGAACTCAACGCCGCCCTTTACCTCCACACCAGAGCGAAGAAGTGGAAATATATTTCACTTCTTCGAGTAGGGATCGAACCCACAACCGTCACACCCTTGTGCCGCTGCGCCACGACAGCCTCAACCATTCTAAAACAAATTATTTACCATCTCTAAAACAAAACTAAATATAATAAATAAGTCTTACCTTATGGAAAATTACAAGTAAGTCATCTAATTTGCCGTGTAAGTCCCCACAAATAGTGATTTGGCTTGAAATGGACGTGGTCGCCACGTTGATGTTAGGTAGCCTCTTCAGCATTTGAGAAGCTTCCTTCAAAATCTGCGCTACTTGTTTCGGGTGTAAGCGATGCTAAAGTAAAATAACAGTTAATTTTCTATTCCAAAATATATTTAATTTACATTAATATCATGTGTAAACGATGTTTGCTTGCTTAATTTAATATGTTTTAAAAAACGTGCGACTGTAAACGCGACAGTTTTGGATTCGAATCTCATTCAGGGAGTGAAATATTTAATATTTTCTCGGTCTGTTAATGAAGCAAATCACGTTAAGATACGCCAAAGCGACGAACGCACTATTAGTCTTAACACTAGGCTCCCAGATTCCCTCTACCTATAAAAAAATATTTATCACCTACGTGACGCATGATATTATAAATATATCATTCTCATTTAAAAGACTCGTGAAGTTGATACTAAAAATACATTACAAATTCGTAGACGTAACATCACAATATGACTGACAGTAATCAAATTTCATGTACAGTGGCATGTTTAGTCTACCGTACGATACCGCCATTATTTAATTTGGACCAATATATGAGCTTAAAATAAAATATTTAATAGTAAACGTTATTTTTTTCTCATCTTCACGCTGTATCTCGAACATAGTGCGGTAAGCAGAGGAGATCTAGTGTTAAGACACTCCGTTCCACACTTTCCGCCGAATTCTACTGTGTGCTGCGTGCACCCTGCTGTGTGCGGTTGATTTTGATTTCTATAAACATTTAAATGACTAACATGAATATTGAAATGTAAATGAACTTGTATCGTTATTATATATATTATATTTCTGTGTCAGTATTTGTTCAACTCACTTTCTTCTTTCTAAATGCCTCTATGAGTAGATCGATGTCCTTCCTTTGCAAAGGAAATTCGAGATCCGGTCCACGGGAATGTTTAGGTGGCGCTGTCTCGTCCACGCCGCCACCCTCGTCAGACTCTTCAGAGAAGACTTGTTCGGCTAAAAATATGTGTCATATGATTCACATATCAGTTTTAGTTTTGCGGAGAAAAGAAGTTTAAGTGGGACTTGTTTATACAGATTTAGGATCGGCATCTGATAAATTAAGCCAGTCGTGGCGCAGTGGCAAAAGCGTGTAATTGACAGGTTGTGAGTTCGATTTCCAGTCTAGAAAATGAACATTTGAATATTTCGATCTCTTCACTCTGGCAATAAGGAAAAGTGTAGCCAATGCCATCATGATTCGGTGGAAAATATAGAAGAGAAGTGACTTGATGATGAACAGACTGTCATAACCGTAGCTTCCCAGATCCCCTCTGCCTATCAAGCGATGTAAAGGTGAAGCTGAAAAACAGATAAATAATTATCTGTTGTAACAAGAAATCATCTTGAGGTTAGAAGCACTTTAATCGTCAAGATATTATAATATCTCGTGATTAAAAGTTAAAGCCCTTCTAATGCCATTATATCAACTTTGGAGATAACGAGGCGATTGTGAGACGTGCCATTGTTACGAAATCCCCTTTCACCTACCTTTAACATTACATTAGAGGTAAAAGGTATGTTTAGTTAGGTAAGTATGTTTAATTAAATAGATTTTATATTTTCTAATATATATATATATATATATATATAATACTATATCTCTAATTGAATAAACTTTTTGTAACGAGTTCTGCGAGATTTATTTTGATAATATATACTTAGTTCCATTTACAATTTCTACACTTCTGCGTGTGTCACAAACGAAGCATGTAAAGTGGCTCTTAATGTCACGCATTTGTTCAACGAACAAAACACATTTAATACAATTTATTATCAACGCAACGACGTGGCAGTGAAAATTTGATTTAAGATTATCTTTTCTCCGGCTCACCTCACTTCTTCTTAATATATAATATATAATTTAGTAAAATATGCTTGTCTTTTATATACTCAACAACCATGATAAAAGTTTAAGTTATTATATTCTTCATAATTATATGAAGAATATACTCGTTAGCGTTAGAAATATTTCATGATGTTTGTACAAGCGTTACGGACTATTTTATAAAAAAACAAACACATCAAAGAAAATTCAACAATTTACTTGAAAATTTTAAGTTAAATTCAAAATTCCTTTATTTCCTAAAACACTTAAAATATCTACAGCGTGAAGCTGATTTATATCTCTTCACAAATTTTACCTAAAGCTCACTTTAGGCCCCTGTCGAAGAGCCACTCAACTGATTTTGATCCGGGTATTCTTTAGAGAAAAATATATAACATAAATATAGTTTAAGACACATTACATTGTGTATATATTTGTGTAAAATATTGTATTGAAGTATTTCCCTGAGGATTTTATCGGGATAAAGAATTTGGATGGAGTCTTAGGAAATAGCAGGTTCAAATTTCAACGAGTGTATGACCCTTTCCATGCGAATTTCATTTATCATCATCTAATATTATGTACCAAATTGCTATCACCATAATAATACTAGAATTAATATTTCAAATATTATAAAGGCTGCCATTACACATAATATAGTTCAGTTGATATTCCAGTTTCATATGAGTAATCCCATTCAGACCGCAAATTTACATATTTTAACCAAAATATCCGGGTACGGGTGATCTATTTTAACTAAAACCCGGTTTTATATATAATATTGCGTATCTGATTTTTTTGTCTCTATCTTAGTGTTCTACATTACACTACACTTTACAGATCTTTAATTTTTCACGATGAAAATAGTTAAAATATTTATGGCGATGAACAGATGAATAATATGTACAAATTTTTTTAAATACTTTAAAAAAAAGAAATTAAAAAAAAGTTTTGAAATATTTCAAAACCCTAACTTGATCTGGCTCGTGCGAAGTAGATAAACTTATATAAATTAGATTTATTATTGTAAAAAGATTATTGTATTTAGATGTATTAATATAATATGTATACTAAATAAAACAATATTTTTTGCTTATATCTAAATATAAATTATACTTTTTGCACTCACTGACAGACGCAGTCCTCGAAGTCCGTTCAGATGATGGCCGGCCACTCGTCTCTCTCATATGGCTCAGTAGTGCGTTGAAGAAGTTATATAACTGGAAAGGATGTTTATGTTAACGTTTGAATTCGTTTAATGTAATTATTTAATGGCTTGGGTTTCAAAACAGGTAAAGGTTGGGTGTGATTATTTATATAAAAAAATATTCAAAACAATAATATCAAATTGTAAGTGGTTTGAAAAGTTTAATTTATTTGTTTAGTATTTAGAACTAAGCAGATTTTATTTTTGATCTCTCTGTTCTTTCTGTATTTTAATAGATTTCATAGGAAATATACGTATTGAGGATGTTGTGACGCAGTGGCACAATCGAGTCACCTGTAAACGCGACGGATGTGGGTTCGATTACCACTAGGGAATTTTTTTTATAAATATTTTTATTTCTTCGCTCTAGTAACAAAGCATTGAGTAAAGCCACTGAACACCCCAAGCCACGGAAACTAGGGAACGGAGTGTCTTAACACTAGGCTCCGTCTACTTACCCTGGTATATATGGGATACAGCGTTAAGCTGAACAAAAACTGTATACGCTATAAGAATTTATAATAAAACGAACATATTAAATTATTTGAAGATCAAACACCACAATCGAATAACTTTAAACCTATTAAGAACTAATAAATAATCGCATTACGCTTATATGTATCTTTGACTGTGTAGACGGTTGATTGCTTAATAGTTATACGGCTGGATTGCTCCTGGCCCACTTATGCGTCAGGTCGAGGCTTGAAAATGTTTCAGCCTATAAAATTATTATTTATATTATTATTTTAATAAAATATCTAAATACTGTATTTATACAGTAGTCATTTATTTAGTGTATTTTTTTTGAAATGGTAGGTTTTTGATTCCACGGACCAAACATATACTACTATAGGTAAAAAAAAAGTTATTATGAAATTGCTAAGAATTTTCTTTAAAACCAAGACAAAACAGAGGGTTTAGGTAGCTACATTTTAAAATATACCTGCTTACTTTGAAAATAAATATATATATATTTATATTATACTAATCTCATAGACCATATATGGTAATTTCTTAGAACCGATTCTCTTCAAAATAGGCCTCATGTCACTTTCGACGGAAACTCTTATTTTCCTTTTAAACATTTTAATAACGCAAAAGGTCGCTGGAAGATAGATCTATCTGGGCTACAAGATGGATGGGCTACCCTCTAATCATCCTTCGTCCAATTGCAATATAAGCGTCAAAAAACAAAATTTCCATTCTATACATCATCGTTATATCTGATTATAAACCCACCACTATTTCATGAAAGAAATAAAAAAATAAATAGAATAAGCAAAGAGTCTTTCGATTCTTAACAATTTACGTTTGTATTTCTGATTCAATAAAAACAACTTTCAATAAATCAAATTAAATGAACTCTAGAGATTCAAGTATAAGAATTAGTCTTTATTTTTGATATGCTTCAATAATAAAGATCTAAACAGAATAATAAATCCTATGATATAATTCATGATGCTATGAGTGTCATTAATTCTTTCAAAAATCGAACGAAATATAGAGAATAGAGTGTCATAACATAAGGCTCCCTCTACCTACACTACTCATAAGGCAAAATTTAAACATTGAATTTCTATGAGTTGTTTCCTTGCATACGGCGACTATAATGATACTAATTTACTGAATAAAATAATTTTTTGAATAAAATAATAGTCATTTATAAAAAATTTGCAAAGTTTTCGAATTCTTTGATCTGGCCTGCAATGAATAGAAACCTCACAGAAGAATGTCACGCTGCGTTCCTTTGCCTTTGTTTCTTTCTATTGAGCAAAAGCGCAAAAGCTTAAGAACCTTAGTATAAACTAAAAAACTTTAGTATAATAAATAAACTACTGAAGAAACGCAAATTCCTTACTAAAAGTATTAGTACGTTTACAGCCTTTTTTTCAGCCTACAATAGGATAGCAAAAATAATATTATCTTTATTTTCCTATCATTCGTTCTACTTAAATAACTATTAATAGTGTGGTAACAGAATTTAAATTTCCATTTCTACAAATTATATTAATTTACAATTCAGATTTGAATCTCTAATATCTCTTTGGAATATGGGTATAACTTTCGGCCTACACTCATTCTATTAATAACTCGCTTTGGGCTTACTAAGGTATTTAATATAATAAAGCTTCCTACATATTTTAGCGTGTTGCCTGCACCATCTTGTATATTTACTGTCGTAAATTGAATTTGACTATAAACTTTCTGTGTATATACTATAGTGTACGAGAGTGCTGGTTGAACACGTAGTCTGTCAAAGAGAGTTTATTGATAAGCTTGTTTATTGAACTGTGACAAGTCGAAGTACCAGTGCCTGCCAACTTTACAATGTTATAGAGAATATTGATATAACAAATCTTCACGCTGTATCCCGCACACAGCAGGATAGGCAGAGGGTGTGTAGTGTTAAGACACTCCGTTCCCTACTTTTCATTATCATACTAATTTTAGAAGTAAGCTAAGTAAATGTATATGACACGAATTAAGGACCATGAAATATTTGATGATCAAATTTAATACGTTGCAGCATCAGCTTCACGCGTTATCCTGCATGTAGCATGGTATGTATACGTTTCACTGTACAATATTTTATTATATTGTGAATAATATTAACAATAATCTATTAATAGCGGCGTTGAGTTCCACCACTTAACACGCAGCTTCCTGAATTAGGCGAAAACTGGGGGACAGAAGTGTCTTAAGAAAACGGAGTCCTTCCTTTCCAAGTCAATGGTATAATTTAATTATTATATTATTATAACTGTCAGCTATCCTGCATGACATTCAATAGACATAAATTCCATACAAATTTATCCTGTAAAAATTCTTAAACATAATAGTTGTAATAAGCTTTACTTGTTGGTATTTCTTTTACAGACACTTTAAATTGTGGTAGCGGCAAACTTAGAATACAGTTTATTATATACTTGACAAAAGATTAATTAACTTTTTGGAGGCGAAAACTTGACGTAACAAGTTTATCTATATTTCTCGTCCCTAGTATATGTGAATTATTATTTTTGCTATGACACTGTGTATTTTGTCGGACAAACAGAATATTATAATATATTATACAAATTGTGAAGCAACTGTGATAATATCTACAAATTTTTAAAAATATCTCGCTATAATATAAAGAGAATCTCGACCTCGAGCATAAATGGAAAAACTAGATTTGCAGTTTTTAAAAATGTGCTCATCTCAAATGTTGTAGACTATAACATCACAGCGTGAAGCTCAAATATTGTTGACTAGGCATAGGAACGAAAGTTCAAGCCAATTTTCATCGAAAAGGTTAATTGAGAACTACAGTTTTTTTAGGCTATTAATATGTTATTGGAAAAATATTTTTATTTATTTGATTTATATAGAAATCGCAAAATTCTATATCACATATAATACATCTGTCTATCTAGTTTAATATGTATAATCTACATAGTTTCGCATTCAACTGTGACTTATGGACGGACAGACAGTCCGTCCATACGTAACTAATCTATATGATTTGCCTTTATTGCCATTCGATTTGAAGTTAAGACATCTGTGACAAGACACTGTGACATTATTAAAAAAGCAATTTCATGTTTCTACTTAATTGTGCCTGTTTCATTTCTTCTATAATTTATACAATTTGCTTATTATTATATTAGTTTCGTTAACTTTGTAGGATAGGATGTATAATATGGTTCAAAATTATTATATAATAAATAACTGCTTTTTTATAAACATATCTCAATATAGGTATTGATATTGTTTTTAAAACTACTAAAACTAAAATTATTATTATTAAAAAACAATAATAATGCAGGTTAATAAATTAATTAAATATGTAGCACAAGCGAGCGAAGCCGCTAGCGGTTCGCTAGTTTCATAAAGTTGAAGGTGACATTATTCAATCTTCGTTTGCAGGAAATGAAAAAGGTTTGCAGAGGCGCTGATGAAACTCAAGGTCACACTTTGCTTTAAATAAATTGATAAAAATGTCCCTCTTTGCGTTAGTAATATCTCTTTAGAAAATGAAACCGTAACCCTTGCCTAGAAAAAGCCGGTGCTGATTATGAGCGTGAGCTATATAGGCAAGTAAGGTATCACATTTATATTTGATTTAAATAAAAAAATAAACGCCAATCTTTTTTATATTGATTTTCTCTATAAAAATATATTTATATTTTTTAAATTTAGCGAAGCATTGATTTTAGGTTTGGAACAAATAAATAAAATTAAATACAAAAAAAATCAATCGATCGGAATGTTATGTGCGAATCCACTCACCCAATAACTTATTTATTATTTTGCAAAGAAAAACGGGGTGTTGGGTTCCACCATTCAACAAGTAATGTCTTAAAATTTCTAAAAGCACGCAGTGTTTAAACACTACGGTACTGTTTTAAGCGTGAAGATAAAAATAATAAGAAAATTGAATGTAAAAAATTTGTATTCAAATAAAAAAATAAACTGTATTAGAAAGGAACATCATAATTTATTTCTTACAAATGCTTATTAATTAAAATCTACAGACCCACCCTTTCCTTAAGCCTCAACAGCACTCCGGTTTCCCAACTGACGCCGTGTACACCTTTGTTCCACAACCTAGCACCTGACTTTACATATAAATTCTCAAGTCTAACTTCAATCTTCATTTTAATATATTCATATTGTCTTGTTGTAATTCAAGTTATGTATATATGTATATTGTATATATATATATATATATTTGAATACGAAATTATAATTGCCACCTGCGACAGGATCGTCAGTATTTATTACAATAGTACTTAACTATATAGTTGTAGAGCTAACAGGGTTGTTATATTTACTTAGTTGTACGAAGTTTTTTCTTTTATATTAAATAAATTTTAAGCAATAAATTTATATTATAATTAATCCTTAGTCAGTCCTTTATAAATTTATCTGCGTCCGTTCGCTAAAGCCTACAAAATATCTCAAATCGAAAGCTTACTGCCCTCAGTATCTGATTTATAGCACAAGTAAACCCCTTTCTGATTAAAGGTTAGAACGCGTGCTCTTATTTATACTCGTAACTTCGTTGGCCATAAGTAATTTTGTTTTTAGTTAAAATAGAATATATTAAATGCAAGATAAGTAAATTCTTTTAAATTCTTAAATATTAAATACTATTTATAAAAAATATTTTTACAAGCAAGATTTTATTCAAAACGTCAATTGTACTAGAATGAAAATAATGAACAAGGACAAGAAATTTATTTAGATTCAATTCCGTTTCTTTTTAATGAATATTTTATTTTCACTTTTTAATTTTTTCTTAATCTTCATATTTCTTTAAAATACATCATTATTGCAGGGTGTTTGTCCAAACATGACCTATCTACCACCTGACCTGTGGCCGCCTTTCGGCTTCTACTCCTGTACGGAGCATTTACTATAGTGTATTGTATTTTGCAAATCAAACCCTTTCATTTGATACCCTGTGATATGAGTCAGATTACGGAAAAAATCATTATCCGCCATTTTGTCTTCGGCACATTGGATTAACAAGCATATTGATTATAATATATTAATATTGTTGTTAATATAGTATAGAGGCCAGTCGTGATGCATGGGGCACAGAGTGTGACTGTTAAACCTGCCGGTAAGGGGGATTGTGGGTTCAATTCTCACTCAAGGAGATGAAATATTTGCTTTGAATTTGTATTTCCATTTCTTCACTCTGGTGTAGAGGTAAAGCTATGCCACTCAACACGCAATGCCTCCAGAATCTAGCAGAAAGTCGGGAAATGAGTATCTTAACACTAGGTTCCCTCTGTCTATCCTGCTGTGTGCGGGATACAGCGTGAAGCTGTATTTTTCGCTTACATATAATTTCATTGATCAGAACTGACATCATAATCCAAATTTCAACTCAATAGGACCCTGGAAAGTCGATCAAAATGACCTTACAAAATTTTACATTCACTGACAAACTAAGCTACTAACAGGGCAAGTTAAACAAAGACAAATGACACATAAATTACATACATGACACAAATTTATTTCTTAGAATAAAATGATGCCCCCACGACACTACTTCTTTATTTAGTTGGTTGTCACGTCGCGTGCTACGAGTACCTCAAACAAACACGTGTGGCACGAAACGGCACGTCTTTCAATATTTATTCCGACCATTTTTATTGATTTATAGAAAGTTGTCTTTGATTCGTAGATTTTGACTTTTTAGATATCATAGACTAATATTTATGAGATGACATAAAAGAATTATCAAATAAACTGTCTAGTGCAAACGAGCTCTACGAGCAAAACAAATGGTTTTTAATTGGCACAGTATGCTATATTATGACCTCGTTAGGTACATAAGCTTGCCTCGTTTACAGAATTCATGTTGTTAATTCAATTCAGCATATAACACAAATGCATAATGAAATGAACTTAAAATAGCAGGTGTATGCAGTCAATTTATGTGAAATGAAATGCAAATATAAATTTGTAATGAATTTTCTCTATGAAATACCTATAAATGTTCAATTTTTATATTTTTCCTTTTATTTGTATTCTATGTTCTCACTTCGAGGCTAATGTAACTACAAGTTCACGGGAAGTATTATATAAGTTTTGATTACGCGGCGAATTTCATAAAAAATGCAGCAAAAATGCATTTACGCGTAAACGCTCTAATATATAATATATATGCAATTTTAAACCTCAACATGATGTTCTTATACTTTTAATGGATAACAATAAATGCATAGCGTCTTCACTACTACTAACTACAACATTACAGCAGCGCCTGGTCACAAAAGGGTGTGGCTTAAAACATTGAAAACATGCATTAAAATTAACATCCATTCGTAGCATGATAAAAATTTCTAAGCATTTATGCAAAATAAATGTAAAATATATACATTTGGTCTGGTATTTAATGAAAGAATATTTTTAAGTCAGTGTATCAAATGCAGATCCAACGTTGAGGCCACGATGGAACTGACGACTTAAAACACTTTTGATGGTTTAGATCAATTAAAATTGACGTTATTGTATTTCAACGAAATAAAAAGTATATTCCTTACGTAACATACTCTTGTATGCCAGTATGACACAAGGAGCTTTACACATATTATTGAAAAAATCTTTAATATCATGCATGAATGAGTTTATATTTCGATTCGCACTTGGCCACCTTTCGGATAACTGTGACCACAATCTGTTTTGAAGGTTTTATACAACTCTGAAGAATACTGCTTACATTCATATATATTATATTGTCTTTTTAATATTATTTTCATTTCTTCGCTCTGGTGTCGAGGCAAAGCGGGGCGTTGAGTTACGCTACGAATCTTGTCCTACCATTAGGTTGCCTCTGCCTACCCTGCTATCGCAGACACTCTTATTGCATAAAGCGTGAAGTTAAAGAAAAAATTATAATATATAAACATTGTCTCTTATTTAGTACATTATCTTTTTTTTCTAAAAATCAGCAGTATAATGTATTAAAGGTAAAATGTTTCATTTCTTTTCCCGTCACGTACGCAAACAGACAGTAGGAGAGGTGGCAGGAGGATATATTTACTGCTAAGGGAATAATGTTCATCCTGTGGCAAAATTAACACTGTAACGACCGAAAGTCACGCAACCATATACTCTATCCGTATATCTCTATATAAATACTAAAACAGATTTAAACTTGGCTTCGCTCGCTTATCTAATTTTTTTATTATAGGCAAGGATATTTTTTAATATATACATATTTTTTAATAAAAAAATATCCTATATGTTTCTCTTCTAATACATACCCCTAAGAATATGTGTACAAAGTTTCATAAAAATGGGTTTTGAAGTAACGTAACAAACTTTTTTTTCAGCTTTACGCTGTATCCCGCACACAGCAGGGTTGGCAAAAGAAAACTATTGTTAAAATAGCCGCGCTTTGCCTCGACACCAGAGCAAAATTAAAAACAAATGTAAATTAATATTACACATTCTCGAGTGGGAATTGAACCTATAACCAGACGCGTTAGCAGGCACACTAGGCCCCTGCGCCACGATTGGCCTCACAAACAATCAAACTGACATTCACATTTATAGTAATGCTTTTAAGCTACATAACTATAAATATAAGAACTGTGTTTAAAAACAATACCTACTATGCTTTATAAATGAATGAATGGATAAAGACTACAAAATATATTACCAAAAGAGAAATAATTGCGCAGTCACCAGGACCTGCCTCGTATATAATATAATATTCTCTAGAATTCTAGATACGCTGCAAATACGGATTTACGTGCGTATATAGAAACCTACATATAATACTGAAACATAAGTCCTTTTAATATATCTTATTTTCACCCGACTACGAAAGGAAGAATTAAGTTTTTGCGCGTATCTTGTATGTATGTCTTTATTACTTCGTATCTCCTGAATCGCTAGACGGGATTACATAATTGGAATATTGTTTACTGAATTAAAAAAAATGAAATATAGCGGCTGTACGACTTCAATATACTTAGTGACTGTTAATCCTAATTAAGTATTGGGCTTGTTTTTTTCTTTTTAGTTTTATGCAGTCGAGGCTTTTTAGTTTTATAATTTACTTATATTCACGTAGACTATGTCAATAAAAATGTAATATAAAGCCACACTGTCCCCCACTTTAAAGCCATTTTAAAGTAATTATACACTACATATATTTGAATGTATATAAATATCCACAGAATGTGGTCGAAAACTACGATCCTTGTGTATAAAGTAAGACGATTTCCACCGGAACTACATTAATTTCTTTCATATAATTATTAAAACAAAATATTTATATAAGACAAAAACATCAACCGATATAACTAATAGTGTACTTGATAGAAGGTTAGCTTAGAACAAGTGTTATTATTATAGTCTTAATTAGATTATAACTGACCTTAACTTGATCCTGCTCGCCGGCGTATTCGATGCTCTGAAAGATAGTCCAAGTGTAGCGCCTGCGCACCTCCATGCGCGCCAAGTAGCGCCGATACCATTGTTGTATTAGTATCGCAGCTTTCATGGCTGCGACAGATAAATAAGAAAATCTATAATTTTCTTACAAAATAATATTAACAAATATTATATATTTAGATAAAAAACTATTTTATTTTTAATTGTATTTCGATAAAAAAATATAATATATAAATAACATAAAGTGAATTAAAGGACGACATGTTGGCGACGTCACTATAACGAAAATTATAGACTTATAATTATCTGGCGATCTAATTTCAAATAACTCATATCATTAAAGATTTATTATTTTTCTAAAAATTTGCGTAATTTCGAAAAATGTTTTCTTTTATTTTGTGCAGTAATTTGCTATTAAAATAAAAAAAGAACATCGCTAGCGTACATTTAAATTGAATAAGTACGTCCAATATTTAACGTAAATTTGCCTTTGAAACAGATTTAACTGAGTTTTATACTGAGTGGGGATCTCTTAGTTCGTCGACTGTACAATTATACACTGACCTCATTTTAAGCTGACTTAACTGAATAATCAATATTTGCTTATAAGTATTAGTAAAGGTGAAGCCACCTACATATATTTTTCCTGTTTTAAAGTTAAAAAATTTATTAAAATATTGCATATATTTATTTTTATAGTATCATTTAAAAATATGTTTTGGTTGTTATACTTTAAAAATTTGAAATATCAGAAAGCATAAAAAAATATGAACAAATAATAACACGAAGGTCTATTGACCATATTATATATTAAATATGTAATTATTAATGATATGCAAATATTATTATTATAATATATACATAAGTAATTCATATAAACATACATAATAAACGTATAATCTGTATTTTGGAATCGCCTAATGTTTATTTATATTACGATTTAGGCAAATCCAATATACATTGTTAACATAAATTGTAACTTAGCATATAGCGTCACAATTTAGTTCTGAATAGTAATTTGTCGAATTGGTTTCGATATATCTATCTTTGTTAACACAGTCACTGAGGTCGACTTTGACCTCATATAGATTTAGTGCGGATGCGGGTTGTTACTGTAATTTTTAAAATATGAGGCAGAAAATACCTCAACCGCAAGCAACTAAACGTTCTCAAAAATAGACACATAGTAAACGTGCTCGTCGACATTTACTCCCTGTTCTTATTAATAAATGAAATGACAATAATAAATAATTTACACAAATAGGATTTTTCTACTCACTTCTTTCAGCCTTCGTCATGCTAACATCATCTCTCTTCCAAAACTTCAGGAATGGTGCAAGCGCCTTCATTGTGCATTCACCGTTAAGAACTCGTCTCCCTATCTTCTTTGGTACTTCTTGTTCTATTTCTGAACTTCGACATGAGGAAGAGTCATCTCCTAAAGACCGCGTCCGTCGACTTCCTCTAAAACTGACGCAACCGCAGCCTTCAAATGAAAACATTGTGGGACTTTTGTCCTTTTTATACTTCTTATCTCTTCGTTTCCGGACACATCTTGGTTTGTTTTGGCGCGTTTTTGGAATCGTGACAAAAAAATCTCCCGAATAACTAAGAAGCAAACATATCCAGACGCGAAGACTGGTTTAAACCTGTAATGAAAAAAAAATTATTAAAAAAAATAATTCAAAACATATCTAAGAAATGTATTTTTCTGATATAATAGTGTCAATTTACATCGTCGGTCGTCAACTCGATTTACTTTATTTCCCCAGAGCTTTATGCGCCATCGTATTCCCTATAGAAATTTTTACACAAGTGACTCGTTTTAATTCAAGCTGTAAATTTTATGTTACACATTCATTTAAATACACGAAGTGTATACTTCGTTTAAAACGTGACTATATATATTAAAATGTGTTTTATATCCCAACTTTGGTACGATAAAGAGCAGCGTTGAACTCCGACACACAACGCATAATGTCTCGAATTCCGGCGAAAGGGGGACAATGTACACTAGATATTTTTCTTTTTACTATATGATAAATTAAGGATTATAATTCACTATGATAATGAACGTTGAGTTAATAAAGATATAAAGCTCCAGTGCAATGACGTCAATCTCAACGATAAACCGGAAACGTACGACATTAAATACTCATCTTTTGTACGTAAATTAAAATAAGAACCATATAAAAAAAACTATACACTGCAAGTGCGAACGCTTGCCAAAAAGTTTCGTATGAACGAAACTTTGAAAACAGTGAAAAAATACATACTTCTGTAATGTGAAATATCTATTTAAATTAAGAATCAGCTTCATACAGAGGTAACCTAGTGTTAAGACACTCCGTTCCTCGCATCTATTATATTTTTTAATTAATTAATATTTTTTGTTTCAAGTAAAAAGCACCACACATGAACAATTTTAGAGGGAAAATAAATAACATCAAGTCAAATTAATAAAACTGCTATTTTTAAGTTCAAATTAAAATATCCACATTTATAAAAAGAAAGTATTCTCGTATATAAGATATATGTAGGTATATAGTAGCAATTTACTCTACCGCACGCTTGTCGTGTCGTTGAGAGATGACCTGGAATTACTCTCAACCGCTCACTCTGGATTACAGTAATATTTTACTAATACTTTCAGATTATATGAACTTGATGCACTGTCATGACTCAGTTTGGACGTATCCTTTATTACTTCAAATCCTATACGTAGAGTGTTTATATTTGTAATAATTATTGGTAGATATTACATCGTTCACATAATTACGCTATTAATATTCTATTACAGATTTCTTTGAAGACAGTCGTGACGCAGGGGCACTGTAAACGCGATAGATTGTGGGTTCGATTCCCACTCGTGGAAACGAAATATAAATGTTAATAAATATTTTCATTTCCTCGGTCTGGTAACGAAACAAAGCACGACGTAGGGGTCCACTACTCAACACAAAAATTTGGATGCCCAAAATTCGACAGACAATGGGCCACCAAGTGTCTTAACTCTATTATGCCTATGCTATTATATATGCAGGATACAGTGCGAGTTGATTAGATTTGGCGTTGACTCGTATCAAAATACAACGGCTCTTAAAAGGATGAATAAGTAACGACATAATAATTATATTATGTTACTTAATAATATCTTTTATATCCATTTTAAGCCAAATATACCGTGTTGTTGCTATTATAGAAATTATTAAAACCTAATTACTACTCGCTAATGGACTGAATTCGTTTCATTTTTGGTATCGATTTTCCACTACACAAGTACGTCATGCAACTAAGTTGTAGCATGCTGTCAAATTAATACCTGTATTATAAGTACTGTCGTTTTAAACTTTTAACTTAAAATACTATATAAATTGCCTTATATTATATAAGAAATTTATATTGTAGAACATACTTTTCCATTACTCAGATCACCGTTTTACGACTTCTTAAAGTACATAATTATGTGGGTACCTTTCAAAGAGGAGTACTCCTCCTGTGATCCTTTTAATCTATGATTCTTCTTGTCCATTAAATTATTATACACGGTTTCACTTGTGAAATTGTGTTTATTTAAACTATATATATGTATATATATATAGACAGCAGCATAACTATATTGAGATTAATATTTCCACAAAAAATATGTTCTTATTTTTACTGTTTCGTTTTTGTGTTTACATTAAAATATTAATTAAAATAATAATACTTTCAAATAACTCCTTCAATTTTTTTAAAAACACAAAAAGCTTTAAGAAGCACACGAAGACCTAGAAATGAGCTGATCGTTTTGAACTGACTGAACATATATATTTTTTATAATATTGATAAAAATAATAAAAACTTGATCACAAATCGATTTATCCGAGTAAAATCTACGACGCCACCGACAGACGTACAGATGCACATGTACATCAGGACTTAAACACCTAAAACTGAACTGTTGATAAGCCGTGTTGACTGACATTGACCTGTGTCTCACAATCAAACTAAGAAGATTGAAGCTTATGATATGAAAAAACAATCCACATTTTTTCTTTACACATTATATACAAATGACTTTACTTAAATATAAAAGTCAACAATGATGACGGTTTCATATGATTCACTGACTGAATCTAAATCCCAATCCATATGATAATATGATATGAATTCTATTAGAATACCGATGCTTTCAATTTACATGCAAAACGAGTTTCTCAAGGGAAGATAAATTTATTTTCTGTGAAAAAATTGTTGAGGATAAAAGGCTTTATATCAAATGATGCGAAGCCTAGGTAATGATATTAATTAATTATTTTGCAACAACTGTCTATATATTTAGAGATAGAAAGATTAACGGAAATGGATAACATATTCATTGTTATAAATAATTATTTGTACGTGTGACTGAAAACTTAACGTGTGATTTTGAGCTATATCCATATTTTTATAAAATAAAAATGTGAAAAAATTAATATATATATTTTAATCCTTACTCTGTACCTACCCTACGTAGGCAAAGAGAGCCTAGTGTTAAGACATCCGCTCCCCACTTCCCGCCGAATTCGGGAAGCATTTGATTTGAGTCGTGGAACTCAACGCCACGCTTTGCGTCGACGCTAGAGCGAAGAAATGAAAATTTTCCTCTTAAACACATCCAAACTAACAGATAATAAAATAAAAGAGCAAATACAGATAACCTTAAATGTTAATCAAGCGGTTTTCTCCATTTGTAATTTGTGACAAGAAAAATATAGTCAAATAAGTATAAGTATGTATAATATGTAACAAACAACCGACACGCCATTACGAGTGAAGTGGAATTGCTCCTCGTAAAGATATAAGATTGCTCAGATTTACTTTACTTTTATTTTGTACACGTAAACCTCTTACAATTCTACATCTCCTACGTACTCGTGTAAAATAAGAAAATAGTAATGCTAAATAAACATTTGAGGAAAAAATATGTTCTTGAAAATCACACTTTATTGTCCTACTCTTTCTATTGAGCAATAGAATATTGTTATTTTAGAAGCAAAATAGTAAAGAGCTCGCAGATTCATAGTAGAGACATTCAGCTCTTAAGAAAGTTGAAATGTATAAAAATCTGATGATTTACCAGTAAAAAACAACAGAATTTTTTAAGCTGACATATAAAACACAACCGAAAGTACTGGTGAAGCTGAAACTTTGCAGATTCCTTAATCAAAGAATCCGTTAAAGAATACTATAAAAAGTTTACTATAAAAAAAACCCTACAGTAACTGAAAATTAGATTAATTGGTCAATAACAGTTCCGAGTAACTATGTAGTAAGTCAATCGTAAACTGTAAAATAACTGAAGCATTACAAAGTATCCCAGTGTTTACTTAAAGCATTCATCTATAAAATTTTCATTTCGTAACAATGCTGTCGTTAACCTGACAAACTGTAAACTGTGTGAGTTACGATAGAGATTAACTGTGTGCCTGAAATATAAATAGGTAATGTATCACATCATCGCTCTATATTTAGTGCGTAATGTTATTTTTATTGTTTTCAAAGAGCTCAAATATACTGGAGGTGCCAGTTATTAAAACCATCTGTTGGAGACGCTGGAAGCAACAAACGTATAAACTCTATAATTGTAAACTACTTACATCTTATAATTTTACATTTTACGTAAACAAAATGTTATAAATATAATACAATAAATAAGATTACTCTTGTAGTAATTTAAAGGGATTGTTATTACACTCCGCTTTCCACCCGAATTCAACACCACACTGTCTTATGAACCTAATGACCCATTATGGCATTGTCAATTCTATTTGTATAATATATACATAAAGATCTTTCATTCGAGTGGGTTGAGGTACTGGTATAATAAAATCATTAACGTCTGCACCACCTCCTTACCACAGTAGTAAACGCGAACGTCAACGTGAAGCACTAGTTCATGTTGTCAAAGCTCCCATTAATCTTTGCACCTCAAATAAACCCGTCTGGGACATTTCTAGTGCATGCATTAATTTAGCTCGTCACATAATATATAACGCGATCGCGGTAATATTTACGAAAACAAAAGAACGAATATGTTTTAGAATATTTATATGTCACTACTTATATTATAATAATAAGAACCACAACAACAAGAAGAAGAATGAAAAAAAAAACAGAAATATATAATTCATGGGAGAATTTTTCTAGCTCTACGCTTTCTCCCCCCATTAGTAGGGTAGGCAGAGGAAACTGGGGAACTTAGTACTTAGACACTCCGTTCCTATTAAGACGCTTTGCTTTTTGCGCTTTACTTCGTTACCAGAGCGGAGTATATTTGTATATGAGTTTAACCTGACGTATAAATAACAACAGCCTGGATCTGATTTTCGATGACAACTGGTGGTAAATGGCAATGGCATATCAAGAGTCATAAAGTCCATGTGGACATAGCTGCGGGCACGTTTCTAATATAAATAATTTCGGTCGTACTAAACATAGCGGAAATAAAAATTTAATGCTGTTTTCTTTTGTCAACACACAAAGAACTCTCACAAAGCAAATGTATGTCTCCATATATATTTTGACTCTAGGAATTAAGTCCACTTATAAAAGTAACATATAAGACTATTTATAATGTATTAATATATTTTTGTGTAGATCTATACTTTATATCGTCACGTGCAGTACTATTACATGTAATTCATTTAAACACAAGGAATTAACTACAAGTTTACAAATCTAGTTGATATATAACCACAATATATTATAATAATCAGCTTCACGGGCTAGGTATCTCAGGGTAGGCAGAAGCAACCTAGTGCACTCTCTTCCCTAATTTCCACCGAATTTTTCAGGGTATTGCGTGCTGGCAGAACTCAACACCTTGCGTTTGCCTTGGTGCCAGAGAAAATATGAATAAATAATAATTCATAAATAATAATTCGCAAGTGGGGATCGAACTGTCGCGTTACAGTCTCTCTGTGCCCTTGGGAAACGACGACCTCAAAATATAATATCTAAAAATATTAATAATGCAAATGATGTAGGGCTCTTCTTCATAATCTTAAGAGAATAAACGTTATGGTAACACCTCTCTAAAATAATCTAACGTTGTATTACATTATATTATGTGCCCGAAGGATCCTTTGTAATTTCGTTATTTGAAAAGGAAATTCGGGTCTTCTTATTAAGGATGTCATTTAATATCAGTAGTAAGTTAATATATATTAAATTTAGCAAAAGTACGTGCTGGTTTATGTTATTAATAAAATCATAATTAAATCAGCTTCACGCTGTATCCCGCGCACAGCAGGTTAGGGAGAGGGAACCGAATGTACCAGTAAGAAATTCCGTTCCTCTCTGCCGAGTTTTTCAAGGCATTGCTTGTTGACTAGCGAAACTCAATGGCGGGCTTTGCCTTGGTGCCAAGACGAAAAAATGAAAGTAATATTATATAATAATTTATTTCCTCGAGTGAGGATCGAACCGTCATGTTACAGTTACAGTAATATATGTATAAGTTATATTATTATTGTATTGTATTGTATTGTATATGTTACTAGCGGATACGTAACGCTTCGCCTGCTTATTTTCACCCTTAGAGTTGAATTCAAAAAAAATCGTGAAACACGTGTTCATTGAAATATTTTTAAGAGTCTGAATTTCAATATTTATTAAAATCGGTGCCAATTTAAAGATTTTTCTAAACAAACTTTTTATAATTTTTTTAAAATCCCTTCACGTTACGGCTGTGCGTGAGCCAATACCTCGGTCAGTGGGAACATCTCCTTTTATATATCTTGCTATATTTATTACGATTTTTAGTATGAAGCACCAGGTGCAACTAACAAATATAGGAAAACGATTACATGAAGATATTTATTGAGTTGAATGTTAAAATAAAATAGAGGAAAATTTATTTCAAACAGTAAACAATTGAAATTGAATAAGCTTACTTTATATGACATTTTATTGAAATTGAATAAGCTTTCTTGATATTTATTTTGACCACAAGTTATTAATAGCTGTAAAATATGTGTACTTTAAATATATTATGAGCTATTCCATCTCAGAGAAGACCTTAAGGGTTTTCCTTAAATACCGATATGGATTCTCGTATCAATTTAAGAATCACTACAAGTAAATGCGTCTTCTAACAGCCTATTTTTTTCTTTTAAAATATAGAAATACTTTTTGAGCGTGTGTTTAATATTAAGTTAATAGTATATAGTAACTATAATATTATAACTTTAATTATAATTAGTAAAATATTGACGTAAGACTGTGTAAACTTATTTAGAAAAATTGGTAAATTAATAGACCACCGTGGCACAGTGGAAGAGGGTGTGTTTATAAACGTCCTGTACGGTCAACTACATTGTTTTCAAATTCGTAAAATTCTTTCTAGAAAGAGAAAGTATGACGCTATTATAAGAAATAAAGTGAAAAAAAAAATACAAATGTTTATGGGTATTAACACTAGATTCCCTCTGCCTACCCTGCTGTGTGTCTCTAATTAATCCATTTAATATAAAATAACATATTGAGTATAAATTTATTTTAGACATGGCATATGCTAATAACCTTTCCGTCATGTTACACACACACGGACTGACTAATTTATTTATGAACTTATAAAACAATTTGATCATAGTTCGTCCGACTTCTCGTGACCTACTAGTTAGTACTCGCGTCGTAGAAACTATTTAACAACGTTTGGCTTCATGCTCGTAGCTTGACTTCTTGACATTGTTGTGAGATAAGTATTCGCATTAGCTATATCTAATAACTGTTGATTCAAATATTTCAATATTTATAGTTATTAGTATTGTTTTTCAGTTTCACGCTGTAAACGGAATATGGCAGGGTTCACTCCGTTTTCCACCTACCACCGATTGCTTGTTGAGTGGCGGATTTCAACACCGCGTTTTGTCGTATGAGGATCCAATAAAAATAAAAATATTTAATTCCCCAGACTAGTTTAGAACCCACAACTGACACGTTTACAGTCACCCGCTCGTGGCACTGCGCCACCACAGCCTTATTTTTATACGAAAGCCATCAATAATTGTAATTTATATACAAAATTTCTATCATCAATAACTTTGTATAACAAAGTGACTCATATTTTAAATTATATGAAGTACTACCTATTCCTGGTATTGAGTAGAATTGAGTAGTAGAAAAATTTAATTACATTTAATTTCCCGGAAAAATTTTATTATGATTAAACTTTATAGATAAAAGTAATTATATTATACGCGACAACGACAATAAACACGCGAAAACAATCAAGTATTTCTTACAAACGTTCGAAGCACGCAGGCCGAATTTTCCCCAATGATTTGGCAACTCGCTCTCACCTAAATTTAAAACGTAATCTCACTGAGTCAACGCTCTTTAGCTCTAACACCCAAAATAAACAGTCCTCACAACGCGACAATATCCAACTGAATTCTGGATTGTAGAAACGGTGGACGATATATGCAATCATAGTCCCGATAGAAAGCCAAAGGTCGCTGGTCCGAACGCCCGAAGTTAGCCCAGTTGGCATAGGGCTCGGCAATTAAGAATTTTATCCTAAATGAACAAGAAAATACATTAGTGCGTTCGTGGCATCAATCCAATTATTTTCAATCTTGATCAAGTGTAAAAAAATGTTTATCTCAATTATAATTAGATAGTTAAAAGGAACTGTATGGAGCGTTGTATATTATTTTCATAATTGTCACAAATCTGAAAGTATCAAATCTATTAAAGTACTACATCAAATAAGCCGATTATTACAATATCTGAAATACAAAAGTGTATATCGCTTTACCTTTAACATTAAAATAGATACAACTATTTTAACAAATATATGAAACTTTTATACAAACTCATACACAATCCATATTTTGTTTAAGTGAACTTCCCTATTTAATATCTTGTTATTTTAGAGTTGATCATTGGTTTCCTGGAGGTGGACTTTAATGACTATTGTAGGTATAGTTTTAAAATAAAGTAGCTATTATCCAACTCTATGTGAAGATAATGTTCTAAAGAGAGAAATGTTAGAAATGATAGATAATAAACAGAAAATATTTTTTTTATTACGTAACTTTCCCAACTAGCCACTTGTACAGTGACCACAAAGTATCAACCTAGCGTTACTCGCTTGCTTGGCATTGGTAATCTACTTAAATCCCTCAGTCACGTTGCAGAGGTGAAGGCTTACAAGACGGATGCCATACATATTTATATTTTTAACGGATTACTATAAATACTATTTTATAATCTATATATATATATATATATATATATATATATATATATACTGAGATAAGACGCACCCACAGCAGTAACCGCTGTGCGTAGAAACATGAGATTTGTAGGGATGTTTATTTTCACAATGTGTCCACTTAGAAGGGATTTGGAAAAATTTTAATGCTAAAGGGATGAAATAGAAATTGAAAGCTTGAATGGAAAAATCTTTAAATAGCCACCGAATTTTTATAAAAATTCAAATTCAGACTTTTTAAAATATTTCATTGAACGCGTTTCGTGGATTTTTAGAATTCACCACCTAAACAGAAAAAATAATTGCATAAACATATTTAATAAATATTCGTATGGTTTAATCGGGCGAAGTCACCCAGGTCGGTTACTATATTTATAGAGCGTAAAATATATTATTGCAAGATTTTGTAACTTTTTAGCGATACGCTACGCTAAGAACAGATTTCCTAACAATTTCAATTTTTTTATTATTTTTCCAACTATACACACGAAAAAATTACAAACTGTTTTTTTTTATTATTATTTTACGGTGATATACTGCGACTCTGCGATGGTTTTACATTAAAATTAAATATATTTTTAAAGTTTTTTAATAAATAGCTGGAATTTAATTGAATTTTAAAAAAATCTTTTAGCGGGGTATCCCATATACCAAAACTAAGACGTGCGTCACGCGCCCCCAAAACATTAATCAAGCGAGATGTCTGACATTTGTGAATCTAAATGAGTACTATTCTCGACATTGGTATTTTTAAAAACCAATATAATTAGGACATGAGTGAGGTATATATATAAATAGCTATATTTTTTTAACATTTAAATAATAGGGCCGTATCCTCGTCAAGAGATAAAACATGTTGATGAATGACATGGAATCAACATGTTGTACGCCCAGAAGTTTCTATTGTAATAGTCACTGCTTTTCTGAGAGCATCACTCACGTATAATATTCGCACGATATTTTTTGTCATCATAATATCTGGCAAGGTAGCAGCAAACACTTAGACCGACATCTGCCCTGCTACATGCGGGATACAGCGAAAGAGAGAGAAATGAATGCATGTCAAAACATTATGAATTGCTTGGCCTTTAAATGAGCAATGAAAGACTACCATTTTAAGTCTTTACACGATGTTTATATATACAGAACTTACGCGAGGAATTCCCGTTGAACTCCAGCACCCGAATATGACACGATTTAGTGATTGCATCATTATACTGTTAATGAAGCAAACTGTAGGGCAACACTTTGGCGCGTAGAGCCGCATAGTTGCGATACTTTACTGAGGCGGGCGGACGGGCGGACGCCAACTAGTTTATAGGACACGAATAAATATTAGCATTTTTATGTGTATCTATTTTAAGTTTATTTATACATTAATATAGTCAAATGAAGATTCAGAAGTAGTAGTCATTTATAAGTTTATGAAAAAATGTATATTTTTCTAAATATGTATCAATTCTGTCCTACCCTGTCTGTATTTACATAACTATTGTGTTTTCTGATAAAATAATAAAGAAGTTAACTTTGGATGAAATGTGATAAGTCACTCAAGTCATAGGATTTTTTAAATATTAAAATACACTTTATATGGATTTTTCAATTAGCGGGAAACTATTTATCAACTTTATTTCTATTTTCCGTTCAATTTAGCGACTCAATCGTACGAGAAATTGTTTTAAGTGTACATATACTTGGTAAGTTTGTTAATTGATTTAATACTAACCCGGTGGCTCGCTCTGATAAGAATAAATATACAATATATTTTTATTATTCCTAGTGTTGTTGAATTATAAAGAATAAACAATACTTTATATCCAGCTATATTATTTTTATAAAGATAAACTTCCAAATATAATATATTTGGAACCTTATCTTTTATCCCGAGTCAGCTTTCATTTTCCCAAGATAAGACTTATGTATATTGTAATACTTCATCATTAAATATTTTTCCAGTGTAATATATCAAAATAGAAGAACAATTTTTATAAACATAAATATTATTTGTTTAAATGTCAATGTTCTTTCTGACAGGATTATTTTTATTTCTTGTAATATTTACTATCCCTCTCTCTCGCTCTCTCTCTCTCTCTGTCAAGTTTGTATGGATTTTTTTTTAAACCAGCACCGACTTTTATAAAATTTGAAATTCAGACTATATAAAAATATTTAATTGAACATTTGTTTCATTATTTTTGGAATTCATCATTCCCCTAAATTGAAAATAATTTCATAAATATATTTGATAAATATTCATATAGTTCAAGCGGGCGAAGCCGCCCAGGCCTTCTGGCTTCTGAAAAACCAATCTCAAACTATTTACATCTTAAATTGATTGAAATAAAATTTGTTCATCATTCATTCATAAACCTTAATTCCAATTTGATTTCTTTTTAAATTCTAATTTATTATACTTCACGTTTTTCTTAATTAACATTTAAGGCCTCATTGACCAAAAAAAATTGAGTCGGTGGCGAAGAGAAACTAATTTATAAAATAAAGATTGATAACTGTTATGCAAATATAAAATCAACGAGCAGGTAAATTAATTTATCTCGGTATTTACACACCAGTTTCTTACAACATTCCTGAACGCGTAATTTCGCAAATAATCTTGAAGATTAACCAATTTTGGTAAGTTAAATTAAATTTACCTTAAGTGAAACTTATTCAACTTAATAAAAATAATATAATTAGGAATATCAAATATGGCAATCACAAATATAACAAAAAAATCTTTATAATATATTTTAATTATATTATTATTTATCTATATGAAAAAATCTAATTCAGAAATATTTACATAAGAGTCATTTAAAATAAAAACATATTGTAGTTTATTTTTACATTTTATACAATTATATTTTATACAATAACTGCCTTTAGCCTTATAATGTTCATCATATGAAAAAAAAAAAACATCGTTATGCTCTATCTCGCACACAGCAGGATGGGCAGAGGGAACTTAATGTTTAGACACTTCGTTCCCTACTTTCTGCCAAATTCTGGATTGATTGCGTGTTGAGTGGCAGAACTCAACGCCGCGCTTTGACACACTTCACACACAAAAATGTATTTCCCATATCACCACTTTAATTAATTTTGGTTGTAAAATATATGAAATATTTTAATATACGATAGTGAACATTAAACCGCACCACCACTGCGGTTTATTACGGTGACCGTGAGGACGGCAATTGGCATCTAATCTAATTTTACAGACAGCTGTCCGTTATCTGAGAAAATATTCCATATACTAACTGCATATGAGGTGTTTCCATTTCTGAGAGAATATTTCAATATAAATAAATTAATTAGGGTAATATGCAGTTGAAAGATTTATTTGCATACTTAGTTAGGTGAACACTTATAGCCTCTATTCGTATATGTGTATAAAAAGTGTAGCAAGAGATTGTAGCTTCGATTTCCACTTACGGAAATGATTACATTTGAATTATTTTTATATCTTCGCTCTCGTAGCGCGGCGTTGAATTCCGCCACATAATTCACAATGTCTCAAAATTTTGGCGAAAAAATGGGATCGGATTGTCTTAGCACTAGTTCTCCTTTGCCTATCCCCTTGCTATGCGGGAAACAGAGTTAAAATGCTGAGTGTCCATTGCCCTTTCACATAAATGTACTTATTACTTATCTTTGTTATTATAAAAATTATCAGTTATTTCATTTTAAATTTACGTAGACTAGTGTCGTGACACTTAAAAGAATTAAAGGATAAAAATTAATATTATGCGTGTATAATATTCATTTTTATTCTTGAATATTTTTTTCATTCAAATAAATTTTAATACATGGTTATTACCACTATTTGCAGTATATAAATAGATCTTACCTGATTAAAAATATTCGCTATAAAAATTTATTCATAATAAAAATTTACATAACAAATGAAAAAAATACTATTTCTACGTATATTTTCAACGATAAAATTAAACTCTATACTTACTATGTGTCGTTCGCTGAAAAAAATAATATCATATACTCAATAAATGAAAACACAATTGAAACACATTAATGTTTTTTTGATAAAGAATACGTCAACTAAGGTAAAGTTATCTGTCGGTAAAAGCACAGAGCTGACACCCAAAAGCACACCGTCCTCTAAGGCGGTCCGCGGACAACTAACCACTTTCTGACGGCGCCTTCTCGCGCCCACCTACGCGATAGCTTCAGACTGCACCGAAGCTTAAATATCTACTGAAAATTTCATCATGTTGATATTAATGCCACTATTTTTACAGCTCTACAGTAAATGGCTGTAGAGTTATTACTGATATGAAACTCCTTTTTATTTTATAAAGTAAGTGGGGTCTCTTTTTATATAACAGTGTAAGAGACAGGGACGGACGTATCTATATAAGTAAACTATAAGAACTACGTGAGAGAGGCAGGATACGTGACAATGTCGCAATCCATATTAGTAGTAATAGAAAATCGGAGCTGGCACCAAATTTACACGCTTTGTAGAGAATGTGTTATATAGGTATACTATGAATGACATAGTATACCTTACCTTAACTTACAGGGCTAGGAAATTTTTAAAAATATATAAAAGAAAAAAAGTTTCTAAAAATAATAAAATATTTCAAATATTTCTAAAAAATTTTTTTTTCGCACTTAGTTATTGTATTTGTCGTAAACTTAACTAAAATTTCTCAATTATTGCAAATGTTTCCTAATTTTAACTTTATAATTAGCTAATTATCACTACGACGTAGGTATTGGTAAAAAAAAGCATGATATTTATCACGAGACCATCATGGCGCAATGATATGTAAGCGTGACTGTAAAATCACTACTAAAAAATAAAAATTAGAAAAAGTACATAACAATGATTTGTTTAAATTGTTTTTTTTTTATTTTAACAAAATGGCGACTTGTTGTCGTTATAATTTACTTATTTTAACTTGTATTAGTAGCGTTAAATTTTATAACTTCCAGTACTTTAGTGACTTTCGCAAGATGAGGACGAAATTGATATAAGAATCATCAAAATTAACCAAGATCATTGCAACGCTATATCAGAACACAAGTACATACATAGACTCGCAAACACATTACTCTCCTTAGCATCGCGCAGTCGGGTAAAAGAGCATGAAATTGTCTTTTGGCAGGTAATACATAAATTAAGCTATTTAATTTAATTAAATTACAAATTTTTACTAGACACAATGTAATATAAAACATTTTGCGTCACATCTTAATTATATAAAGCCTCTCAATATGTGCGGTACCGGGAGTAGAGACAGTAAAATTTAAGAATCTTAACATTATGTCAAAATTTTAACTAATTTCTAAACTTCAGTTTAGAAGTAATCTTATAATCACCAATTAAACAGAGAAGTAACAGTTTTGTTCTTAATTCATATAGTTATATAAATATACGTATACTTATACAGAGTGTTTTTGTCAGCACCAGTTTTTAAACCACGGTTGTGTGACCACAGTTTTAACTACTCTTTATAACCCTGATACAATTATTTATTGTTTCCCAAAAATAAAAAGTTTTGTTTTTTTTTTAATAAAATTAATAAAAAAATTATCATTGTAAAATAAAACGCCATTTGTTTAGGATCTACGAAGAATCTACGAAAGTTCCTAGTAAAGCTCAATGACAACATGTTAAAAAATTTACTTTCTTGAATCATGAAATAGTAAAACAATATTATTCTTATGACGAGACAATTCTCGTTTAACCTACATTTAATTAGATATTTATATAAAAGCTTGCATTTTTCACCAGTCTTCTTTAATCAGACATTGTTTGTAGAGTCCAAATATTTTAATATTCGCCAGTCATGACGCAGGGGCATAAAAAGTGCTGCAAAATCGACTGGTTGTAGGTTCGATCCCCACTCAAGGAAAGAAAATATTTATTTATGTTTTCATTTCTTCGCTCTGGTGAAGTCAGCCATGTGATCCCGGCTTAGAGTAGGATCACCCTGGTACTGGTCGTAAGAGGCGACTAAAGAACTTCTGGTAGACTCACGTTGCCAGTAATGGCAACATGCATGGGCAGACTCGACCAGATTAACACCACCCCCGGCATTTAAAAACCAACGTGAAGTAGTGGCTCTTACCACTGCGTTTCGCATTAGGTAATGCCGGGCCCCGGCGCCCAACATCCTCCACCTTAAAGGCCGGTAACGCACCTGTACCTCCTCTGGTGTTGCATGGGGTCGTGGGCGGCGACTACTATCAAGTGACCCGAACGCTCGTTTGCCTTGTCCTCTCCCATAAAAAAAAGCACAGGACGTGATTTAAATATTCACTAAAGATTGCTTCAGTAGGAAAGGACGTAATAGGTAATTATATTATATTTGCAAATATTTTTGTTCTCTTTAATATATTTAGATTTAGTATGGTTTGCAATTTTTATTACATTCTATTATAGTTATATTCCTGCATATAGACTTCAATACACATTCGGCCCCCACTTTATATTTCTCATAGCTGGGCGACAATCGGCTAAACTCAGCACAAGAGAGACCGTTTCTTTATTGTGTGTCTTTTGCACAACCATAAGAAATACGTAAATAATTGATATTTTATTGTTAATTATTGTGTACTTTATTCAATTTAAATTATATTTCTTTATGAAGGAAATATATTTTATAAAATTTTCTAAAAACTCACTTGGACAAACATGCTCCAAAAATTGTTTATCAAGAGCATTTATTATTGCCAAAATCATAATAATTCGTTTTATTCTAATAAATATTTATTATCCATTCAATATTTCTTTTATTAATTTTTTTTTAAAAATAGAAATGATTGAAAAAGAAAAATCAAAGCGGCACAGAGAAAGGCTTAATGGGAGACCTAGAAAAATTAGCTAACCAAAAGGAAAAATTTATAAACAAAAAAAGGTTATTAAATTTTAACAACTGATAATTCTCATTTAAACTGATTATTAACCTATGATTGCAATAAGTGCATATTATTTGCGTTGAATATTGGAGTTATTATTATTATTATTGGAATATTTATAGAGTTCAATTCAGCTCTTAATTGTCACGTTGCATGACTTTATTTGGTTAAAACGTTCACATATCTAATAGATTAGGAACGTTTCATAGATGTCTTTTTTATCCAAAATGCATTACATGTATGCAGAATGCAAAATTTTATCAAATGAAATCTGAAAATGAAATCACAAACCTTTTTTGAAAGGCTGGGTAAAGCTAAACATTAAAATTAATTTTGTCAAATTTTATGTCAGCGCGGGCGTTTAAGTTAACGTATAATCAGGATAATGTATATTTTCAAAAACGTTTAAATTATACAGTATTATTTATCTATACTATATGCCTTCTGGCGCCGTAGTTTCATGCTAGAATGTCAAAAATGGCATTAATGTTTATTGTCTATGATCTTATGTCATATCGTTTGTCATCATGGCATGCCTATCACTTCGTTAAACGTTCATTGTTGCAATGATTTTTTTAGTTTTTGGCTTTTGTATTTTGAATTTAGCAAAAGGCACTTCTTAATATCAATCTTTACATGCGTTATATTTATTTTTAAGTTCTTTACTAATTAAGAAGTAAGCGTTGTTTATCGACATTATTTATTTACAAGCGTTGCCTAATCGGATATCGCAACTATCAAGTTTACGTATATTTACATTTAGTTTACAAAACTCAACGTCACTTAACAAGGATTTTTATCTTCAGAAAGTAGATAATCAGCAGAAGGTACCATACACAATATAAGTTTACGAACAAAATTTTGTAACAAACGATACAATGCTTTATTTTTATTTATTTTTTTTCAGCTTCACACTGTATCCCACACACAGCAGGGCAGGCAGAAGGAACCTCGGTATTAAGACACTCCGTTCCCCACTTTCTGCTGAATTCTGGAAGCATTGCGTGTTGAGTGGCAGAACTCAACGCCGCGCTTTGGCTCGACACCAGAGCGAAGAAAAATGGAAATATAAAGAAATATTTCACTTCTTCGAGTGGGAATCGAATCCACAACCGTCGTGTTTACGGGTGGCACTCTTGACCACCGCCACGACGGCCTCTACTTGCCATACACGTTACAATGCTTTATATATAGTTTTATTTATTGTAGATGCCTGCAGCTAGTTTTGGTGGTCTAACGTCCTTACCAACAAATAGTGATTGTGGCATTAAGGACGTATGGAATCATAATCTGCATGAAGAATTTCAAATTATCAGACAGGTACGAAAATATGATATATTTATCTATTATTAAGTTAGTATAATGTTGCACTATGTGTTACACTATCAATTAAAGAAAAATGTTAAAATGAATTGTTAATTATGTTTAGGCATTATAAAGAATTTAACTGACAAACAGGTTGTACAAAAATATCACTGGGTAGCAATGGATACAGAGTTCCCTGGTGTTGTTGCCAGACCCATTGGAGAATTCAGATCCACAGCTGACTATCAATATCAACTTCTCAGGTAATTATTCTAAACCTGTATAAAATACTAATGCTTTTTTGTCCAAGTTTCTCTGAACTTAATACATTGGTTTTTTGTTATGAGAGATATTATGTTAATATAGTGCCAAATAAATCAATGTTAATAAAAATATGACTTTCAGATGTAATGTAGACTTGTTGAGAATAATACAACTTGGTCTGACTTTTATGGATGAAAATGGTAAGACTCCCCCGGGATACACTACATGGCAATTCAACTTTAAATTCAACTTGCAGTAAGTTATTATTTCACTAGAAAACTGAAAATACATGAAAAAAAAAATTCTAATTATTTGAAATTATAATTGATTTTAGGGAGGATATGTATGCACAAGATTCCATTGATTTATTACAAAACTCTGGATTACAATTTAGGAAGCATGAAGAGGATGGTATTGAGCCTTTGGAATTTGCAGAACTGCTTATGTCATCAGGTAATCTTGATATTATTTTTATACATACATAAAAATGTATTTAAAAAAAATATTTTTGACAATAATTTTTAATTTAGTTTGTGCTTACCAAAAGCAGCTTAACGACACCTATCTGAGTTATAAATGAATTTGAGACATTGCATATTCAATGGTGAAACTTAACATTGCACTTTTTTCTTCAGTAAGTTGCACTGTAAGACAACTTACTGAAGCAAAAAACTATATTTTATAGTCTATACTACTACTTACTACTATTTCACAACTATATTTTACAGTCAGATACTGTCCAACAGCACCGACAATGGTATTTTAGTTAGGAAAAACATAAATGCTTGTTTTCAATGAGTCTGTGAATAATAAGATTAAAAAAAATTATGGGAATATTTTCTTATTTTACAGGCTTGGTTCTTATGGACAATATAAAATGGTTGAGCTTCCATTCTGGATATGACTTTGGCTATCTCTTGAAGCTACTGACAGATCAAAATCTACCACAAGATGAAAATGATTTCTTTGAAAGTCTGCGACTTTATTTTCCTACAGTCTATGATGTAAAGGTAAATATTTTTTTTTTAGCTTCATACTGTATCCCACATATAGCAGGGTAAGTAGAAGAAACATTATGTTAAGGCATTACTTTCCTCAATTTTCAAATATTATACATGGAGTAGTGCAACTCAATCTTTGTCTCGTTACCAGAACTAGGAAATGAAAAATAAGTAATTCCTATTACTGCAAATGGAACCCACAAGATTTGTGCTTCAGAGCTATACAAGTTACACATGCCATTTTATTAAAATATAATTTTGGCAAGAAGTAAAGAACACTACTAATACTACTAAATATTTAGGAAATAATGACATGAAGGCCATCTTAGTGCTGTGGCACAAAGTTTAACTTTAAATACCATTATTGTGGGTTCAATTCCCACAAAGAATCTTCCGGGATAGCAGCTTGTAGAAGCAAAGTATATCATGCTTATGATTTAAGTATTTATGAAGAAACACAATATTTTGTGTATTTTAATAAATAATTATAGTTCACAATTTTTAAAAGCAACAATTGCATATAATTGTAAACTTATTTATTTACAGTATTTGATGAAACTTTGCAAGAACTTAAAAGGTGGCCTCCAAGAAGTAGCTGATCAGCTTGAATTAAGACGAGTTGGTCCCCAACATCAAGCAGGATCTGATTCACATCTCACAGGAATGGCGTTTTTTAAAATTAAAGAAGTATATATGTTACATTACATCCTTACCATTAAATTTTAAAAAAAGAGAATTGTATATTGCTTATGCAATATATAATTCTAACTTAAATTTGATAATAGACACTATATTAATAAGTATGCAATTTCACACTTTTCTCTTGGTTACCTAGAAGGCTAAGTTATGAATAGTCCAAATTTTTATATGCTTACTAAAATATATGAGAATAGCACTTAAAATTCTAAAAGCTTTTTTAAATTTTAATGTTCACATTTATCAGTACAACCCACATAACACTGACAAATCAACTCATGGAAGTATGATGTTCATGGTGTCTTTAGTGTATTATCTTAGGTAGAACACCAATACATTGTAAATCAATATAAGAGCTACAGAGTTCAACAATTCAAATACTCCAAATATTCTTTATTAGAATAGACTAATGTTCGCACTTTTGAATTGTCGAGTGAACATATAAACAAAAAGGTACCATCGGTTCGGAAGGCAGTTCTGCTTGGCCGCTCGTGCCGTCGTGCCTTTTATAGCGTGTTGTCAATAACTTGCTATGACGTCACAAACGCACGGGCCGTTATCATAAGTCAAAACATGAATTAATTACAAACACTCGTAAAAATTAATAAAATATTAAATTACAATCAACAATGTATAGAAACATATTTACTAAATGTTTAAACCAATAGCACTCATTGTAGGTGAAATCCATGTCGATTTTACAGGTTGTTATTCAATTTTATTACCAATAATAATATAAAATCTAATATTAAGTATCAATAATATAATAGAGGCCGTCGTGGCGCAGTGGCTCAAGGGTGCCGCCCGTAAACGCGTCGGTTGTGGGTTCGATTCCTACTCGAAGATGTGAAATATTTCTTTACGCTTATATTTCCATTTTTCTTCGCTCTGGTGTCGAGGCAAAGCGCGGCGTTGATTTCTGCCACTCAACACGTAATGCCTCCAGAATTCGGCAGAAAATGGGGAACGGATTATCTTGACACCGAGGTTCCCTCTGCCTACCCTGTGAAGCTGAAAAAAATATATATAATTTAAAAGCTAAAAATATAAGTATTTATATAAATATCGCTGACACATTGTACTTTTATTTTTAGATATTTTTCGACGACAACATTGAAAGTTCAAGTGGACATTTGTATGGTTTGGGGGCCCCATTCTCAGTAAACACAAATAACTTTCAAGATAATGGTGAAAATGGTAATTCTTCCTGATCTGAACCTGTGTGTGTCACAAGACTCACGCCACAACAACGAGTTTTCCATCTTACAGAGTGAAAACAAAGTTTCAGATAAAAAAAATAAACAATTGACATTGCCAACAATGGAGGAAAACAGCTCCGAAAAAACTATACAATTATATTATTTTGAATTTAAGATTTACTTATCATTTTATAACTTGTATACACTTTGTAAAAAAGGCAAAGTATTATTGCACAACTTGTTTTTATATAACTTGTCTTATATAACCACTTTCAACTTTACACATAAATTATTTTGATACCCTACAAATCATTTTGAATGTAATCCCTGAAACAGGCACATGTATCAAACTAAATAGTATTATCAAGTAGGATATTAGAAATTTAGAACTGCACACAAATCATAAAATAAACTTATTTTGTGTTCTGCCTGTTTAAGGATTAAGGAAAACATTGTAATTGAGTGAAAAATTGTTTGATTGTAAAAATGTATCTTGCATGTAATTTTTATTTTTATGCGTATTACATTTGCTAGTATTTTATATTTTAATTGACATTTATGTAGATCATAATAATTATTATTAAATAGATTAGATTAAACTGGTAGCTCTCGCTTATTTCACAGTGTGCTTTACTTTTATGGGGTTGATTATTTTACGCAACTATAATGCAGTAAAGTAATAAATAATCGTATATTATTTTATAATAAGGCATCAGTTTATTTTACATATAATTTGTGACGGAAATCTTTTAATGTTAATAATTTTTAATATTCAATAAAAATTGTAATTAGTATATTTAATTAAGTTATACACATTTTATGCTCTTAATAGATACTTTTAAAATATATTCAGGTCTTTTTTTTCAAATGTTCCTTAAAGATTTAGATAAATTTAACATCTTTTAAATAAGAATAAATTATTCAACAATCAATACCTTCAGCATGTCTATCGTTCAAAGCCTAACAAATTAAACTCTGCACTTAACTTTACGCTTTATCCCTAGCGAGGTAATCAGAGAGAACGGAGCGCCAAGCCACTGTCATCAACCTCTTCATACATGCACGTAAAACGTGTGACGACGCCCTGATACGTTTTACGTGATCTTCCTCCAGTATCTTTGATACTGTGTTTTCGAAGGTCAACCGAGGTCTCTACCTCTCTTACCACTCAATTTTCCGTGTTACGTGCCCAAACCAGCTGAGCACGTTCTTTTTCATTCTCACCGTGACATGTTCCCTAGTACCTGCCATTCTGTGCATCTCTTCATTGGGGACTGTTTTACTTAGATAATAACGCTATCTGATGTCGAAAATAAAACCGATGATGTGACTCTGTGGTCTATAATCTATGATTTATAATTGTAAATAATCTATGGTGTCAAAAAATATGACAAGAGTAAGGCAGGTAGGTACAATTTGTCAAATTTTTTAAATATCAAGTGTCGATGTATTTTGACTAACAATAATTTAAGGAAATACAGAACAATAAAATAACAAGATTCAAGTATTTATTACTTGACAACTTAAATTAAATATATGGTCATAAATTATAATTATGACTTTACAGGTGCCGGCCGTTAATTTTGATTTAATTACTCTTAAATCCAATAAAGAAGATAATGTTATAAAAAATGTATGGAATCACAACTTACATGAAGAATTTCATGTTATTAGACAGGTATGTCAGCAATGGCTTAGTTACACTAACGGATTGTTTTACAATTCATGTTTTATATATACAACTTGAAAAATATATTATAAGATTAATTTATTATACTTTTGAATAACAGATAGTGCAAAAGTACCAATGGGTAGCTATGGACACAGAGTTCCCTGGCGTTGTAGCGCGGCCGATTGGAGAATTTAGATCCACAGCTGATTATCAATATCAACTGTTAAGGTAAAATGGTATAAACATGCTTTTATTTTTGCTATACATATTATTGCTTAATAAATTTATATATTGTTGTAAAATATTTTTACTTATTGCTTTTGTAACACTGAATTTATTTTAGGTGTAATGTGGATCTGCTTAGGATAATACAATTAGGTCTTACATTCATGGACGAGAATGGTAAAACTCCTCCCGGTTGTACTACATGGCAATTTAATTTTAAGTTTAATCTACAGTAAGTATTAATTAAGCTTCTATATTTACTTAAGATATACACATATTGATATTCTATTTATTTCTTTCAAGACAAATCAATATATTTTTATAAGATCTCTTGTTAACAGCGAAGACATGTATGCTCAGGACTCGATAGACTTATTGCAAAATTCAGGACTTCAATTCAGAGAGCATGAGGAACATGGTATAGAACCTATAGAATTTGCTGAACTTCTCATGTCTTCAGGTGAAGATATTTTAAGCTATAATTAAATGTATAAACAATTACATTGTAGGATGAAGCAAAGGTGTCTTAGACTTAAGACACTCCCCACAAGTGCAAATAAATGTTGTGTTCTTTTTAATGATTGCAAAATAAATGTTAACTAATTGAAAAAAAATGAAATTTTCAATTAGCTCCTTTTTGCGTTATACAAATATAATTCAATTCAAAAAATAAATATTTCATCAATATTTTAATTTTTAATTTTGATAATGTATTTGTAAAAGTAACTTTCATTTTCTATTTCAGGCATTGTGTTAATGGACAATATTAATTGGTTAAGCTTTCATTCTGGTTATGATTTTGGATATTTGTTGAAACTTCTGACTGATCAAAATTTGCCTCAAGAAGAGAATGACTTCTTTGAAAGCCTAAGATTATATTTTCCTACAGTATATGATGTTAAAGTATGTTAATATAGCTGAATATTAATATCTAATTATTTTGATGGTTGTTTGGCTGTTTTTCAACCAATGTGTAAACTTTTTTTTTTCAGCTTCACAATGTATACCGTGTTGAGTGGCAGAACTCAACGCCGCGCTTTGCCTCGACACTAGAGCGAAGAAAAATGGAAATATAAACGTAAATAAATATTTCACTTCCTCGATTGTGAATCGAACCCGCAACCGTCGCGTTTACGGGCGGCACCCTGTGCCACTGCGCCACGACGGCGTCTTCTTAAACATATTAATTGATATTGGTTGGTAATTAACTTGAATATAAAGAAACCTATCCTTAATAAGTTCCTTGATTTATAACATTTACCACCTCTGGTTCCTAAACAAATATTAAATATTGGGCAATACATTTTCTTACTATAAAATTATATCTACAGTATCTTATGAAATTGTGCAAAAATCTCAAAGGTGGACTTCAAGAGGTAGCCGATCAGTTAGAACTAAGAAGGGTGGGCCCACAGCATCAGGCTGGTTCTGATTCTCATCTAACTGGTATGGCTTTCTTCAAAATAAAGGAAGTAAGTGATTCACCATTTACTTTAAATTAGTATTAAATATAAACAAAATATGATAAATTTACTATGAAACTATTTGGTGTTTGAATTTTTTTGCTAATACAAGCTTTATGATATCATAATTTTGAAATATATTTTCTAACACTTGTTACACATATTAAAGTTTAGTTTTCTTAGACCTTACACCAGCAAGGCCAAAGAACAAAAATTATTCTAAAAGTACACATTCTTTAAATTGACCAATCATTCACCAAAATTAAACCACCAAATCTACCAATTTCAATTTGCAATTATAGATTTTTTTACTATAGCAGATAGTCCCACTCCCACAATCTTTACAAATTAAATAATCTCTTCACATTTTATAGGATAGAATTCTCTGAACATATTCCTAAGTAAATGGGATTTTAAAATATTACTTTTCAAAGATCAACATTGCATTTTTTAAGTCATGAATGAAGTTCATGAAAAATATATGATGATGAATTTGAATGATATTTCTATATATAATAATGACCATTTTGTTCTTTTGAACATATTAGGAAATTAGCATATAAACAGTACAAGACTTCTTGTTGAAGAAATGATAAACAAATAATAAAACCATTTATATTTCAACAGATTTTTTTTGATGGAAATATAGAAAGTACTAGTGGACACCTCTATGGCTTAGGAGCGCCATGTTCCCCCAATGCAAGTACTATGCAAGAATGTATTGAAAATGGTAACTCTCCGTAATAAAGACAATGTAGAATGTTTAAGTATATATATAAAAACGGCGTCACTCAGTGTTCAATTTTTTTATTGAACAGTTAATACTGTGATTTCAAGTACCTGAGAAGCCAGGTTTAAGTTTATATGACATATGAAGATAATATAAAATAAGCAAATCGAAATAATATGATAATTTTGATTGTTTAAGTTGAAACGGCGCACGTTCTATAGAAGCTATACAACTTGTGCAATAAATAAAATATTTTTTTTATTTATCAGAACTTTCATTTATTGTTCCACAATTATAACACATTTATTGAATTACAACTTAAAACAGGGAATGTTATCTTGGTTCACAGCTTTGATTATACACATGTCTATTAGAGCATTTAAATAAAAATTAAATTGTCCCACAAAAGCCATCCCTAGTGAGG
>JBAIZZ010000298.1:449436-511848 GCA_037355905.1 Heliconius aoede
AACTTTATGAATAACTTTATGAATAGAAATGGTGCATAAGTATAATAAAATCTCACCCTGGACTCTTGATCACCAATAAGACACACTGCTCTCACAGTCGGACACCATTTTTTAAACTCATTCATCCAATTTGTTAGAGTAGACTTTGGCACTATGACAATATGTGGACCAGGAACATTTCTATGATTAAAAGTGATTTAGCAGCAGTTGATAAAAAGTATAATAATAATATATTACACACACATGGTGTAACTCAATCAACAGATCAATGGTGAGGGAAAGGAAAAAATTATGCACACAAATACATATACAACGCTTGGACCATATTGGCCATTTAATTCAAGAACATATATGTTCCCTAACCATAGACTACCGTTGACCGTCTTTCAAGTTACATTCTGTATAACTAACATTAATTTGAAAAGTTATTAACTCACTTAAAATGTTTCATGTAGCCCAATAGTGAAATAGTCTGTAACGTCTTCCCTAAGCCCATTTCATCTGCTAGGATACCATTTATGCCATTTTCATATAATGAAATCATCCAATTCAACCCTCGTACTTGGTAATCTCTCATTTCACCATTTTTAACATATGGTGGAGATGATTCAAAGCGAAATATTGCTTTCTGTTTAGTATTAGTTTCTGCAAGCAGTTCTTCATCTTCTTCTTGCTCTGTCTTTCGATGACGATGACTACAAGATAGCAATATATGTTTTAAACATTTTTTAAGTGCTATAAACTTAGGATAGAAATATACTTTGTTAGAAAACATGAAAATATATTTGGAAAATAGCTAAAAATATTAACAATTTTTTGATTGAATTAAATTTGATTTAAAGTTGAAGTTTGAATAGAAGAACTTTCTCAAATAATATATTTTATTTGTGCTTTTCACACTCTATAATTGACAAGGAATGTCCAATATATCCACTTCTGTCAGTCCTCTTTCTACAAATCAACTTGACCACTGTTGTTTATATTCAACCACTATGACAATAGTTATATGCATAAGGTATTTTATTAGATATAAAAATTAGAGTGGCTTCTTGCTTTTCCTCTGTATTGAAGTAGACAGAACTAGTATCAAGGCATTCTTCACTTTTAACCAGAGTACTTTTCTCTTTCTTTAAGGAAGAAGATAAGGCAAACAAGTGTTAGGGTTATATGATGGTGAAACCACCAAATGAGCTTCAGGTGCTTTTCTGGCCTTTAGATTTGTTTCCATAAAAATTACATTATGTACTTACTCTCCAGCACCTGGCTCAGGTTCTTTGTTCTTTCGTGGTCTTCCAGCTTTAGGTTTTGGAGGACTACTACCGGATTTAGGAGTGTTCGTCATAAAATGGGAAAAAATTTCAGTCTGTTTCAGTAAAAAATCGAATCTTTTGGAACGATCAGTTTCAATTTTGCTTTCAAAGTCGCCTTCTTTTCCTCTTGAAGATGGTGTATCGCTTGAAGAGCCATTCTAGTAATAAATATAAATAAATAAGTGTATCATTCAAACAGACATTGCTACAATGTTATTTACAGCTTAGTAATTTAACTTACAGAATTCTCACCCACATCTGCAGCGTCCATCGGTTCTTCTTGTTGTGACATTTGTGAGAGATAATATTTCACTAAATATTTAATACAAAAAGCAAAATATGTCTAAATTATAATTGACAGTATATGTTAACTTATGAAATAACATTCACATTAGCATAGATATCTGTAAACATTTCACGACGTTAACCACACACAATAACCAGCGCCTGTGCCGGGCGCGAAAAATAAAATGATTCGTATTGACCGATTTGATGTCAGATAGATTATAGTAAAGATGCTCAACAAACATCGATGTATCGAAGAAGTCTGATATATCGTTTACATTCAATATTTTGCCATACAATAAAAAGATTAACTATTTCATTCGATGTGTCAAATTCACGTGTCACTGCACTTACCAACTTTAAAATTATAGAACATTCGCTCAATTAAATGTTTAGGATGAGATACTTCTTTCTTTGCCTGCAAGCGCGCGAAATCGACAAATAATAATTTCTGAAATTATAATAAATTAAACATATTTTGGAATGACTACACTAATTTTTCAATAATAATACTCCTTATTTTGTTCGTTGTCGGTATTTCAGTTCGATAAACTGAAAAACATTGATATAACACATCCAATTGATAAATCGTTAAAACATCGATTTACATTTATATAATTTTAACAGTGTCCACATTTAAGAAAGAAGAATACTTTTTAGAAAATGTATATAGATTAACATTGATATCATTTATTATTTATATTGTAGACAAATTAATTGTAGGTATGACAAATTATATTTAGAATGTTCCCGTATTGCTCAGATTTATTTTCAATAGATTATTTCACTCTTATCTTATTTCATACATTACAAGATTTTTTTTTAAATTTGTCACGTTTTACCACAGCTGTACATGCTCCTCTTTTGTAATTTTCTGTAAGTCCTTTTTTGTATTATACAAATTATATAATTCAATTCATAAGAGTATACATTTTTCATCTATATTCTCTCCTGGTATTATCACGAAAATGTTTCGTCCGCAAATCGATCAACTGTTTATATAATCAGCTTATAACACTTTATTACTTTGCGATTTTAAAAAAGAAAGTCAAATTAGTGGAACAGCAACACTGACACTATACCTTTTTGGATATATGTTATGTGTTTTGTGCACGGAACACATACATTTACCCAAAAGTAGTTTGTCATCTGTGGCAAGTGACAACTGGCGACACTACCATAAAATGTCATGTCTTGTAGTCATGTTGAATGTCAATATATTATAAAATAAATATAACCTAAGAAAGTAAGAAATAAAACGTCTGTACTCTATAGTCAGTTTTAAATAATATAAAAGAAATTAAAAACGGGTGACTTGAACCATCATTTATTAAACTATTATTTAAATATTGCAAAAAATATAACTTTATAGATTAATATTACTTTATGTGGCCGTAAAATATTGTAAACGTGAAAAATAAATCTGTAAAATGAATATAAAAATTGTTTGAAGAAAATATTTATTATAAGTACTGGTGATAAAGTAAAAAATCTATTTAACATTATTATTTTACATTTTAAAATGGTCACAAGAAGAGTACCTTACATGTTATTTTCGAAATACTCTAGTTACCTATCAAGAAATGTTTTCATAAAAACTCCACAGAAAAAAACATTTCACTGTACAGTGAACATGAATCTAAAAATGTTTATGGAAAATGAAAATAAATATGGCTATGAAGTAATGCTGAAAAACGGATATGTTGAGGATTTAAATGTTGGAGAAAACAAAATACAGTCTACAAAAATGGAAGACTTTCAAAATTTCCAAAATAAAAATTGGTCAAAGCAATCGCATCAAAATTTATATGAAACATTTTCATCCTTATGTACATATTGTTCTGAACAAAATATAAGCATAGCAGATGAACAATTTGATGAATACATTGACAGTTTAACTGATAAAATTAAATTTGCTACTGATGAAGAACTAAAGTTACTATTTTATTGTTTATCTAAATTTCCACACACTGAATCTATTAAAACTAGGAACTTCATAGAAATTTGGGTTGCTTTAGATGATGAATGCTTCCGTAGGATTAACAGTTGGACATTTGATGAAATGCTTTCATTTCTCTCTCTTTTTTATATGTTGAATATTACAAGAGCTAGTGATTTTATGTATAAATGTTTATTGAAACTAGCAAACAAAGCTAAGAAACTAACTAAATCACAAGTAATACAAACACTTTTTTATGTTGGTACAGCAAGAAAAGCCCCACCAGATATACATAATTTAGAAATTTTTATTGAAGAAAATTTTTTGCAATACAGTGTTGATGAACTTGCAGTTATTGCCATGGGACTTTTTAAAAGTAAAACTCCAATAAGAAGCCCAACATTAATATCAAATATAATTGATAAAATTATAAAAGAATCAGATCAAATTCATGAGATTTCACTTGCCACATTATTAAAGATTATTAGATATTCATTAAAGGTATGTGCAGATAATAAGATATATGAGTTATTGGATACCTTACAGTATGAAATACCAAGGTTATCAGTTATGTGCAATGTTCATGTTGCACTTGTTGGAACATCTACATTGACATTACATGAAAACTGTTTAACAAAGATTGCAGAGAGAATGCAAGCATCAATATCTTCTGCCAGAATAAAAGATATTGAAAGACTTATTTTAACATATGGAACTTTTAATTATATTCCTAAAACCAATACTTGTTTCTTCTCTCAAATATTAGAGGAACTAAGAAATCCAACTCGTGTAGAGGAAATTAGGAAACATGGCAGGTCATTTGCCTGTTCTATTGCATATCTTGGGTTGCTTGGAATATATCCTAAAGATTTAATTCATAAAGTTCTGAGTAAAGAAGTCTTAGAAGATACATATGGAAAACATTGCTATCAATTTGGTAGGGAGGTTTTAAGTATCCACAATATGGCAAAAATATTTTTAAAAGATGATAACATGAATCTTTTAAGTGAAAAACAGGTTACCATGTTATCAAAAAAATTCACAGATTACATACCTAGTGAAAGCTACAAAAAACAGTACAATGTGTCTGAACGAATGTTTTTGGATGTAAACAATGTCTTGCAGATAATGCGTGGTGGTAGGGAGTTTGTAACAGGACATCATATTGTCACACACCATCAAAGAGGAGGTAGCTACGTTTTTCTTCTCTTTTAGCTCTACATAAGGTATTGTACGCAGAAGAAATTCAGTGTTTAAACACTGTTTCCCACTTTCCACCCAATCTTCAAGATAATGTATGTTGAGTGGCGAAACTCAGTCACTGTTTCATGGATGATAGGGATTACATATAATATTAAATTAAAATATTTCATTTCTCTTACATTTTTTGGGAATTTATGGCTCTGGTTTGAATGTTAATATAAAGGGTATTGAGAGAATGGTAATATATAAATGATATTTATTTTCCCGCCTCTATTGAGACAAATTGAGGTGTTGAGTTCCACCATTTGAGGCACAATGTCTTGAATTCACATAGGAAACATAAAAAGGAATTGTCTTGACATTAGGTCCCATCTTTCTATGTAAAAAAATTAATTTAATATATGCTATGTACTATGCAGTTATAAAGTATACTAGCTATTGTTAATTAAGTATGTTTATCAAATTATAATTTCAGATTTAATTATTTGCAACAATCATGAAGGCAAACCACAACTAGTTACAGATGTATTTTCTAAAATAAAATTTGGTTTACTTTGTACACCACCAGATGACAATATTTGGATTGTGCTAATAATTGCTGGCAGAAACAGTATGATTCGTAATTCTAATTCTGCAACAGGACATTTTGAGTCGAAGGTTAAAGAACTGCAAACACTAGGATATAAAGCAGGCGTAGTAAGTATTTATTTTATGTTTAGTAAAGTATTAATTACAGATTGCGATTACAAATAAATAATAATAAAAATGTCGTATTTTTTTAGGTGATGTGGAATGCTTACAACAATTTGAAAAGTGTTGATGAAAAAATTGAATATTTAAATAATTTAATACAAAGTTCTATCAATGAATCAAAGTGCAGTAATGTATCTAGTCTTAGCTAATGGTATGATATTTTGCAAATAAATTTTGTTTATCTATATTTATATTTTCTTTTTAATCATTTTATTCTGCAGTTGTTTTGTCTATTTTTAGAGTTCTGTATCTCAACAAGAATCACTGTTGTCAGTCTATCAGTTTGATAATACCATTTATTTCGACATCACATGAAGATATCAGGAGAAAATTAATATCAAATATGAAAGTCTATGACGGTCGAAACAAAGCTAATTTCACATGTGCCAATGTGCGAACCAATATGTTTTCTCGAACTTGTTGTTGAACAATGTCTCTAAACATGGAGTATCACAATATTTATATGAAATAGTACCATCTGTTTTAGAGACCTGTGGAAATATAAAAAATAAAACAATTGTAATATAATTTATATATTTTTTAATTTGCAAATATCATCAAAATTGAAAATTACATAGTTATATTTTGTATTTATACGCGTACATTTTTTTAAAAAATATTCTTAAAGATACACATATTTCTACATGATAAAATTATATGACTTAGGCACTCCAATTTACCCATCTAGATTATTGTTTTCACGTGTCGTTTATATTGCGATTATTTTATACTCGACTTTAGAAATGTAAATTTGTATTTAACAATTAAAATAACATAATATTTCAGATACAAATCAAAAATTATGCACACTAGATAAGATCAGTTACATAAATTTTTGATTACAAAAAATGCACAAAGGCGGCCTTATCACGAAAGTGATGTTAAACAAATTAGGGAAAGATACATTTAAAAGAAGGGCATAAAGTGGTGCAAAGCGGTGTGAATAAACGTAATACATATATATTACATATACATTGTAAAAGATTTTTCTATAATTTTATTTTTTTATGTTGATTATTTTATCGATCCATTGACGAAAAGGATAGTTCGAGTGCGTAAATGAAAATATATATTAGAATATTGAAGTAGTTTAAATCGCGCAAATCGTTACGTTACTTATGTTACTATGATAGGTACTATTTCTATTTGGCTAGTAGGTGAATTTAAACTTTAATAATATGATTATAAGTCACTGAATTGTAATTATTACATTATGTTATTCTAATTGCATATATTTTCTTAAAAGAAAGAGCTTTGGTTGGCGTTTCTTACAATTTGTTTTATAATTTACCTATACATTTTGAAAGATTAATTCATCTGAATAATAAGACAAAATTTATGTACTTTTCTTAGACAGAATATACCGCATATTTTTTTCAACAATATTTAGATTGTATGCTTTGAAAATTTCTGAACGTAAATCGTTAGATCGTTGGTTATATTCATGTCCCTTCACTTTTCTATTGCAGTTCCGCGTTGTAAATTTTTAGCGCCCTCCATCAGCCTAAAAAGAAGAATAAAATGTAATATATTAGCTTAGAAGTAATAATAAGACACAGATAATTATATACATTACATATCGACATCAGAAAGCGATTTTGCCGTATCTCAAAAGACGGCGTTTTTGAGATGCGACGAGATCGCTTTCCGGCGTCGATATGTAAAATCACCTCCACCATTTTAAAAGTACTTATTATTTTTTTGGTGATTTAGACATTCAGTGCAACTCATTTGACTCTGTCTTTAAGTCTGTTAATACTACGTAAGTTTAGGTATATTTCATTTTTATGTATAGTGCTAAATTCTATTTTTACGTAAGAAAACAGGTGTACGTTTAACGTGAACGTGCTTGCAAAATATAAATATATTTATCTTACATTGTAACTTAGTTGATTTTAAGCTATTATTTAAATCAATTGATATTTGACATTGGTTGCTTTTGGTATGCTTATAGATGGAGGTAAAGGTAAAAGATTATTGCCATATCTGGCATGAAAATTTTGATTATTCGCATTTAAAACTACAAAAGGATTTTTTTTGCTTGACACACGAGCCTGAAAGAAAATTTATAAAATTCATTCGTCTTGTATTAAAAATATAGAATAGAATTGCCTATATACATAAAGGTACTTATAACGAGGCTAATTCAGTATTTGGCCTAAACTGAGAAACAAAATTACTTCGGAGTCCTTACATAAGAGAGAGAGGTATGATAATATATAAGATAGAGTACTATTCATTCATACTTATCGCAAGAGATTCACGCTTATGTATTATGAGTCAAGTTTTGACTGTGACACATCGGCTGTGGGTTTGAATTCAAATTATTTATTAATTATGAATATTTTCATTTCTTCGCTCTGGTACCAAGGCAAAACCGCGGCGTTGAGTTCCGCCTTTCAACGCGCCTCGAAAACTCGGCGGAAGGTGGAGAAACACAAGGTCTTGTCTTAACACAAGGTTCCCTGTGCCTACCCTGCTCAATGCAGGATACAGCGTGAAGCTAAAAAAAAGTTTACTCACTAAAGCTTCAGTCTTTTTCCTTAAATTTGACCTAGATAATGTTAGGGCTAATTCCGATTGTAATCGACTCGTTATAGGTTCATCATCAGCTATTCTTCTAACATTATTGTCTCCGTTTAGGAAATCCAGTTTTGATGGTTCTTTTCTACCAATGTTATTGACATATTCTCCAATAGTCACTGAAACTGGTCGTTTTTTCATCGTGTCGGGCCCATTTGGAGCTTTGATAAAATAATTTGAAGGCGGCTTTGGCGTCACGTTCAATGGACTATTTAATTTATAAGACTCCAATGATTTAATTTCGACATTTTGGTCTCGGAGGCTGTTTGTTTTTATTTGAACAGGAAAGTCCGTTTTATCATTATAATCTGGTGTAGGTACCCTGTTCAACGTTCCAAGTTTTCGTATGTTGGATATTTTGGCTACGTCTGTCTCGTCCGAATTGTTGGTATCTGTTTTCTTATGGGTACCATTATGATGGCCGTTCGCTAGTGGCATCTGAAAATGTACACATAAATAGGGTTATTGAAGTTATTAAGTGCAGAAATCGTTGCTACGATATCTGAAGTTGCAATTGTTTTCACGTATCTACCTTCATAAAACACCATGTAATAATTTATATCTAACTAATTCAACTTTTCGTACCTAAATGAAATTTGTAATTATGCTAAATGTGTCGGTAATTAAAGATAATTAATAATTAAAGATTAATTGTCTAATTATAGTAAATAATTATGGAAGCTTAGAATATATTAGATAGACAGTTTTGTAACTTACTGGCGGTGGAGGTGGCGGTTTCTTCACTATATCTTGTTTGTTGTGTGATTGTTTATCATTTTTCAACTCGATTTGATTGATTTGATCATTGGCAGCTTTCTTGATAGGTAATGATGTTACTCGATCCTAAAACAATAAAAAAACAATAAGCCATGTATTGTTTATGACGATGCAGCGTTACGTATAGATATTTTATACAAACGGTTCTTAGACATATCGTAAGGTAATACTCATTAAGAAGAATATCGGTGTAGATACTTGAAAGTGACAGCAGGGTTAAGAAACTTCTTATCGCAGTCGTCACTCTTACCTGCTAAGTACAGTTTATTAGAAGTTTAGAGTAAACATTCTATCTGATTCTATTTATATCTAAATATAACAGTCTTGGCACGCTTTTAGATAACTGCTAGTACCTTTGACTACAAATTTTCGATATCTTTTTTCCACCAAATCATTCCCTTCTTAATAGATATCTCATAGCAACCAGGACCACTGAGGCAAGAGACCTCAGAAGTAACACCAGTTTCAGTTGCACAAGAAACGCAACGATCAGAACGTCGCATTATCCTCATTGTTCTGGTCAACGAAGTTTCAGAAAGGCGTACAATATTTACTGTCGATGAAATCTTAATTAACCATTTTTGGGCGTTCGTAATCGATTTGCACTGCTCCAAACTTCGTGATGGCCATCCAGTCGAAAGAGGTAGCGAGACTTTACAGATGTCTACTGGATATAACATACACGCTGCAGGCTTACAACGATGTGTAGTTAGTATCCATCCAAACTAATAACATTAGTAGCGTCCAACATGATAATATATATCATTTAGGGCGCATTAAAACTCCTGTCGTCGCATTAACAAGACTTCTAAAGGATGTATACACTGCTCACCACCGAGGAAGACGCCATAGGCAGGTTAATTATCCGGCAAATGAAGATTCCGTGACTGATAGTAGATATGTCGTTCAGAGACGAGGAGATAATAAGCATACTAAAAAAAACGACTCAACCTGCCTAAACCTTTGAGAACAATCTTAACGCAAGGGGTCTATCGTGCAACTTAAACAGGTTGTAGGTTCAATTCGCACTCGAGGAAATGAAATATTTAATATTTTCACTTCCTCGCTCTGTTAACGAGGAAATGCGGGGTTGAATTCCGCCAGTCAACCTGCAGTTTTCAGTATTCGACGGAAAGTCGAAGTGTTTTAATGGAAAAGAAGTGTGCGGAGACACTAGTTGCCCTGCCTACCCGGCTATGTACGAGATACAGCGTGAAGCTTTAGAAAAAAAAAACCATTCATAGAATATTCTGGAATTTTTATCGAAATTTGAGTTAACAGGATGGATTTTTTATATTGTTCTTCGATAAGTTTTCGACGCTCGATGTACGTTGTGCCGAAAATATTTTTAATGTATGAAATTTGATAAGGGATTAAATTAAATAATAATCATACATTAAAATATTCTTGAACATTCTTTTAAAAACTTACCTACCTAAAAAGCTAACTAATTAACTGAATTACCATTTCGACAAAGCGTGACATAACGTATAATGCTTAGAAAACATCTATAATTTACAAAATATTTAATTTATTTGTCTCTATGAACAATAGCGCACTTTAGACAACGTCCGAAGCGTCCACAATACCACGAATATAACGATTGCTATCATTTCTACGTACGTAGTCCAGATATATTATCTGGAAAACAATATATATTACTTTACTAAAGAAAAAAAATGAATTACTACTTACTATTGTATATTGATGGATTAAAGAAAAATTTATGGACTTTATTAAAATTGATAAGAGAATAAAAGTGTTTAAACTAGATTATATATTTTATTCTATTGTAAATTATATGAAAAAACTTCTCTATAGGTCTACATTTTACGTAAAATATTAAACATATACTTAATATGTTGTTTGACATTGAACTATAATTGCCAACGTCTTTACATAGCAGGTAAAGCCTTTCATATCCAATGAAAAGCGAATTAGTAACTACATGACGTCACCTAATATTCGTCTTAGCGAGAAAAATGTGACGTAACGTAACTAACCTGCTATAATTACCGCTTATTATATATTATAATATATTTGAAATTATTACTTAAAAATTTATATCAGCACTACAAATAGTGGCCATGAGATTAGTGAAGCAACTAGGCTGTATTTAAAAGTTATATTATATTATATATGTACAATATATATATAAGTCTTCATAGATATATAGTAATCATAGGTTTATTTAACATAGACATACTATTTAGTAGAAATGGAGATGTTATAAAAAATGTTTGCAACTCAATTTCGCTTGTGATAGTGTAATATTTAAGTTATGAATGCAAATACAAGGCTTATATGATTATAATTTTAGTAAAAGTACGGCGATAAGTTAATGTCAATAATAAATCCACAACGGCTTTGGCGGATAAGGAGTAAAGTCTCTGCTGTAAACAGTTTCAGGGTTATTTCAATAAGAAATGTTGCTATTAATGACGAGAAATTTAATTATTTACGCTTAATCTAAGTGTGATTAATCTAGCGATTACACCAACCAAATAACTGGCCGACCGTACTATAGGCTACGCTTCGCTCTAATAACATCACTAGGACTTTACTTACTTCGTAGCACTGAATGGTGAATAACGGTGGAGATTTATTGTTTTTCTTCATTTTATTTAATCACATAGAGATCATTTTTAAACAGTAAACATATAACACATTAATCATATACACTAAAGTCACGGCTATGCTATAAATGCAATTTTTATAACCAGTATTGAAAAAAATTAAAGGTTAACGCGTGAAAATCACCGATAACACTCTTCGGAGAACCACATAATTTTAATATATATTTTTCCAGTAAAGTGCGGCGCAGTTACGATTTTAGTGCAAGAGCGATGTGGCGCGGTGGAGCGCATCGGTGACGGATGTGGTGGACTGACTGAGCGCCGGTGCCCGCTGCTCGCTATCGTTAGACGAGACTTAAGGCACAGGTTACAATACGGTCAACGAGTCGTGGCCATCCTGAAGTTAGCTATAAATGTCTCGCACATTTGATTTTACGACTTCACTTGCATCTATTTGTTTGTTACACAGTCCACAATGCGCAAAAGATCAGTGAGCCTAACTTCGGGGCGGCCACGACTTGTTGACCGCACTGTGAGTGCGGGGCCGGCGTTATCAGTGCGAAGCGCAATCGTTTGAAATCACTGCTCCATAAATATAATATCTATGTTGTATAGAAATGTTAAAATAATCGATAATAGAAAATATTTAAACATCAATGAATATTTGACAAGAGCGTTAACTTCAACATCTCATATTACGTAATTATTTTGCGATAAGAATGGTATGGATCGTGAAATGTATTTTGTAGTTTTTATTATTGTAATGACTCAAAAATGCAGAACTCACAATCTTGCTGCATTTTTGAGGGATCATCTCTTGCGGGGAAGACAGATGATATTGAATGTCAGGTCCGTTTTCCGTTTACCATGTTGAGATCATAGAGAGAGTCAGAGACACATATTTGTTTAATGAATCAAATTTACAGCACTAGCGACTACATTTAGACACTTCTCAATTATACCTTGAGAACATGATTAATAGTTTAGAAAAGAAATATCATTTATTGTTTACACCTATGTTTGATGTACTGACTGTGAACTAAGTAAATGTATAATTTAATAAACCTATATTACTCGAGGAATAAAATATGTAATATTTATCGTGAATTGTTTTGTATTTCATCATCCTGGCAAAGCAAAACGGGGTTTTAACTGTGGCCACTTAACAAGGATTCGGCGGAAAGTGGGTAAAGAAAGAGGTCTTAACGTCTGAAGTTAGAAATTTTCCTAAAAAACGGTAAAAAAAAAGTTATTTCAACATTTATTCAACGCTATAGGTAATAGTTGCAATTTCCAACAAACGCTGATAAGATTAAATTCGATATTGTGATAATTCTATATTGTTTCAAAAAGATAAGGAATGATGAATGTGTTAAAAAATAAAATACTTATATTAAAACACTTTCCATAACATAGAAATAGGTACAGTACGTACAATAAGGAAACCAAATAGTGGTCCACAACTCCATATCTTTATGTAATTTAAGCTAATTACATAGATATAATGGTAAATTTATATGAATATAAAACATTACGAGGGGTTACTCGGCTTCTCGTATTACGAAAGGAGGTCACTGTCCTACGTTTTGTACCGTCGGCACTAATAGGCTTTACTGAAACTTGCAACTACGACTACAGCAACCTTATATCGCGTAAACTAGATTAAGAATATTATTTCGTATTAGGAACAGCTATGTCGTTATAATAATTTAAAATATTAATATATAGTAGATTTACTTAACATTAGTAATTCATCAGATTTGGTGTTGTTATACAATTTCATAATAAAAATGATGACGGTTGTGCTAATATACACTAAAAACGAGTAAAGTCGATTACTTAAGCCAATAGGTATTTTAAAAAAAACACATAAAGCAGTTCTCCACTCTCCGCCGAATTCTGCAGGCATTGCGTGTTGAGTGGCGGAACTCAACGCCGCGCTTTGACTCGATATCACAGCGAAGAAATGGAAATAAAAATTGCAATAAATATTAACAGTCGCACTTTCTGCCCCGGCCACTGCCACAATTGGCCTCTATTATATATGTAGATCATTAATATTTCGTTTGAAATATTATATTAGTCTATAAGTAAACCTGGTATGAACTTGCATGGAGGAATCGTGTTATAAAATATACGTGTATATAGAGATACATATCGAAAATTGAGCGGAAAATAGGAAACTGAGTAGTGATTACAGCTTTAGCTTAAGTGTGTATTATTAGTTACAATTTTTAAATGAGTGATTCATTTAAAAATTGTTACTAATAATACACACTTAAGCTAAAGCTATAATCACTACTATATATATATTGCTTCGACTGATTCAGCTTTTTAAATAATCTTCTTCTTCTTCTTCTACTGGCATTAATCCTGGCTTTTCCTACTCATTCTACTTCACGTTATACGGTCTTTAACGACCTCGGTGGTTAGACCATTGGCTATCATGTCCTGCATTACGACTCTAACTAGCACTTCCTTTAGCCTCTGGAAAGTGATTGATACAGCAAGAGATATCCCTCCAGGGATTGATATAGCAAAGTACTTGTATCCGACATATTCGTAGTTATTAAGGCGGCGCGTTAAAGCCAAATTATCTCAGACGATGCTCTTGGAGATTATCCGCTACGTCACGGACTCCAAGACTACCTTGACTGAATGTGTGACAGATCACGTGACGGTCGGTCACGCGACGGTCGGATCGGCCTCCCGACATTTGGCCCAGGCAGCGCTTATCCGGCTATAGACATCGTGATTGATGCCTCCAGACTCGTGGACAATAGATCGAAGGTACCTGAACTTTTCCGTCTTAACATCTGGTTCAGAACCTATATAAATAATGCTCGAGTCCAGGTTCCCATGTACTTGGTCTTCGACACATTTAGTTTCAAACCGTCATTTTCAAGCGCAACATTCCAGAAGTTCACATTACGCTTCAGCATCAGACGGTTCTCGTCAGTGAATGTTATAATGCTGGTCTAGAATGTGACCCAAAGAAGTATTAAACATTGAACAAGAACGTACTAAGAGCCGAACCCTGGTGAACCCCTACTTTAAGCCATAGAAGCGAAATCGCCGTACATATCTCTGATAATCTCAATAAAGGCTTTGAATCGGAATGCCCCTGTTATAGTCAAAAACCTTCTGCAGATATAAAAAGGCCACATGCAGAGATCTCTTTTTTCCCTGTATGCCTCCATCAAAGAGGGCGAAAATAGCGACTCGGACACTATGTCCGATTCTGGCTGAAATCCATATTGAGACTCACTCGGAGGAGCCTGACGTCGATCATGCGCTGTAATTCGAATCGAAGAGCTTCATGTATGGTACTCTATGGTATAAATAAGCTTAGTGCCCCTATAATTTCCTCTAGTGGAGGTCATAAGGTAAACTGCTACTGGTGTGCCATCTTTGTATCTAAGCTTTTTAAAGATAATACTGTAAAAAATAATCGCACCTATCCTGAACAACCAGTTTCCTGGTAATATTTATTTATAAAAGCTGAAGCTTATCGTATCTTATAATAAATAAAAAAAACAAGCAGTCACACAGATCACTTACCAAACTGTCCATATTAGCGTCGTTATTGTTTTCTTTGTTGTTGACGACATCTTGATTAGCAAACATTTTTCTGTGAACCTTTTTAAACTCATCCATTAAGGCGTCGTGGTGTTTTTTTTGGTCGTTGTCAATGGCCTTTGGGATATTCGCTTTCTTAACAGGGATAACAGCCGTTTCTTTTTCTGTTGGTTTCTTGTTCTGAACACAAAATGTAAGATATCGTTAAATTAAAATTATTTTTCTAAATAGTACAAAATTTTAACTTTTAACTTTTTTAATCATATACATGTGTAACTTCGCCTTGATAGCGTCAATATTATCTACTTATTAATTATCTGATACATTACTGTTTTATTTTTAAATGTATCTTTGCTGTATACAACATTTTTATAATCGTTACACACATAAAATTCTTTGCAATAGAAGGACTAACACAGGAAAATCCTCATTGATTAATTATTGAATGTTTTCCGATATGTTGTTATTATTATTATGTATTCTCTCTGCCTACCCTGCTGTGTGCGGGATACAGCGTGAAGCTGATTTTAATTTTTTAATACAAAGAAATGCTTACAGATTTCCTCCTTTGAATTTCTTCGGCAATGGCACTTGATAAGGTAGCTGAACTCGATATACTAGTAGCATCAGCATCTATTTCTTTTTTTAAAGGTGGGGCATAATTGCAATGACTTTTAGGACACGTCGGAGAATTCACATGATGAACTTCTACAACAATAGTTTTTTTATCTTTATCTCTATTCGTTGGCGTTGTGCCAAATGTATTTTTCCTAGGATTATTATTATCGTAGCTGCATTGTATCGTTGCCCCATCCTCTGTCAAATTAATAATTGTTCTATTTAATGGGCTCTTTATTTTAGTCGCTGCATATTCTGGTGTTTTACTTTTTCTATTAGATTTATTCTCGTATGAGTGAGGATTGTTTGGTATACTAGGACTGTCGTAATCAGGTTCAATATCAGACGGTGCATCAAAATTATGTGTGTCGTTGTTTTTCCAATCGAAATCTAAACTATCCCATGTTCGCCGCTTTATTCTGTTCATAGTCAACCTAAAAATGTATTTGTTTTAAATAATAATATATTTACAAATTCACATAAAAGACATAACTAAATATGCAAATATATAATAATTTTACATTAAGCAAATCTAACAACAAAATAATTGAATAACTTTATCTAATAAAATTTATAAAAACATATTGTTATAAATATACTAGGATTATATGGTCTGCCTAATCTTCGAGACATAGTTGACAAGCAGAACTCAACGCTGCCCTTCGTCTTCTTACAAGAACAAAATAATGGAAACAATTTAGTGTCCCGAATGAGAATCGAATTCATAACCCTCGCGTGTACACGCAGACACTATGCCGCTTCGCCACGTCGACCATCATTAACTAAATATATATCATATTATCTAACAAAATGTTTCACTAAATAAAACCTGTCCGCTCTGTCAGCAGCTTCTTCAGCCACGCTCGCGAGTCTTCGCCGCAGCGCGGCGGGCGGCGCGAGTGGTACCGGCGCGAGAGCCGGGCTGCGCTCGCCGGCGGCTGACGACGCGGAGCTGTTGTAGCCGGAGCTCTCGGGCGACACCAAGTCCACTCCGGCCCCTTCGCGGATAATAAGCTCGAGTCTTCCACTAGCCTTCATAGCTGATATAGCCTGAGAAAAATATATATTAATATCTCCCTAGAAACAGATTAATGATATGGATATTACTAAATACTGTACTGTGTGCTGTATTCTGTTAGGTTAGTTAATCTGTGTCATAGTGAAAATTGCATTTAAATCGGTTAAGCGATTTCTAAAATTAGCGTGAATAGATAGATAGAGCACAGATAAACACACTAAAATGTTAAAACTCATTGTTCAAATAGAACATTGATAAATGATCCCAATAATTGTTTTTCTGATATATCTTCCATACATAAAAGTGCCATGTACAGACACCGAACAGTTACGATTTTATTATAAGTATAGATGACATTTTTATTATAAAGTATTACCTCGTTAAAAGATACATTTGAGAACTCATGACCATTGCACGATAAGATTTGATCCCCCGGCCTCAATCCAGCCTCCCGCGCTATGCCGCCTTCCCTTACGAATTGTACAAATATTCCCGGTTTCCAGTCTGGTCCTTTACATATTCTAAAATGCAATATATAAACAATTAATAAAATGTTTATTGCAAACTTAAAAATAATAAATGTTAATAATGTGATTTCCATTTTAGTAATTAAATCTTTTCTTAAGGTAAGTTACCTTATCGTTACCTGCACGACTTCTAATATCATGTATTTAATATTATATTAAAATTCGTGTTAAAACTGAATAGCATTATCATAGAAAAAAAATTATTCTACTACAAAGGAAGACATTACTCAAATATTTTCCCCATAGATGCTTACAATAACACAGTCTCAACAAAATAAATTAATAATAACGTTACAATATAGTAATATAAATAACTAATTATAATTTATAAAATTACAATGGTAAATTATACCTCATAAAGTTTGATCAACTTACCCGCATCCAAGTTTAGCTCTTGGAGGTACCAATATAGACAATCGTAGATCTGTAAAATGGTCGGTATTGTGGCACAATGTTGGTGACGAGGAGACGTCGGAAGCCAAGGAAGCGCGTTCCGAAACAAATTGCCATGATAAAGATTCATGTTCTTTGCTGGAAAGAAGTCAAATATTTTTATAAATCACTATATAAAATATATTTTCTATAATTACTTAATATCTGATGCCTTCATTCGTCTGTTCATATAAAAAATATCCGACTCTATACTCGCAGGATGAATGAAATTAAAATAATGTGTACATATCATGTTGAAACGTTTTTTTTTTTTTTGTAGCTGTATATATAATAATAACGCCTAGCTTCCTGCGAATCGACGATGGCAAAATAAGTTAGCACAGCATATTTTAAATTATTTAATAGGTAGGCAATTCGAACTTAATTGAATAATAACAAATTTTTGTGTAGAAATTAAATAAAGCAAAATAAAAGGATGGGAAGGATCAGCATATAGATAGTACTTTATGTAAAAATATGTACGCTTCACACTGCCAAAGTAAAGAAGTAAATGGTCACTATATTTCACAAATATATTCTATATATATACTTCCTATTTTGTAAAGTAATTACAGTTGTCCACGGGTATCTTCACAGAAAAGTCATTTCCCGTACACAACTATTTTTTTATACCTATTTTTTGGGATATAAGTATATCACAAAAATTAAAAACCTTTATACTATAAATATAATATAGATATAATAATTAATAATAATATATAATTAATAAATGTTTATAAGTAATCATTAATTATATTATAATTTATAATTAGTTATAATTATTAATAAATTATAATGGATAATTAATTATAATAAATCAATTATTTATTATAATGAATTATCATAATAAATAATTGATTTATTATAATTAATTATCAATTATAAAAATAATTAATTATAATTTTGGTAACTAAAATTTACTTATACATACTCTTTTACTGGAACCATTCCGACATCTGAAATTAAATAAAGAAAAAATTCTTAATAACATCAAACACATTAAAAAAAAAGGTTTTACTAAAAGAAAAAAAAATTATTGGAATAACATTGAGAACTTTTACTTTAAAATTTATTATATATATTTATTTTTACTTCAAAACGTAAAAATCTACGTTATAATTTTCCTGCTAGACTATATAAAATTGGATTTGAACTTACGTCTAACTTTAATTTTTATCCTAGATTGTGAGGTGATATAATGGACTAGTTCAGCATGAACCGCATCATCCACCCGATAGCCATTCACGCTCATCACCTGATCGCCAACCTGCAAGTTATTATGCAATATTATTTTATTTGTTTTCAAGTATATAGATAAATTAACAAATATTTAATAATAGACGCCAGTCGTGGCGCAGGGGCACAAGCGTTAGACTGTAAACGTGATAGGTACTGGGTCCGATTCCTATCGAGGGAATGAAATATTGAATATTTTCATTTCCTCCCTCGGGTGTAGAGACAAAGTGCAGCGTTTGAGTTCCGTCAATGAATACGCAATGTCTTCAGAATTCCTCAGAAAATGGGGAACGGAGTGTTTTAACACTAGGTAAAAAAATTGTATACTAAAGTATAATAGCAGTTAGTTTATTTAAAAGAAATACAAAAAATAATTTTAATGTTAGATTACTGTCTCAATAAGCAAATTGGGGACGACGCTTTTGCAAGTGTAACAAGCAAGCAATGTCAAATATGTAATAAAAAATGGCTGCGCTTGCGTTGCGTGAATGTGTTGTATTGACCGAGTGACGTCACGCGCACAAGTAGACTGATGTCAGCCACGTCGCGCTGTGACGAAAACACCACTTTCTTTGCGTTCTCGCGAAGAAGCCGGACCGTGCACCTCATGCCCCACATATCCGACAACTTTCCTTCGAACTTTCTTGTCATTTTTTTTTTTTATTTTTGGCGAAAATACTTCCAGAGTTTGTGATATGTTCTTCTATAGTTAGGCATAGGGAACAGATATGGGCTTTAATAATTTTAATAACACAAAAGATATGGTACATATTATGTATAAGTGATTTACACTTTTTATATTACATTTTTAAATATTTTCTCAACGCTCCAGTATTGGAATTGAGTGAAACGAATTACAATTACTAACAGCCAAAGAATTAAGAGTAGGTTGTAATAAGAACATTTAAACTGGGTCTTAAAAAATCATAGCGAGATATTTGTAATAAAATAGTGTTTGGAGAAAAATAATTTAAAAATATTTAAATTATTAAACTAAAATATTATTAACTTTGTCCATAATATTTTTTGAGCAAGGAATTTTAACTAATAAACAAATTATTTTTTTTAAGATTGTGACCTTGTATTAAAACTGCAGAGATATTTATTTCCCTAAGCAGTATCTAATTAGAAAAGGCTTACTTCTCGAATTTTTCAAATTACCCGAAATTCCTAAGTCATTAGTCCTATTGATAAAATCAAGTAATGAAAATTTCAAAGTATATCACAAAAAAGTCATTACAAATTAATATTTGAAGTTCATTTTATAACAGCAAACTTTACTTTGTCAACTTTAATAAGTCCAACCTCTCGTCACTTCCGTCCACACTTGAACTATTATTTAGTTGTAAGCATATCTTACATCGAACGAACAACAAATAACTATTTGTTATATCGGAAACTAGTTCTTAACTCATAATAAAATATATTAAGATAAATATTTGAAAAAACGTGAAAGATTATTCTCTCAGAATTTATTACATGTTGAGGCCAGTCGTGACGCAGGGGAATAAAGTGTGCCACAAAATCGACTGGTTGTGGGTTCGATCCCCACGCGGGGAAAGGAAATATTTATTTAAATTTATATTTAATTTCTTCGCTCTGGTGTTGGCAAGGCAAAGCGCGGAGTTTAGTTCCGTCACTGAACACGCAATGCGTCCAGATTTCGGCGGAAAATGGAGATACAGCGTGAAGCTGATTTAATTATTAAAAATTTTGAATTACATTCTACGTAGGTATCTCTTATTCACAGTAATAATTTATATTTATTATTTTTGAAAAATATATCCACCTGTTTAAATATCTGTTGTGACAATACTGATGAATCATTGCGTCTGTATTCATTGTTATATGAATTTTTGTATTTCATTTTGCAGTATTATAACTTTTACTATTTGTTTGAATAATAAAAATACTCTTTATATATATATAGAGAGTATTTTTAATAAATCGAACAGAAAACTAAATATAATAAACTTAATAAAATTTGACAGTTGAATTTAATTAAAAGCGATACAAAATATTACATTGTTCTACTTTTATCGATGTTTACTACTATAGACAATCTACGGTTCTCAGATTTGGAAATATACCTGGAAGAATTGATTCTAAATCAAAACAAGATTACAAAAATAAACAACGAAATTTAATGACGGGCACTCCTTAAAAGTTAAATTTTCCACGTGACATACATCTTAGAGCGCTGTGGGAACGCGTGTTGGCGTGTTCGGGTCCAGCGTTTAGGGAATGATACCCTTAGATTAGTCTAATTTACCCCCAGTCGCGGCTGGTTTGATTAGAATAAGAGTCCTCCAGAACCTCTAAATTCGATCAGATGCAGTCTAAATTCCAGTCCCGCAGGGGACTTCCTTGCAATCAGCCATATAGTGCTTATGATTTATCAGGGGCAGCGTAATCTCCTCCCGTCCCCAAAGGCCAATAGGCCTAATAGCATTAACCTCAAATTCTAAAAAAATCCTTTTGGAATACGAGAACTTTAGAACGTAACTTTTATAACAATAATAATTTAGCGATTATGTCAGAGAATTTCTATGGATATATGTATTTTACCTACGCATGTAATAAATAAGTAGTGTTTACTTTCTTCGTTTCTAAAAAATAATATTTTTATATTTTTTTTTTATTTATAATAAACAATGTTTTGTTTGGAAACATTAACCTATACCGCAAACTAATTAAATAAATGATTTAACAATTGGTAAGACCATTATCAAAGTTTTTAAGATCGCATTCGAGGTTTTCTATTTTAACGTCTATTACACAACGAGGCACACTGGATCAGATAGCAGTAGAAAGTCAACAATCAGGTACAGCAGGTAATTGAATGACCCACGCATCTTCTAGCAAACCTCTAATCGATCCACTTTGAAGTTATTTTAAAATTATTTTTTTCCTTGTAGTATCCTTATCCTATCCTGTTATTAAACATACGTTTATGGCATTAAACAAGTATCCGCTTTGCCTATGTAACGTTTGCAGCATAAGTACATGTTATATTATACAAATAGTTGTCTATTTAAAATACATAATAGCAATATGTAAAGGAAAATAATTATTTATATAATTACAATTTTAGTTTACAAATACAATTTATAAAAAATAAAATAAATAACAAGAATACTTGTGATGTGAATGAAGGTTTTTACAAATAGTATAATTTTCGCTACTAACTTAACGTCGAAATAAATCTTTAAATAACATTTGAATGAAACTCGTAAAAGCATTATCTATTCCCAAGAATGACAATGTGAGCTATAAAATCTTTATTAACAACGAATATAAACGTCTTTCGTAAGACGTCTTTAATAAGGAAATAATTGTGCGAAAACAAAACTTTTTTGATGATATTACACACATACACCATTTATAAGCAAAAATTTTTAAAGAGATTAATTTAAGCTAAGTTAAGTTATAAAGAAGTAACATAGAAGCTTTCATTTCTGGTAGAGATAGAAGCTTACGACAATTACTTTAGTGTAGACTTGGATAAACGGAATAAATTTCAAATCAATATTGCAACAATATCTTATAAAATTGCAAAAAGTAATATTATACAAAGGACACTTTTTGTTGAATTTTATTTATAAAACATCACAAACAAAAATTACAGTCGACAAACGCTTAGAAAAAGATCTAAGATTTTGAGAGACTCGCTGTTGTGGTAAGAGAAACAGTGGCTGTTACGTGAACACTTGAAATAATGGAATACTTCTTGCGACAATTCAACCTCGGACGCGAGCAATTATAAAGCAGGCGAACAGCCAGATAATTGTGAGAGGTTTTCACATATTAAAACAAATGATGGGACACACCATGCTCGTGAGAGTGCTACCAAACTGCGTATTTACATCATGTTTTATTTGACAGGGTTATAATAGAATAAAAAATTCTAAAAGTACACATTCTGCATGAAATAAAATAAAATAAAAATTCTATAATACTGCTTACAATGTAATATTGAACAATTCCTTATTGTTCTTGGCAAAAAAATCATAAAAAAATGCTAACACAATGTGGCAAAATTGCCACCAAACGGCCGTTAAGCAATGTTACTTATGTAACTACGAGTGTATAAATTTACAGCAACGTCATTAATAAATCCATACGTTCACATATTATTTAAACTAGGGCTCCGCATTGAAGTTCATGTCCATTATTTGGAAAATAATAGATATAAATTAATAGACTAATAAAATTTTTTATATAGTCTTATTATGTACACATACACACTTCGAAAACTTTACGTTACGCTTTGAAAGTATCTGACAGTGTGATATAATCGTGGGTTAATCCTCATTTGATAGAACGTTTGTAACCAAAAAAATAGTGTTTCCCTGGTTTTATTATATAACAACATGTATTTATTACCAAGTTTCTGCTTATCCTTCATAATACGAGAGTTGTTTAAAAGCAACAAAAATGCAAGCTTTCAAATCTTACCTTCAGTCCCTGAAGATGAGCTTCAGAGTTAAGGTCAACTTTTGAAATAAAAAATCCGGTAGCATACTCTCGGCCACCTCGTAGCGAAAAGCCGAAAGCAGGTGCAGCCTTGCGAGGACGCAAGAGGCGGACGACGCGCACGCGCCGCTCCATCATGCCCGCTGTCATATCGGCGCGTGAGCCGGACGTCGTCGTGGACGCCGTAGACATGGCATACATTTCCGCCCTGTAAATATTGCAGATTGTTAAAGTAATTACACATATAACTATTCAACACAAATATTGATGTAGTAAAAAACTTAGTGGATATAAAGTTAATTTTCAGCTTGACACAGAATATAAGGGGGATATAGGTAGGAACCTAGTGTTAACACATTGTTCTCCTATTTCCGCCGAATTTCCGAAGCATTGCGTGGTAGAAAAGCTCAACGCCGGGATTATCACCTTATTACCAGAGTGAAAAAATAAAAATATTAATAGATAATAATTTATTCGCCTGAGTGGAAATTGAATCCGTTACCGTCGCGTTTACAACGCAGCCACAGCGCCACGACGGCCACAATAGACTAATGTACTTGTACATTGATATATAGTATTAATTACTTATTGTTAAATACACCACGCACACGTGTAATATAATATAGGAAGAACTCAAACGCTACATCCGGAATTAACCTTTAATAAGAAGTCATAGAAATGCGTAACTGTTACGGCATTTACAATTGTTCACTATTATCCCCGCCGACGTATAACCTACTTTCTGCGTTAATTCGTTTCTCATAATGATATCAAAACTTGAATGTTTTGTACATTTTCGCATGTCGCGCTTTGCCTCGACACTAGAGCAAAGAAAATGGAAATATAAATTTAAATATATATTTAATTTCTTCGAGTGGGGATCGAACCCACAACCAGTCGCACTTTGTGCCCCTGCGCCAGAAGCCTCTAAATATTAATAAATTATATTATAATTCATTTTTTTTTCGTTCATTACATTATAAGAGTTGTAGGCCGCTTAGCAAAAAGCAGTTTAACGCGAATTAGGCAAAACAAGGGTTGCACTGTCCTTGAACACTCACAAAAGGCTGGACCTCGTTTCGGTTTGGACCTCGCTGGCTCTACGTTTTATTATTATTTAAGTGTAATTTTGCACAAGCCCGTATCTCTTAAGACTAAATTCCTCCCTAACAAGATTGTTTATCAGAGATTGATTTTAGCAATAATATCGCCTTTGCATGTTCTCTATTTATTTTAAGGTTTTTTTTTTATTTTCCTCTGTATAGTTTTGTGTACAGTAAAATATTTCGATCTTTCTTTATATATATATGTCTTTTATTTATTATTTTGTATATATATATAAATAGAATTTCGATTTTAGTTTAAGGAATAAAGATTAAGGCGAGAAAATTAGACAGAAGTATAATAGAAAGTAGAAAAGTAAAACAGAAGATCATTGATTTCGCAATGTTGTGTAGACATAATTCTAAAAATACGTCATTTATCTGATTGCAAAGATTCATTTAAAAAAAGATAATTAAAGAAAAGATTAACGACAATAGTGTCATCAGTCTTTTCTTTAATTAGATAATTAAGATTTTGATAATGAAAGAAAAGACTAACGACAATCAAGGCAAGACCGACATTGTGCGTCAATCATTAATGAACAACGTATAAAATCTTCAAGACCAGTTTATCATCTGTTGACCCTTCAATTTGTTTTAGCTTCATGCATGTATCCCGCACATATAAACGGTTCCCCTGGGAACCTAGTATTAAGACACTCCGTTTGCATTGAGACACTTTCGTTACGTACTTTCCACATCATTCTTGAGGCACTGGCATAGAGTTCCGCAACTCAACACGCAATACTTCCAGAATTCGCGGAAAATGCAGAACGGAATTTTAATACGGGAAGTTTTGACACTAGGTTCTCAGATTCCCTCTGCGAACTTTACTATGTGAGGGATATATCGTGAACCTAAAAAAAACATTAAAAAATACAATATGAGGCATACAGCATACCACTTGTAGCTTATCTCTATATCAACTCATCTTACTGATCAGACATATCTTATCGACCAGGCGTAAAGAACATGTTCAATGACGTTTTTAAACGCCTATTGTGTCTAAAATGATTCTGAATAAAACATCTTAAGTATAAATCTCTGTTTCATTTTCTAGGCCAGCGCATGCCCTTTCCACATAGATGGTATTAACGGCGAGGTCATGAATTAGTTTTCCATAAAGCAGGCAGAGCCGAACGTACTGTATTTTTTTTTATAATATATGTAGGTTTTATTTTTGTTCAAAAATATTTATAATTTATGTATTGAATGCATATATGTATTACCTACTATAGATTAGAGTGTCAGTTTATAAATCGTTACACTTAATTATTCTCATAAAATCTGATATCGATAAAAAGTTACAAGCCACCAAAAAGTTCAAAATGGGTTCGTCGTATTCACATCATATGCTCGTTAATGAAAGATTTAAATTAAGTTGTGCAAATACGTATAAAAGTTATGAGATTTTGGCTATTAGTATCACTTGTTTCTTCCAGAGTGTGACTGTAAGACTGACTGGTCGTGGGTTTAATCCCCACTCGAGTAGGTGAAATATTTATTTAAATTTATATTTCCATTACGTCGCACTGGTATCGAGTTTTGCCACTCAACACACAATGCCTCCAGAATTCATCAGAAAGTGGGCAACGTAGTGTCCAAACACAACTTGATTTCAGGCTTAGGACTCTTAAAAATATTTCATTCAACACGTGTTTCCTACTTTTTTAGAATTCATTCTTTAAACTGAAAATAATTTGTTAAATATTCCTATAGCTCAAGCAAGCGAAGCCGCCCAGGTCCGCTAGTTAATTAACTATCTATATGTATAAAACATTTTTAACTCAGAGCGCATTGAAGCGCCTACCTATTCATATTAATTCTGAACGACGAAGGATGTTGTAACTACAAGAAATCATTCGGAAATAATCACCTCTAAAGCCGGTTTGCGAAATTAGTGTTTTTATTATGTTTTGTACACACTTACTAGTTTACTTTTAAATAGAACAACATTTATAAACTTGAAATGCGTATTCTATTATTAAAAATATTCTATATATATTCTACGTTTTGTGATTTAGGCCTTAAGTCTGATTCGTTAATAGATATACGAGTATGTACTTTAAAGTGTTTAAATAAACAATAAAATAATAGTGTCATTAATAGGTACTGTTCTGATTCGATAGTAAATATATATAAATGAATATTGTATTGGTTTGCAATACACAGATGAGATGGATAAGAGGGGGTAGAGGACAAGGGGGCAGGCAAGAGTGCAGTTCCTCTGAGCGGTACAATGACCTCGCTATGCGTCTGCGCAGCCTCCTGCAAACTTCTTTACATTCGACATTTATCACATTTCTTGACACACTGATATATAAATAGAACTTAATAAAAGAAGTATTACCATCATGCTAATATATAACATAATTATTATGCGTTTTTTTTCAAGTATCAACTTTATAAATATATTATAATTTGTTACAATGTTAATATAAACTCCTAGCCCTACTGGATCCCATAACCAAAACCTAACCGAACTCTCACATACTTCACTTACTTCGTCGCGCACATACTTAATGCAAATTTAACACTTATGTGATTTTCTCATGCATTGTCATAAATGTGCCAAATTAAAAAGAGACTACGCGGTTAGCACCAGGTTTCAAATAAGAAAAGAATCATCAAAATCAGTTCACCCAGTCAAAAGTTCTGGCTGAAAAAATATAAAAAAAAAACACAATCGAATTGATAACCTCCATACTTTACAGAAGTCGGATAAAAATGACATATAATATCTATCACATAAAAATTTATTACATAAAACATAGTGTATCAACAATTTGAACATTATTTTTTCCAATATATGACAAGATTTTGAAAGTGAAAGCTCTGATCACCGACAATAGTGCACTTGGCACAATATTTGATCTACGTGTACGCGGAAACCGACTAATACTCCCGAACTAGGCGTGCGAAAAAATCTATTGTAACAGTCAAGTTGTATTTAATTTTATCACGATTTCTATTTGAATATAATTTGAATATTATAATAAGCACAATGTTTTAAGGATAATTAAAAAACATATGGACGAATTAAGAATATTTATGCAAATTCAAAATTGCATAAGAAAATTATTTGTTTACTATTTTGTTTACTTTATTTTAACAGTATTAAATATATCATATATATACTTTTTTAATTCACAGTTTTCTTCTATATTCATCCATATAAAATAGCATTCACTATTATGATAATAAACTGTTAGTTTAACATAAATTCCGACCAGTAGGTACGGCCTTACCATTTGTAACCGATTAAATGCGATCGCTATTCATCTCTTTCATTCTCTAAAGGTGTCACATTTAAAAAAAAAACAAATTATTATCAAAGTTATTTATCAAGAGAAGACGTCTTAAATAAATTTAGATATATTAAAAAGTGAAAGTAAGCCATTCCATGTTGCGATTTATTTCCACGCTCACTCTTTTCTTGGGTAAATTTTTTGAGTAAATATTCGTAATTTTTAAGCGTTTTTTGTTAGAGTGCAATATTCTAGCTTTTCACGGGCCAGGCCAGCTCGACGAGCGCGCGCAGGTGGCGACGCTGCTCAACCGTGAATCCCCTCTCGCCCCCGTCGACAACAACTGTTCCCCGTTTTTTTTTTCTCTCTAGGAAAGAGCATTGGCCTCAGTTAGTCACTACTAAAATAAGTACTTGATTCTATAGCGCTAAATTTATATTTTTATGTAAACAAAGTATGTCACATATTTGTTTTGTGTACATTTGTATACATGCACAATATACACTCGTCTGTTATAAGTACTTGTAAAGAAATGGCCTCTACGATAAAGAATAACAAATATATAAAATTTACACTATTATTTTTTTGATAATTGTCACTAATACGTCTAATTCTTGATTACCCAGTATAAATAAATTTTCATATAGGAACATAATATATTAATATCGCAACGAAAATGTGAATTTCCTTGTCTACGAACTATACGCGATCAATACTTGCTAGGATACATTACAACAAAAACTTTTGGTGCCCGTCACCCTCTGCAATTCTATGGATTCGTAATTTCCTTTGTCATGAAAGTCGACTCTTGATGGATTAAGGATTGAATTTGCAAGCGATAATATTAATATTTTATAGCTGTATATAGTATAATAGGATAAGATAAGATTAAAAAATAGTATAACAGTATGCCGCAGCTAAACCTAACAGATCAAACGAAGGTATACAGGTTAGAAACGCCACAAAATCGGCGTTCAAACCGGCTACGGCGAGTCGCCAATTAACCGCGTCCGACCTCTGAGGCTGAGACCCGCGAGCCCGCGAGCCCGCGATGCTATTCATAGATACCGAGCAACTCCCCAAACCGCCATCTGGATATATTGCAACTCGCTACAACAATGTGACTCAACGACTTTACATAACTGAATGCCCGAACAGCCAGTTCGATCTATGCCTCTCAGACCTACTGTTAATTTCCTAACCGTTTTGTATTGTAACGAGAATTACTTTCAGTTTTTTATGATAAGTTTATAAATGTTATTTAAAATCTTATTACTGATCTAATTACTTTAGTACTTTTTAAAATATTTTATAGCTATATAAATTTTTTTTTTTTCCTTTTTTAAATAAATACTGAATCAGACCAAACCCTCTGTACTTTCAGTAGGTTCTTATCAAGCTACGACGATGAATACATAAAAAAGTAATTATCTTTCCTAAGTCAATAATAACGAATAACTCTTTAAAAATGTTGGAAATAGAAACATGATATTTTTTTAGATGAAGAGTTTACTTAGTATTTAATACTTAAATTTGTTCAATAAAAATAAGCCTTTCGATGATAATTATGTAGATGCATTAAAAGAAATTACAAGTCCTTAAAACGGTATTAATCTCGAACTTAAACTTGATATGGAAGCGGATTTTGTTTTATGCGACGAGTGTAACATAAGCTCCCTTCCAGAGCTTCTGGTGTATCATTTATAATGTGTTTGGCATGGAATTGTCTTCGTAAAACGCAACACCCTTCCACTATTTTATAATTCTGCAGCTCTACACATTTCATCTCCATATCATATGATCTCGTAATTTATAAATCCAAACTAAGTGATTAGCATGTGGAGGTGTAAGTGGAACCAGCTGGAGGAGATGAGTCAAAATGTACCGTCTTGATCCTGGTTTAGCTAACATTTCAACCATAACTTGCTTTGAGTGCAGAACAAGAGAATATAAAAAAAATACATTAATTGATTTAATGTTTATGCAGGTCTATCTTCAGTTCACGTGGCATCCCTACAATGAAGCTTCTTTTTAAGCTTTCTTTTTGAGTAATGATTACAAACAATTTCATCTAGAGCTAGAGGGCCTCTCTTTCTCTGGGCAATGAAATGTGGTTTGATGGTGGTTTGAATCGTAAAATTACCGTTTTAATGTCGCTCCCGCTTAGCATTCGTTAAAAGTTTAAAATGCCTATGCCTAATGCCAATTATAAACAAGTTTAAAAGTGAATAAATATTTCAAAATTAATATATCAAATTTTACTATAAATTATATATATATATAAAAAAAATAACACATTATAAGCGGAAAATAGCATATTATTTGTAGATCCTTCTAAACACCTATTCTAGCAAAATGTGATAAGACGTTAGTATTAATTATTTTTTATTAGTGTTGGAGAAGTAAAGAAAATAAAATAAACAATGAAATACCCGTCACGTCAAACTCCTGTTCTCCAACCCTGGCACCAAAAGAGTACATAAAGTTTTTTTTTATACATTATAAAAAGTCTATCATGCTATTTGTACGACGTTGAACAAAAAATCCGGATGTAGAATAATCTTCTGGGAAAGGTAATCTTTACACTGATCTGCTTTTTTTTAGTATCATCGAGATTATCAAGTAAACAATCAAATAAGGGAGGGTCTTATCACAAAACTATTACAGTAGTTGTAATTATGCAACAGGAAAATTGCGTTTTATTACGTCCTAAAATTGAAATATGTGAAATCATTTTTTCCATCCGTTACGTGTAGTTATTCAATAAATAATAATATTCTTAACTTCCTTTACGAAATAAACCTACATAAGTATTTACAAGCGTTTCGTGATTATTATCATTACGATTCATGTGGAAGAATCAATTAGTATTTAGTTAAAGAGTATAATATTATAAAACATTGACGAAAAAAATAAAATTTTATATTTTATAATAGTTTCATATTAATATCTTTTTATATAGTAAATTGAGGCGGCCCAAGGCACAAGGTGTGACTGTAACGCGATGGTTGTGGGTTCGATCCCCATTCGAGGAAGTGAAATATTTGTTTACGTTTATATCTCCATTTCTTCCATCTGGTGTTGATGGAATTCAGCAGAAAGTGGGGAACGGAGTGTCTTAACATTAGTGTCCTCTGCCTACCCAGCTGTGTGCGGGATACAGCGTGAAGCTGATTTATTTATTTTATTTAATAATTAGAAATAAAAAAAAATAATTAACTGTATCTTATTATATTATGTAAGTGCATATGTAACAACGATTGAATCCTTTGTGATATATACTTGACAGATTTTTAAACTAACATTAAAGTATTAGTTTAATATAAGTAGTTAGTTCTTTCACAATACTAATTAAAAAGCGGATTAGTGAAAGATGTTTAAAAACTCAATAAGAAAGCAGAATACAACCTTCTGCCATCTTAAAAAGCCGAAAGAAATCGCTTGAAAAAGCGGGAGATACCATGAATGGATGGAAAGCGATCTGACGAGCAAGGTGACATTTTCTGTTCACACGATCCCATAGAAAAATCACATGTATGTTGTATGTATAACGTGTAATGTCTATAATTACCTAATAATAGGCTCGGAAGAACTAAAAAGTTTTTAACGTATACCATATTTATTATAATTGTTAATCTATAAGCCTTATTTTAGCTTGTTTCCCGCACACAGCAAGGTAGGCAGAAGGATCAACTTCGTTGCCCATTTTCCGTCGATTCTAGATGAATTGGGTGTTGAGTGGAGGAACTCAACGCCGCACTTTCCCTCGACACCAGAGTGATATTTCATTTCCTGGACTGGGAAAAATCATGAGTGTGGCAAGCAACCTGCCTAGAAGACGACTCATGGGTTAATTAGACATCAACGCGGTATCTCGATAGAGATAAGCCACACTTAGGTTTCTACTGTATTAATATTGTTTTAAATGCTATATTACATATCATATTGCTACATATGTAAGTGTGGATTGTACAAAAGCGTAATAGATCATCTTTAGAGTTTCCATGTTGGTGCTACTTCGTAGTTGTTTAAATATATACGTGAGTTTTCGTATACGGGAAGTCATACTTAGTATATGATTCTTCCTGGTAAAACTTTCGTCAATGTCAATCTCTAGATACTTAAGAGATGAACACCGAGTAATTTTATTACAATTACAATCTGTATTGAGCCCAGAGAAACATCCGTGTGCAACTAGTGAAAAGGATTCAGGTGGCGAAAAGCATCTATGACCAAAGGTTATGAATATAGTTTTATCTATATTTAAGGTCAAGATGTTACAAGATAACCAATTCATAATAATTGAAAGAGCTTGTTCAGTGCACTCCCGAGTATCATTCCAATTATTGCCATGAAACCACCAGGGCGGTGTCATCTGCATATGAAACTATCTTGAAATTCGGTATTTTAAGATTGCACAGATCATTCATATAAATTGAGAAAAGAGTGGGTCTACTCCGTACGAGAGGTTGGCTTCGTCACTGATGTTACTACTACCACTGCGCATTGACTCCGATCAAGCATCTGACTTCGGAGTTATCCGTTCCAATTAATACCATCTCCAAAATTTATTTTGTCCATGGTATTAATTGGAAATTAAAAATAAATTTTATTATTAATTAAACAAAATTTATTTTTAATTTCAATTCAAATGTGGGTTCAATATTAGATATAAATCAAGATCTTTAACCAAAAAAAATCCGTAAACATGTGACGCTATATAAAAAGCAAAACACCTTCAACAGATCATTTTCTGAGCTCAACTATATAATTTAAATATTTTTTATAGATACCTTCATTATTTCTCAAGCAGTTCTAATATATAGAAGCAATATAGAAGCATTAAGAAATCAATAACAGCATTTTACTTTCTTTATTCATCTTTTATTTCTCTTAAACATAAGAGAGCATATAAACCCAAAATCGTGATGGTATGTTAAAATTAAAGTAATTGGAAAACTAAAAAAAACGCAAAAATTTCAAAACTTCAAATTTATTTAACCATATCTATGTTACCGTCGAGGTACTTATAAAATATTATCATAATATAAAATATATTAAGAAATAGCTGGCACTTTACGCAACGAATGAGAACATAAATATAATTATTGCAAATAATTTTTTTTTTATTAAATTTAGCATTATAAGCGTATAAAAACTTATTATTGAGGAGTCAGTTTCGAGATAACTTAAAAGTACTTTTATTGAGTACATTACAAATTGTACTAAATTATACCTCAATACAACCTTATCATTATCAGGAACATAAACCTGTCATTTGAAACTTGCACTAGTCGATAGCTAAGTCTCAAAGACAATCGTAGTATGTCATTATAATATATCAATTGCATTTATTTTACGAGATAATATTATAATACATAATAATAATATAAAATAAAACATATGGCTGATTACTGACCTTAGCGTCCAACACCAGAGCGTTTGTTGAAATTTTACAACGGGTACATTTCTTCGAGATTTGAATAATTATAAACGAACATTGTCTACCAGGGTCTCATGTTTTGCACTTGTTTGTAGCTCCTATTGTTATCACTGTACACTGTTCTAAAAATCTACGGTAAAAAGAGTGACGTTACAATTTTAAAAACAAATTCACGGTTGGCTTACAGCAATAATAAAGGATTGCCATTGAAATTAACAGATTGTACGCAGCGAGAACAGCAGACGTGCGTCCCGCGCGCCGCACCGACACGAATGGTTAAATCTAAAATCAAGGCACTCAAAGAAAGTATGACGTTACATACCATGCTAAAAGCCTTGCTCACTGACTTAATTGAAAGCTAATAACTCATGTTCCTCGTGTAGCTAACAGTTGTCACGGTAACATGTATGTTAACAATTTATACTTTTAATATTTAAACTGCTCTCTCCTACTACAAATATTTAAAGCTCTCTACTTATTGAACTTTTTGACGTTTATACTCTTTTTAGACCCGTAACTCTTTTTAGACCTGTACTGAAGAAAACCTGATTGGGTTCAAAACACTACGGAACCGATTTAGTAAAACTTGCCAAGATGCAACGTAACGTAAATTTATCTATTCCACTATTGAAAATAACAGTCTTGCTAAAGTGTGGAGATTCCTAGATGCAATAGGTATTGGACGCACAAGGAAAGCTATTATTACTATAACTATTAATATTAGCGAAAAAACAACACACAAACACCTTTCAAACGTCAACTTACTAAATCATGAAATTAAAACCGCCAGTCGATTCCCGATATCTCCTGTTCTTTTTATTTTTCCTCTGTTTCTACTGATGATGTGAAAAAGCTAAAATGCTCTTGTGGTAGAGTCACGTCGCCAGTAATGGCAACACGCATGGGCAGACTCGACCGGATTAATACCACCCCCGGCATTTAAAACCGGCGTGAAGTAGTGGCTTCTGCCACTGCGTTTCGCATTAGGTAATGCCGGGCCCCGGCGCCCAATATCTTCCACCTTAAAGACCGGCAATGCACCTGTAGCTCCTCTAGTGTTGCATGGGGTCGTGGGCGGAGGTGATTACTTACCATCAGGTGACCCTAACGCATAAAAAAAAACTTTTAGTGATAAGGCCGCCTTTGTGCATTTTTTGTCATCAAACATTTATGTAACTAATCTTATCTAGTGTGCAATAAAGACTTTTATCTATCTATCTACTTTTATAAGCAGCATGTAAACAATTAAATCGATTTTTCACTATCGATATTTTATTTAGAGACTATTATGTTATATATTTTACTTATTTATGATCCTTGTTAGAGACCGTCGAAATATGTTTCGTGACAACATAAGGGAAGATATTTCATTATCACTATTTTGTTGTTTAAAAAAAAACTTAAAAAATTAAATGTGGACGGGTCCAAATAATAACACAGATTAACCACATCTGAACATATTTTATTATAATAGCACAACAACACTAAATCTAATTTCTTATTTATCACATCATTACATTCTCTATTATTTTCACGACAGATATCCATGTTCAGTTATAGTGTTATCAGAGATATGACACCTTTCGATACTAAAATATCACCCAAAAATACAGCCTTCTATAACATTCAAACGTCACACGTCGACCGGGAGAATGTCTATATTTACATTAAACATCTATGCAACATCGATTTAATCAATAATTATCTAAAATACAGCAAGTTCGACAACAATGTCTATTTACTCAGTAGGCAAGTATTTAAATGGATATCATAGAGAAGAACGCACGTAATATATGTTCATCTCATGTCTCGTGGACAGTTGGACAAGATGTATTTTCGTTTGACGAAGCCCTGTATCCTAAAGCCTATACACCACATGCAAGTTTCATGCAAGTTACGATAACGGATTTTACTCCACTCGTGCCTAATCGCCTAAGTACATACGCCAGAATCCCTACTATAATCGCTTATCTATAACGTACATTTATGTATGTATAATTAATGAATTATTGCGATTTTGAGAACTACAATGGCAATGGAAACATAATGGGCATTTTATTTTATTGTAAATTTAGGTATATATATAATATATATGTATATATGTATATAATGTCCACATTTTAGGATAAAATTTGATAGTTATCAAAATAAATTCATCTAAAACAAGATATAACGGGAATATAATATTAGTCTTACGAACGCTAAAATTCTAAAAATTGAGTAAAATATATCAACGACAATTCTAAATTCTAATCAGATTTGATATAACATTACACCGGTAACTATACGCCTACTTTTAAATATTTTTTTTTCGAATTGATTCGTTTTATATTATGAACATTTCTAATTTTTTTATAACACACATATCGGTAACTTGTCCGCTCACAATAATTTGCCCTCTCGCCAAATGTTTTGTAACAAACAGAAAAAATAATATTTCTGTTCACATCGTAGAAACACCCCGTTACATTTTATAATGTTAAAAGATTAGAAATAAACATATTTCGTTCATTGTGAACTATTATATATTATTAAATCTCTACCTATTCATGGCAACAAATACAAACATGAATAATCAAAAATTTGTACATATATTTCGAAAACTGATAATTTTAAATTTAAATAATAAAGTATTTTTTTAATTTTAATTTCAGCTGTCATTAAATGTAAGTAGTATAAAAATTATTTATAACTTGGTAGAAATAATTATATTTTTTATTATAATATAAAATTGTTTTAAAAATGTCTATGTTATTTATTATATTCTTTTCTAAAAATAAAACATTAAAATATTTCTATAAATTTGTGAGGTTAATCATTACTTTTGATAAATATCAGGAACCTCTGGAACTGAGCAACTTATTTAGTATTTTAAATATAATGTTTTCTATCAGTAACGTATTCATATATTTTTTTACATGAATATCTTTAATATATTATGTAAAGTATATAAATAAATTATAGTTTAACAACGCCACTTTTAGTAATTCAGAGGCTCAAAATAACAAATATTTTTTTATTAAAATTATATACATTAATAAACAATTAACCAAAGAAATAAGTATATAAGTATAGTATATAGTATATAAGTATAGTAATAATACCTAGTTCATTAAAAATATAAATATATAGGTATATTTAAATAGCAATTGGATATCATCTCTATGAATCTAGTTCGAGATGGACTTTTATTTTAGATTGTAACTTAATAATAATATTTATGGCAACTAACATCAATTACATTTAAAATAAGTATAGCGTAATCGTAATGACGTCCCTTCATAATCGGGAAGCTTTTTAAGTGACATTTAGGTAAAAATATTTAAAAAGATATATGTTAAGAAAAATATTGTCAATTTTATCTGAAAACTTAGATTTAATAAAGTTATGAATTTATACAAAAATATATTAAAATATGTAAAAGTAAATGGTATTAAAATTTAAAATATATTATAAAAATTGATAAATAATGTTTAAATTTTAGTCAAAAACCGCGGAATGCAATTGTTACAAATTTATGACGGGTCTATATTTATTAATTTTAAAGTAAAAAAGTAACAATTGAAGGCATAACATGGATTAACGTAATGTAGCGTTTATAGATCTTCGAAGTTCATAATTTAAAAATAATTTGGCTATAAAGAGTTTTAAATAAATAATAAATTTTCTTTAACATTCATACGTTACAACTATAACTTACTGATAAGTGCTTATGAAAATATTTGTAACATTTGTTTCCTTTGAGCTCTGTTTACATTTCAATATAATATGAAGGAATGTAGTTATTTATGTTCTTTATGCTCATTATTAATAACGAACGGGTTATCTCTAACTAAGACATAGGTATTTGTATTATATACAAATACGATTGAGCATATGTCTATTACTACTTCTTAACATATATAAATCAATTAAATCAATAATATTTAAAAATATTATGAACTTTGTTAAGCAGTTTTCCCTTTTAAATTATAATTATATATTTCAATAATATTTGGCCATAACCGAAAAATAGTGTCACAACGACAAATTAAGCTATTTTAACGGTTACAGTTAAAGGTCTCATTGAGAAATAAATCTTTATAAGTAATTTTAAAAAACATACATAAATACAAACATTTAGTCTTCATCAAAATATATCCAAATATACTGTCAATGTATCTGCTTTGGAAACCTGATAAATTAAATCTATTGTTCTAACGTATATAAATACTTTTAACTTATATCTAATCGTTTATAATAAACAATTTTTCATATTATCTGTTACTACCCTGTGATATTAAAATTTCTCTCGACATTCATAAAATATTAAAAACAGAATAGGTAGAGATAATAAACCAGTATACAATAATTTGACCGATTCGCGCCTTTTCCGGTGAAATTAAAATTTATATAAAAATTGACTTTATGTGAGACGAAATAAATCATCTCTAAATTACATCGAAAATTGAAAGTTTTAAATATTGTCTATGAAAAATATTGTAATATATCTTAGCACCACTACACCGCAACGAAGGGTTTCGAAATAAATTACAAAACTACGTGTAATAAGCAAGCCATTCCACTTGTTGATCTGTTTGCTTTCTTAACAAACGCCCCTTGAAAAAATAAAGATATATTATCTGTATTAATATATATATATACGAACTTGACACAATTTTTTATTTAATATTAACTATTCAATTCCTTAATTTGTTTATGTTGTGAGCAAATTATATATAGAAATGTCTAATATAATAACAACGACTACAACGGGTGCTAAATCAAGCAATGTACCTAAGTACGTTATCTATATGTTATCAATATAAATTACTATACTATATTGACATTTCGAGTTACTTAACGAAACTTTTAGCGTATCACGTCTATGTTATGTACACACTACGAATAACAGTCTACGTATGTCGTGTGCACAAAAATACAAATAATAGATACACCGCGTTATTTTTTATAAAAAAAAAAATAGAATGGCAATTTTCAAAAATTTTAAGCTCTACCATCCTTTTTAACAGTGTCAGATTGCGTTTGTTTTGAAAAATTGGGACGCTTAGTACCATTTGTGGGAGAAACACCCACGATAGGCCTCACACTTTGTTGTGCTTCAGGTGATGCAATTGTAGAACTCGTGGTGAAAACAGTTTCAGTTAAAGATGTCGACGTTTGAGATTTCGTAGTACTTGTATTCGTATTAGAGGTAAACGTCGAACCTATTTTTGTTTTAGACGTAGACACTATGTATGAAGGAAGAGTAGTACTTACGACATTAACTGATTTATTCCCTTTGGGACCTTGTTCGTATAAAATTGAAGATGAAACTGCAATATCTGGCTTACCGCTGCAAGGTTTCTCTGGTGCACATTTGGTCATCATGGAAGCTATAGCCGTGGTCTTAACAGAAGATGATGGCGGTAAGTTAGGTATATTTTTTATACTAGAATCTGGAGATACTATCGAAGATTTACTTGTGGACTTGGGAATAGTCTTTGATGAAGTTATACTCAAAGATTTGGAATTTTCTATATCTACATTATAGGTTGTTATAGGTTTTACATTGGGCTTTGATATTATAGAAGAGGAGGCAATAGGCTTAGAAATTGTTGACGTAGAAACTGATGAGTTTGTAAAGTTATGGGCCGTAACTACTGTTGTGGAAGCGCTCTTACCTAGATTTACTACATTTGTAATTATATCTTGAGCCATTACTTGTTCGTTCTTTCGATCATCCTTAATCGGTGTCATATTTTCGCTACTTTTGGCGGTTTTCGATATTACCCCCGCCCCAACAGCCATATCCTGAACGTCTTGTATAGAAGCATTTTTTTGACGCTGTAATTTTTTACTAGACGTAAAAGATTTTTCTACAGTAGTTCCAACGTTTACGTCTTGCTTTTTTGTATCTGATGATTTTAAAGCACAAATTTTATCTGTTGACATATTCGTGACCTTTATCTCAAATGGTACAGAAATTGATGATTTTGAAGTATCTGTCTTTTGCTGCTGAAGTTTTACAGATTTAGAGCTTTCACTGCTGTTTTCGGTTTTAACTGAGGAACTAATACTGTCAGTTATTTTTTTCTTAATTCCTTCAGTTGGTTTTATGATTTTAGAAATCGGATCAATATGAGATTTAACTGTGGGAATAAGGACATCTTGCTTGTACGAAGATTCACCTAAATTATTATCCAATGTACCAGCATTTAGATTTAATTGACCACCTGCCTGCTTTTTTTCAGCATAATCTGTAGTATTTACTAATGACTTAATTATGACGGATTCGTTTTTAGCTTTAGTTTGATATTCAATTTTATTATTACTTATTATTTCAACATTTGGTGAAACATAATTGGACGCACTTGAATTAGTTGGCTTGTCTTTGACCGATAGAATTTCATTTTTGTCAAATTTCTCACAAATACTTATAATTGAATCTTGCGGCTGTGGTACTGATGTCGTTACTTTCTCTGTATTAGTAAGCCCTCCGGCTCTCACTACACTACCTTCTATCGTTGACAATATCGGAACTGGTGTTACTTGTAGTGGTTCCATGAGTTTGGTTTTACTGTCAGTATGAATTTTAGCTGTGGTAAAAATTAACGGACTTGGACTGTAAACGCCAGACTTACTACCATCAATTTCTACAAGTATCGGACTTTTTGTAGTTATTCCTTTAGTCATGTCGTATGCACTAAAGATATTTGTATTCATATAATTATGAATTGGGGCTATTCCACAGATATAGGGGGTAGATGGTGGATTTTCTTTTATGTTATTGGTTATAAGTTTATTAACTTGCTGCACTGGGGTAGATACAGAACATTTATTTACAAAATCTTCAACATTTTTACTATCTTTCTCATATGAAGAATCAGTCTTTGATTTTTGTAATAAAAATTTGGCACTTCTACTGGCAATATCAGATTTTTCTTTGTCAGTTTGTAACAAAGGTTCTATTATACCATCATCCGACTCATGACTAAAGTTTTGAACTTTTCTTTTAATAGAACTTTTTTTTATTTTATTAATATTAGAACCAGCTTTCTTTAATTCACTTTCAATTCCACTGGTAATAGACGTTGCGTCTGCGCCATCGTAAGAAGTCTGTAAATTAATGAAAGGAAAGTAAGACAATATATTAAAATAAATAACGTATATTACACACCTAATATAAATAGAATCTATGTAGCTAAAAAAAATGCTAAGTAGTTAGCTGTTTAACCTTTCTGAGCGCGATGAGCGGGTGCGCGTGCGGGGGTCAAGCACCCCGCTCACGCAGCACATGGCGGCCGTGCAGCAGCAGCACGGGCGGCGACAGCTCGGTGTCGGGGCGCAGCGCACCGCATACCGCAGCCGACGACGCCGACGGACCCCACTCCTCCGTCGGCCGCGCCAGGACACGCGCTTTCTGTACACGCGGATTATTTTTCCTTTTTTAGCACATTAAATGTCGCACATAGCAGGATAGTCAGAGATATTCTAATGTTCAGACACTCCGTCCCCCGTTATTGTTGAACTCAACGCTAAGTTTTATCTCGTTACCAGACTGAATGAACCCACAAGTGTCACTTTTACAGTCATATCTTGTGACGCTGCACCAATGCGGCCAAATCTACTACTGCAAATAGTTGGTGTATTTCATGGCAATAGCATCTTGAAAATCATTAGTAAATGTGATTTGATACATTTGTCAGTGTAAAATTTTAAAAGTACCTCCATAATTGTAAGATCATCAGGTCCGCTGCAAATTTGGTCAACGGCCATAAGTACGACGACAACAATCGGCAACACTCCAAGAGTCCAGCCTACTGCGTCTGCCCACATCGGGTATACGTACTGTCCATAAGACGCTGGTTTATACTCGATCCAATTGAAAACTAAAATAAACTGTAGGGTATGGAGAACAAAAGTCAGTAATAAAACACACAAATGTACATTAAAACAAAATATAACACTTAATCAGCATAAGTCATATTTCAATTGCAATTCGTATTCTAATCATCCACTACTTACCACTAACGCCGCTGGTGTGATTACTCGCCACATGGCACTCCAAAAAATGACCCATAACTTAGATTGTCGTCCGATCATTCTTTGTATATCCCGACAAAAGTTCTCAGCGCCATAAATCCAAGCTATCAAAATGCACTCACCAATTGCAATGATCAATACTGACCAATTAGCTGCGTATTTGTCCATTAATTGCAACCAATACATTCCACTCTGAAATGATATAAAATGAAAAAAAAATGCTTTTATATACTTATTTACTATCCTTAAGCTTTTCCTCTAATGATGGAAGGATAACTCACGTTCGTCGTAAATATCAGTCCACCAATATATCCAAATATTGCAACTGTTAGAACTACCCAGACTTTTTTTTGGCGAAAGTTAGGAAATCTGTCGAGTATAGCCGTCGTTACTGTCTCCATCAATGCAAACTAAAATGAAAGAGTATAAAATAAGTCCGATATACATGCATTTAATTTGGTAAGTATTTGAAAAAAAGTAATTGGAATTAAAAATTGCAAATATACTTATGTTTCACATCACACCTGAGAGTCAAGACCCAAAGTAAGCAGCATAACAAAAAACAGTATGGACCACAGAGGTGAGACCGGTAATCTTGTGACAACCTCAGGATAAACGATGAAAGCTAGTCCGGCTCCCTGATCGACCACGCGATCTACGCCAACATGTAATTCATGTGCCAAAAATCCTATCACAGAAAAAATTACCAAGCCCGCGAAAAATGACGTTGCTATATTTGAAACTGCCACTATCAGTGAATCTCTGGAAAAAAAATTACACTTTTGTTTACTCTAATAATACTTTAATATACCTACACCGTATACGTGTGTGTTCCATAGGTTATGTTCAATGTTTAGGTACATTTGGAACTTCGATATCATTAATCGTTTATATAATTATATAAAAAAAAAGCGATAATTATGGACTTACATGTAACAGTTGTTAGAGAACTTGTTGTAAGAGGAAAGTGTAATGAGACCTCCCCACGCAGGACTAAGGGCAAAAAATATTTGTACGGCAGCATCACCCCATACCTTAAATAAAATTCAAATATATAATATATAATAATATAAATAGCAGCATTGCCAGACCTCCTGATTTTCACAGGACGTCCCCATCTTGTGTCACAATGAAATGTTCCGATCTTGACAGATATAATCCCGTTTTTTCACGGATTTCCACATACTGAGAGAAATATTTCTTAATTATCTTAAGTTTTTAATTATAGACTTATTCGAAAATTATGTATAGGTCACCACTGTGTAGACTTAATTGCATTAAGGGTAAACCGAAACATTTATCGTTTAAGTATAGTGACGTTTTCCCAATAAATCGCCATTGGAAACTTTATTTAAATTTCATATAAATGAATAGATTACTTTCAAAAAATCACATGTTGAATATATAATGTCTATATTCATTTATCTTACTTGGGCATTTGCAAGTTGACTGAAATCTGGTGTAAGATAGAACAAAATTCCGGTAGACGCTCCTGGCAAACTTACACCACGCACGAAGAGTATTACTAACACGACGTAAGGGAATAAGGCCGTGAAGTATACGACCTGTAACAAAAACCACCATTATTTTTGTCAATAATATCAGATAAAATAAAAAATACTTAAAAATGTAAGCAAACAACCGCAATCCAAATTTTTATTATATTCTTTCTGTGATTTCAGAACAATTGTATTCTTTCAAGAGCAGCATAAATTGTTTTTTTTCTGTCTTGTCCAGCTGATCAAGTGAATTGATCTTTATGAAACTTTAGGTTATGGAGAAAAATATCTAAGGCAACTTTTACTTTCGAAATATCCGCGACTTCAGTATTTACGCGGAAAAAATAATCCTATAATCCTCGGTTACTTAGCCTCGGTTACGTGCCCCTACACGCCGTGCAGGTAGATATTTTCTATTAAATAGTACATTATAGGAACAAAAATATATTAAATCTCCAAAAGTTTAAATTACTATACTAAGATAACGAACCAATTTTCCCTAATTACATTTAAACAATATTAAATAATAGTAAATTATTAGGCAATATAGATACGGTGAGATAACATTGTAAATCACTTAGTTATCATATAATTATGTATCCCGCACACAGCAGAGTAGGCAGAAGGAACGTCGTGTTAAGGCACTCCGTTCCCCACTAATAATAAAATGTACTTATTGCTTTTAATAGACATATAACAATTTTGAACTACCCGCTTTTCTTTATACTTTCGATTGTCCGGATTTTTGATTATACAAATGACTAACGACAACAATTAGTCGAATTAATCATGTTTCTACTGTATATATAGAAGTATAAAAATATTACCTTTCCTGATGACTGTACGCCTTTACATAAACAAAGGAATACGATAAGCCAAGCAGCGAACAAGCATGCAGCCATTCCCCAACGTATTTGACCAGTCTCTTCTATACCAGATGACAGTCCTAGAACTTGATTACTGTAATAGAAATCATAAAATTTAAAGTTTCAAAGTGATATGCTCAACTAGATGTTTAGGTACCATAAAGTTTCATAAATAATAACTTTTAATAATAAATATGCCGACATAATTGGTAAAATATTAGTTATATTATTAGTTAAATTTGATTTGAATTTTATTTTTCTTAATTAATATTTAAATATATTTCCAATCAAAAATATAACCTAGTATACATATAATATATGTTGATTAATTAATAAGTAGATATTTACGTGAAGTATTCTTCAGCCGGCGGCTTGCGTAGGGCTACCTCCGCTAAGGCAGCAATGCCATGTAGAGACGCGTAGCTTTGATTCAAACATTGACGAAGATAATATGTGCCGTTGATTGCTTGACATCTATCTGCTTCTTCGTATGAATAACAAACTAAAATAATCGAGAATGTTATATTATATATAAACTAAATATATTTTATTTATTTATTTAGCTTTTATATAAGCCCCAATTCAATTTCCATCTTTAATTAAATTTGAAATGTGGATATATTTCTAATTGTGTCATATTACAATCAGGAACTTACATTTTGTACTCCATTCGGCATCGCAATTCTGCCACGGCAACTGATAAAAGATACTTGCAAAGGATACGACCATATAATATATCGTCCAGGCGATTATAAGGTTATAGTACAGCATGACTATACTAGATACTATGACCATTCCGTAACCCAGCCCTCGAAAGAGCGGACAAAATTTATTATAGACGGCCACAGGACCGAGGGCAGCGTACTGACCGAACGAGAGTTCCATGAACATCAGCGGCAGACCAGCTATTATAAGCATCACCGTGAAAGGTATTAAGAAAGCACCTAGAAACCATGAAAAAACATTATTGACTCATTAAAATATATAAATAAATGTAAATTGTCAACTTAAAATCGTCACAAACGATAAAATATAAATAAACATAACAATAAGTTATTTTAGTAAAAGCATAAACGGAGCATTAGTGGTCGAAGTCATTAGCGTTGGCATGATAGACTCGCTCATTATTTCTATAGTTCCACCTGAGCGCTTCTCGGTAATGATTAAAAACCGAATCGGTGATATATGATATCTGAATAAATCAGTTTAATTATTTTTGAAAAATTTTTTTTTCACCATTAAACCTTTGCTATAAGTTATAAATTATAATAGACATTTTGACGATAATTTTCGGGGGAATTTTATATTTACAATTTGTTGATAAATAACGTACCTCCTCCGTTATTGTAACATAAATATGGAAACCGCCATACGTTTCCTAACCCAACACTATATCCTAGAAGTGATAAAAGGAAGTCGAAACGTCCTGTCCAATTCCCACGTTCGGGCTCTGTTTCCTCCATGATAGGATCTTTTCCCAATTCTTCCTTGCACTGTTAATCAATATCTTTATATTTTTAACAATTTAATAGAAAATTACTTCAATAATCTCAAATCGTACAATTATTATTTTGCTCTTTTAATTTAAGCCTACTGATATATATATTACATCTGCACATATTAAATAACTATGGTTAACACTTACATCTGAATGTTTTAAATCCATAGCCGGTATATTTTTCGTGACCGCCGGAATCGGTATTTTCGTTTGATTTTCGGGTTTCATATTGATATAAGACGGAAAATACGTTTAAAAAACCAAAATTAACTTCATGCTTTTATTGAGAATCACTTGAGCGCTGATGGTATTGGGACCACTTTTCACCGAACATCATATAACACTTTCCCAACTTAATAATTCAATAATAATATATTTTACGCGATGATAACGTTTACATTATGGCAAATATTGACACCATTATTAACAAATTTATATTAACAAAAAATAATAATTCCGTCGTCGAATTAAATGTACATTAGTTCACAAAACATGAAACGCAGGAACGCGCAGATGTCAAGTTTCACATCGACCGAACTCTGAATGAATATCTAGGTCAATATCAAGCCTCCGCCTTCACCGCACCCTCTCCACCCTCTCCACCGCCGCTGCGGGACGTTTGCTCCCAGACGAAAATCACATGGAAATGTCCTGAGCTTGCATTACCATACGGCCTTATTCCAGATTCCATAGATGAGTCTTGTTGAGAAATCCGTACAATAGAAACGATTTTGCTATTAAATAAATTCATATATAACTTTATATAAATATATATTGAAAATATTTACTAATATAGTATTTTTTTTTCTATTATATATTTCAATTTTGATATGTTAAATAATTTGAATTAGAAACTAGCTGACCAATGGAATATTTCACATAAAATTACTCAAAAGCTAAATCAGGTAGGGTATATTATTAGTGAATAAATTAGAATGAATGTATAGGCGGGCGGTAAGGCGCAGGCACAGGCGGGCGGGCGGCCACAGCAACAAGGAAGGTCGCTGAAAGTGGAGCGGTGTATTGATTACAGCGTCGCGCGCCTCCTTGCCCCGAAGCCCACCGAGATGTGTGTGGGGCTAGGTCACATGGTAAACGTATTTATCATTTCATTGTGGCTCATCGAATATTTGGAACTATTTACTAAATAATAAATTAACGTTTTTTTTTTATTATTCGTTCGTAAGTAGTTATCATAATAAAGTTATTCTTTTTACCATTTTGTGTACTTACAAGAAAATTAAAATATATGTAACATGTAAGGTATTATAAAGATAAACGAATAAATAAGAGAACGAAGAAAGATATTGCTTCAATCACACAGCAACAGTAATATTATTGAAAAGTTTACAAAGATTTTGTAATTCAAATGCCGACCTTACTGACCTAGACCAAGAATAACATATTTTTCGTGTATTTGAACTTGAAATCAACAAAAGGTACTACGAGTAGTGTTAAATATAAGCCAAAAATTACACAATTGCACATTTTATTTTAATCAGCTTCACGTTGTATCCCGCACACAGCAGGGAGTCCTAGTGTTAAGACACTCCGTTCTCCACTTCCTGCCGAATTCTGAAGGCATTGCTTGTTGAGTACAATTTATTTTCATTAATCAATAATCAAAATTCAGGAAGCAGAGCCAATTAAAATGTTTTGAAATGTGTAATTTCATTATGACTTTGAACTCTACGTAATCACTCTTTAATATAATATTCAATCGTTTTGCAGCTTTTTAGCTACTATAAATTCTACTTAAGTAATAATATTTCAATGTTTTTTTTTGGGAGCTTAGTGTTAAGACACTCCATCTCAACTTTGCTCCGAAATCTTTAGGCACTGCGTGTTGCGTAGCGAAGCTTAACGCCGCGCTTTGCCGTGTTACCAGAGCGAGGTCATGAATATTAAATGAGTCATGTGAAGAGAGGAGAGAGAGCCATGGGATAGACGGAGGATGAGCCTGTCTATAGCTACTGTGAGAGAACCAAAAGCCAGGCAGACTGGTACGGTAACGACTCGTTACGTAACCAAGCGGTTAACCATCCATAAAACATTACACTTGAAATATTAAAGAAAAATACAAATTAAAGAAATTGAATTTCACTCGTCAAATATGAGAAATAAAACAAGCAAAAAAAGGCAATTACTTTATTTAATTATAATTTATCAAAAACATCACCTAAAAAGGCACAGTAAAATTTATAACAAAATTAGGAATGTAAAAAATATTTGGACCCTTAATAACAATATTTTGCTTAAATTCAAACATTTGTAAAATCACTTCTACAACAGTAGGAAGACAGAGAATTTAATTACCTTAACACGCGATATAATCCATAATATATACCTTAATCCCAAACATCAAATTCATTTAGAAATTATTTTATTGACACATTTACTTTACTTTTTAGCAAGCATTGATTTAATGAGCGACTCCAACTTTCTGGTATCCGCCGCAAATTTCCTGATGCCTTCAGAAAGCTTGTCGGTGGCCATCTGATCTTCGTTCATATGCCAACGAAACTGAGCTTCACTCAAGGATATCTTTTCGATATCGCTTTGAGATGCAACTTTAGCGTCCAACGCCTGTAAAAAAGTAACATATTCTTTTTAGCAGAAGGAATCTAGTGTTGAGATAGTCCGCTGTTCGCACCCCGCCCAATATTGAATTGTGTGACTTGTATTACTACAAGATCAATAAAATGAAAACATTGACTCCTTCGAGTAGGAATCGAAATGTGTGACATTTCAATCAGACACTGCTGAAAAAATTGATGATGAAGACTTAACTGCCTTAAATTCAGATCCGGAAAACAAATACTCAGGAAACTTTAGTTTAAAAGAGTAATTTATTTTTAAATACAACGGAACCAAACGTCATTTTCCCTAAGCATGAGATATTGGGGACACATATATCCTTATTTATTTAAAATTGTATTCTTTTAATTTATAAAATGTTCATTTTAAAATGTTCTCTTTGTTCTTTCTGTATATAATACAATAGGTGCAGTAAGTCATTTAAATAGTAGACTTCAACTGTTAAATATTCTTAAAGTAAGAAATCATAAAATCGACCTCTACGAAATTCTAATTCTACAATGGTTATCAAACACAATCTAAAATATGACTAAAAATACACTTAAAATAATTCTTTTATAATTCACTTCAAATGACAAACTATCTCACAAACAATAAAAATTGAAAGAAAAGTAGGCCATGGTTGCATGCCCATACTCCATCAAACAATAATGAATGCATCTAAAGCGTAATTTTACATAAAAGTTTATATTCAAGGTTTTTTATAGTCATTTCTTTGTACTTTATGTGTATGTATCTGCATGGAAAAATAACATATATTATGTAAATTCATGGAAACTGTGTATAATTTTTTGTGTGATCATGATATAAAACATATTGTAAAATGATATTATAGTAAGTGACACTGATTGACCTAAGAAATAAGCAGTCTAATTAAAATGTCATTTTTGGATTCGGCGCCCACATAGGGGAATTAATTATTTTCATTTCCTGGTTCTGGTAACAAGACAATCTTTACCATCATATAAAATTCCTAACTGTACTGGAACTGTGTCTGGAAGAAATCATTGATAAGATCGCCTTTTGTGCTTCAACTATATGTATATTTTTACTCTTTCTTTACTGTTATTTTTAATTAAATATTAAATTGTGCACACTAAAGTATAAATAAATATACACATAATGTCTCAAAAGTGTAACCTATATTTTTGAATGGAATGTCTTAACACAATGTTCTCTCTACCTACTCTACTATATGCATAAAACAGTGTGAACTTACATAAAAAACTTTATTCTTAACGTCTACCTCAAAAATAAGTAAAAATAAGACATATAATATGTAAAATCATAAAAACTGTATTTAACTTTTTATATTTATATCAAGACATAAAATTATCACACACAAATCATATTGTAATAAGTGATCCCAGTTAATCTAAAGAATAAAAATCTAGGAAAATTATACAAATATGTACATCCATACATTTATTTATCTAATAAGACTGACCTTCTTTAATGGTTCCCCACTACCAGCCAGCTCTTGTAAAAGTTTTGGACTGATTGTTAGTAAGTCGCAACCAGCAAGCTCCCTTATTTCTCCAGTGTTACGGAAAGAAGCACCCATCACCTGGGTTTTGTATCCAAACTTCTTGTAATAATTATACACACGAGTCACTGATAGTACACCTGGATCTTCTTTAGCCTCATATGCATTCTTAGTATGCTCAACATACCTTTAAAAATAATTTTTAAAAAAGATGTAGAGTCTAGTTGTGGCACAGGAGCTCAAAGTGTGACTGTAAGCACGGCTCGTTGCGAGTTCAAACCCCACTCTGGGACATGAAATATTGATCATAATTTATATTTCCTTTTCTTCGCTCTGGTATATTATGAAATATTTCTATTTCATGGGATGTTTTTACTCATAGGGAATTAAATCTTCGCTGCAGCCTATTTCAAAGGTATCATTGTCTAATAAGAGTAAGTAATAAAATATATAATTTTAATAATTTCATATACATATTTATACTAACCAATCTAAAATTCTACCAACAAATGGTGAAATTAACGTGACATTCGCCTCCGCACATGCTATCGCTTGGTACAAAGAGAAAAGTAATGTCAAATTACAGTGGATACCATGCTTCTTCTCCAGTTCCCTGTTATCAGAAAAAGAAAATATGTTCTGTAACCCAAATAAATTCTATAGCTTTAAATCAATATTTTATAATTTATTAATATTTAGTGAGGCCGTTCTGGCGACACAATGTGTGACCGACTTTTGACACAATGGGTTAGTGCTCAACTCCCGCGCTCATAGACGAGTGATCATTTCATTTCATTTTCTTTCATTTCATTTCATTTCCTTCATCTGGTAAAAATGGTAAAGTTCAGTTTTAAGAACCGTACCTAGACAAGAAATATTTCAAAAATTGGGTGAGGAATGAGAAATGGAGTGTATTAAATACAGTAGGCTCCCCCAGCCTATCCGGGTACATGCATGATACAGCCTGAACTCAAAAAAAACTTAAATTTTTATTCTTACTTTGCAGCTTGGATCCCCTCCCAAGTTGAGGCCAATTTTATTAAAATTCTTTCTTTTTTAATACCATGCTCTGCAAACATAGTAATAAACTTAATAGCCTTTGCCATACTAGCATCTTTATCAAAAGATAACCTGTAAAAATATTAGAAATAATATTAGAGTAGGTTTCTACATACTATATAAAATATATCTTTATTTATAAATTATGTATATAATATGACAAATTAGTTTTATTTCTTCACTTTGATTACAAAACATACACATAAAATATTTATAATATTGTTCATTTACCTGGCATCCACCTCAACTGATACTCTTCCAGGAATTATTTTCAAGATTTCACAGCCAAATAGTACACTGAGCATGTCTAATGTTTCTGACAGTTGTTCATCTACATTTCTGAAATAAATCTTCACAATATATCACATATATTTTTTTATTTATTTAATTGACTTTTATTTAGTTTTACTATCTACTAGGTAGGTATTAAATGTTAAGACTTAAGACACTATTCCCTATATACTGCCCACTTTTTTAAGACATTGCATGTAAAGCGGGTAGATCTCATCAACACACTTTGACTTGGTACTAGTATCTAAATGAAAATAATTCATTCCCCTAAGCAGCAATCTGACTCAAAATCTGCCATGTTAAGATACTGTACTGCTGTATGCTGATGCATACTAATAATAAAAAATAGTATCAGTGGATTTAAAAACCTCCTATTCATAACATGATGTTGCTCTGTGACATCATACACATACACAAGATTAAATGTAATATTTCTTTAGCTCACACTTTATTCCAGGTAAGCAGAGAAAACTCAATTTTATGAAACTCATTTTTTTATTTCCCTGGGTGGTATGAAATGAAATCACAGAACCACAACAACTATTATTATATTATACTATAATTATCAATTAATATATTATACTATAATTTTTACAATGAAGAATATTTTTTTGTTTTTCAATCATCTATTTGTATCAGTTTATAAAATAAACATGCTCAAAAGTCATGAGGAAATAATTAAACATAAATGAAACTAAAATAAGCTTTAAATTGAAAGCATATTTAAATTTTAATTCATTATGCAATTACTTTTTTTAATTGCTAATTTGAGGTTTAGGATGTAAAACAGATTACTGCTTAGTGACATAATTTAGTAAAATTATTTTAAAGTATATCTTCCTTAAATGATAGAAATAATAATCCAATGTAAAATCTAAAGATTCCATTATCTTTTATTTCTATTATATCAATAAATTTATTAAAATGAAGATAATCAAATATTTAGATTTCACATTTGATTATTTTCTTAATATCATTTAAGGAAGTGATACTTGAAAATAGAGTTATAATTATATTTTAAAGTATATGATATAATTAAAGTTAAATATTATAGCTAATTATAAATTTTGCTTTAATAATTAAATCATAACGTATATTAACAAGCATGTATGGTTTTTTCTATAAATGCGAAAAAATATGTTAAAGTGATATACATAATAATAAAAAAAAACAATATTTTTTAAACTAACCCACCACAATCCTTGCCATATTTAATGGCTTTGTCCAGCAAGTGTTGATACTGTTCCATTCCAGCAGCAGATAAAATAAGGCTTGGATTTGTTGTTGCATCAGTGGGCTTATAAGCTTTCATAGCTGTATAATATTTATTATATTAGTAAAAAAAATTAAATATATTAAAACAACTAAGTATTACTTTAAACTCACCTTCAAAATCACCTGTATCAGCTACAACAGTAGAAAATTGTTTCAGTTGATCTAAAGAGCTCATTTTGGACCGTTTCGCTACAGGTTCACTAGCCATACTGAATGCTAAAGCAATTGCCTTTTGATATTGTCTGAAGCTACTAAAAGCAATCAAAGTTATTAGTGCGCGAATGAGAATATTTCTCACCGGTAAAAACTTGAAGGTGACCTCAAAATAACGTAACATTAACGTCACTCTTTCCTTGAGATAACCTTTATCCTTATACCACAGAACGTTATAAAGTATATCTAATATTGTAACAACGTTATTTTTCAAAACAACAATGAAAAGTCTATAAAAAAAGTACCTTAATTATGATAATATGATTACAGTATAATATTTTGTATGTTATAGAAAATCAAAATTCAAATCAAATCAATTTGAGGTTAGGCTAATGATATGCATTGTCACTGTCAGTTAACTGTCAAAATGAATGATTTATTACATTTTTCTTTTCCGAAACGTCACCGGAAATAAGAACATATCATTTTGCTTTATGCACATTTATTACCAGACCTAATAATTTTTATTTCAGGTGCATGCTGTATCCCATTATAGACAAGGAGAATTACATTCCTAAATGCGAAATGAAAATATTAAACAATTTATTTCCTCGAGCGTTAATCGAATCGTTACGTTTACAGTCTCACGCTTGTGCCCCTGCGCCACGATGGCCTTTATAATTATTGTCTTTCTAATAATTATCATTAACTACAATTGAACATAAGTGCAATTGTCGTTCTGATGTGATTTGTTCTATTAGAAAATAAATTTAAAATTTCAAATTAATCAGTGGAAGTACCTAAATAAAGTTTTAAATATTCTTGTGTATATGGCTGCTAGAATAATTTATATAATTATAAACAAAGTCTTGTCTGAGAGGCTCGGGGTCATTAACAGCGAGGTGCTTTCAAAGGCTTTTAATGAGGCTTCTATCATTCCTATACACAAATTCTGAAATTTTAAATATTGACGTCCCTTATGAATTCAACTTTCTGGGAGGTGCGGTGTGGTCCCGGGAAACGGTGACGGGGCATGGTGCCCACTTGACCGTCGTTTCTCGCTGCGGACTTCAACAAGCCCGCGTCCTTGTGGTGTGGTCTGGGAAAAGGGAAATCTGCGTTGGCAGGTTGCAGGGGCTTGAGAGGGAGTAAGTCCGAGAGAGGGATGAGCTAAATGCCCCTTGGGTGGTCAAGCCAGCCGGGTGAGACCCACGGTTGATCGTGGGAGGCCCAGCTTAGGCGACCAGCGACCGAGGGAGCATATGACCTACGCTCTTTGATCTATGTAATGTTTGTTTAAAAAACGACACACATCGATGACAAGCTCTCGCAAGCCATCACAAGCCACGCCATGCGTATTTTTAACGGAACGTTGTTGTTGGTGTAAGTTGATTATTTTTAAAATTGTTAACTATTTGATATATTAAGCATTCTATATTTATCATTATGATTAAATATAAACTTTTATCATCACTTTTTTAATTTTTTTAATGCATTTCTTTTACCTTTTCCGTATATAATCTGTGCTTCTAGAAAATTCGGGTTCCTACAAGGAAATAATGTCTAGAGTCTAATGTCTATGTAAGGTGTAGTATGTAGCAGAACCGGCGTTCTACTGCGATTAAGTGACTGCTTGTCAGACTTAAGCAACGTGTTTTGTGAGGCTGAAAACGAGTGAATTTTCAAAATTCAAAGAATTGTGTTTGTCATCGAATAATTTGAGACCATTATGGCCGCGATGTCCGTTATAGGTATTGATTTCGGCAACGAATCTTGCTATGTTGCTGTAGCAAAAGCAGGTGGTATTGAGACAATAACTAATGATTACAGTCTTCGAGGTACTCCGTAAGTATTCCTTTTCTATTCTTTCGTCTTGTGTTTTATATCTATCATCGACAATCCTAATCCTATTCAGATCTATCAAATCCAATATAACAGTCAAAGTTAATTTATATTCATGTAATTTCAAAGCTTTCTGAGCTGTTTCTATCAATTAATCTTTTGCTAAAATATTCGCCAAAAACAAATGATGGTTTCATAAAGAATTATTTTAAAAATATGGTCTTAAAAATTTTTACTGTTTTGTGAAATTGTCCAATGGCATTTTTATAGGTTATATTCGTACATGTTTTTACGTAGTCATCTGATAATTTATGTGTAAGAAATTTTCAGATCATGTGTGGCCTTTTCACCAAAGAATCGAATATTGGGTGTAGCTGCAAAAAATCAAATGGTAACAAATATGAAAAACACTGTATTTGGCTTCAAACGACTGTTAGGTAGAAAATACTCCGATCCTCATGTACAAAAAGAACTAAAACACTTACCCTTCAAAGTGGAACAGAGGGCTGATGATGGAATTGGAATAAGGGTCAATTACCTTGGTGAAGATAATGTGTTCAGCCCAGAGCAGGTAAAATAATAATACATATATTCTATAGGAAGACAAAATTACCTTTAACTTAAATTATTTATAATATCAACAATAAAAATAATACAATAAAAAACTTGCAAGCTGTATGACTTCCTCTTTTTGGTTTTGGCATTTATACATCAATAGAAATATACACTTACACAGGGGTGGAAGTGTAAGAAACACATTAAATGAAATCACACTTTTAACTACTTTATAAAACCTTACCTTACCTTATACCTTACCTCATATAATTAAGAATAAAAAAAATCCACATAAACAAAAAGTGATTTTTTCAAACAAAACAAATAATAAAATAATTGTTTTACAATAAAACACCATTTGTAAATTATCACATAAACATGCACACTAACACTTAGTATTTTTGTAGTATTATGTGTATGTGTGTGTCACACAAAATTCAGGTATGGATAAAAATTGTGAAATGAAATGAAAATCCTGTCTAAACTGTTGATCTTTATTAATTTCTATAGGTATTGGTTTGAAATATTTTAATAATAATTAATATTATATATACTGTTTACAAAAAGGATAGCTGATACTTCCATCCTATATATAAAAGCAAACAATGAAATTTGACACAAAAATAAAAATTCCAAGTGATAATAAAATATTTTAAAAACATTTTTCAGATAACAGCCATGCTATTTACTAAACTGAAAGATTCAGCTACTACTGCCCTTCAGACTCAAGTTAATGATTGTGTCATATCTGTTCCTAGTTACTTCACCAATGCAGAAAGAAATGCTCTTTTAGATGCAGCACACATAGCTGGTAAGTGCTCGCTAAATTGTACAGTACACAGAGGGAATTCAATCTTAAGCTATGCCATGCCATGCCATGCCTTTCTGTCCAATTTTCAAGACATTTAAATGTTGAATTGTAGAAGTCATTGTTGTCCTTTGCCTTGATAAGAAAGCAACAAAATGAAGGTAATTCTTTCACCCTTAGTTTTAATACACACAAGTACTTTTTAAAACATCTATATAAATTTAAAAAGTGTAATATAACCATTTTGCCATTTGATTTTGCAATGTTATGTTTTAATATATAGCAACCAACATTGTTCATCTCTATTTTTTAAAAGTGTGTTATTGACTTCATTGATAAAGAGTCGAACTCATGCAATGTCTATAAAATTGGACACATAATAGAGATGTAATGCTTACAACAGCATCCCTCTGCCTACATGGCTATGTGCATATGCAATGTAGCATATTTTATATAACTTATTAATTTTCTTTATATCTTACAGGTTTATTTTTAATTTTTATATATAAAAAACATAATATGTATTACCAGAATGTAGTTGGCCTTGCTATATTGCTCTACTTAGTCTATAATGGATGTGACCTTGACCTCAGACTTACCTAGTTATAAATTATTCTTCACTTTTATTCTATTGATTGAATTATTTGTTTGTACTATTTTGCCTGCCTGCATGATGCAAAGGAGGGTAATGTGTTTATCAGTCTGTATACATATTTTTGCTTCTATGCAGCAATATAAATACAGATTGACTGATTTTGGTGATTCTTTGGTTGACCAATTGGTTCTTAATTAATTCTTTAGTTGTTTTTGTGTTAATCTTGTGAGTGTCACAATAATCAAAATTTACCACAACAACCAACTATCTATTGTTAAAATGAAAAAAAAGATTGATCTATGTCAAGCTGGCTATCTTAAATACATATTCAAAAATGATGTTTAGGTTTAGCTTTTACCATGTTTCATTTTAAGTAAAAATTGAAGATTTATATTTATACAACATATTTATAAAAATTTTTAAGCAACTTTTTTTATTGTAGGTTTGAATGTTCTGCGTCTAATGAATGAAACCACTGCCACTGCCTTAGCTTATGGTATCTACAAACAAGATTTACCAGCGCCAGAAGAAAAACCTCGTAATGTTGTTTTTGTGGACTTTGGTCATAGCTCTCTTCAGGTAAATATATTTTGCTACACACATTTTAATTATTTAGGATAATCATTAAACTAATATACTATTTTTAGTTTATATGCAGCTTCATGCTGTATCCCCTATATGGCATGGTAGGCAGAGGAAACCTGTTAACCTAGTGTTAAGATGCTATATTCCCCATTAAGATACTTTCTGCAGAGTTCTCTTTGAACACTTAGGCTGTGTCCTGCATATAGCAGGGTTTAGGTAGAGGGAACCTAGCGTGCGTCCTCTCCGCCGAATTCTCGAGATATTGTGTGTTGAGTGGCTTAACTCAACGATATGCCTTATCTTCTTACTAGAGTAAGGAAATAAAAATACTTCATTCCCTTAAGTGGGAATTGCACCTGCAAGTGTAGTGATTATAGTCAGATGCTGACCTACAGCGCCACGATGGAAGATTTAATATTTAAAATTTTTACAGGTTGCTGCTTGTGCATTTAATAAGGGTAAATTGAGAGTTCTGGCCACTTCCTCAGATCCCTTCTGTGGTGGGAGAGATATAGATATGGCGTTGGCAGAATATTTCTGTCAAGATTTTGTAACACGATACAAACTTGATGCTAAAAAAAATCAGAGGTAATCTATTGCATTCCAGTGTTCTTCAATTTTAATTAATAAGAAATATGATAATTGTTATTAGTCTTTATACTAATCAAGCGTTTGATAGAAAACGCGACTTTTATAAGTTTGATTCTCACTCTGAGGAATAAATGATTGTCTTTTCCTCACTTGGTAACTTGCAATGTCTCAAATCACTTAACACACAACTCGAAAACTGGGCGAAAAACGGGGAAGGTTTCCTCTCCCTGCCCTGCTGTATGCGGGATTCAGCATCGAGCTAACTATTGTATATATTATAGGGTAATGATAAGCGTTATAGTGTAATATCTATCTATTATTCTTCAGGGCTTTCTTGCGTCTTTTGCAAGAGGTGGAGAAACTAAAGAAGCAAATGTCAGCAAATAGCACCCGCCTACCATTAAATGTTGAATGCTTTATGGAAGAACGTGATGTCTCTGGAGATTTACAACGCTCGCAGATGGAACAAATCTGTGGTGACACATTCAACAGAATTGAAAGGACTTTGAAAGGAATTTTGTATAATGCTAGTAAGTATAAAGTTTTTTGTATGTAAGTATAGTATAAGTTAATGTTAATATTCATTAACTGATTCAATATATTTTTTTTAGAATTGAGACCTGAAGACATAAGCTCAGTAGAAATTGTCGGAGGTTCTACAAGAATACCAGCAGTCAAGGGTCTCATTGAACAAGTATTTGGCAAACAGGCTTCTACAACATTGAATCAGGTCAGTGTTACTCAGTGAGTAGATGATGAAAGAATGGAGAATGTAGTACAGAGTTTCTTAACATAACATGTTTTCTGTTCATCTTGTTATTTGTTAAGCTAGAAAGAGGAAATTAATCAGTGATTATTCCGCGCTACCTCTAGTGCTTTAGGTTAGGTCCTAAAAATAAAATGAGAGCCTAGTGTTAAGACATAGCTTCCTCCACTTTTCGCGCCATTTTAGTGATATATATGATGAGTATCTGGGGTTTAAGTCGTGTTTTGTCTACAACAAAGGTATTTATAATATATAATATGGCGGGCAGGACGAGGCAGTGTCGCGCGGGTGCGCGCTGCAGTGCGCCACGCTGAGCCCAGCGGTGCGCGTACGCGAGTTCAACGTGACCGACGCGCAGCCCTACGCCGTGCGCCTCGCCTGGGACGCGGCACGCGGCGAGGACGGCGACATGGAGGTACCCACCGACTACATCAACTTGGCGATTAAAATGAAATTCATTCATTCATGAATGAATTTCATTCTAATCGCCATTACTTTTTTTTAATAATAATATATATATCATTTTAATAACAATATCAAGTTCCTATTATCCTCTTTTAAATATTTTAATCTTTTTGCAATTTTAACTTACCTTGTGTGTACAAGTGCGTAATATATTGAAAACTTTTAGGTGTTCCCGCCGTTCCATGCTGCGCCATTTTCCAAAATGCTTACTTTCTACAGAAAAGAACCATTCACTGTTCGCGCTTATTACTCTGATCAAGCAACCTATCCCGATAGTTTTATTGGTAAGTCAAAATATATTTCTGGTTAATATTATATCGACTGTTGAAAGCCTAATTGGTGGAAGCACCATTTTTGTTGAGTTGAGTTGTATTTTTTTCTGAACTCTGTGTCTTTATATTCGTCTCTTTTTTATTTGGCATGCATTTTTTTATACGGATAAAACTGTTTCTCACTCTGCAAGCCTACGTTTTAGGTATACATTTGGTCTATGTCGGCCTAATAGTATTTTCATAATATTGTTTTTCTAAAAACTGAGACATGGCTCTTCAGACCAAATAACCTTTCAACCGTCGATATATATTAATTTAATAGACTTGTTCTAATACTTGCAATACTGTTAACATTATGCACAATAAATAGGACAATGGAATATAAGAGACGTGCAGCCAACCGCCGAAGGAGAATCGCAAAAGGTTAAACTTAAAGTCCGTGTAAACATCCACGGCATCGTGACCGTCGCGTCTGCCTCTCTGGTGGAGAAGAAGCAGGACGCGGCGCAGAACGAGAACGTGGAGATGGAGAACTCCAACGAGGCGAGCCAGGATGCGCCCGCCGACGCCAACGGGCAGGAGCCGAACGGGCCCGACAGCCAAGAGGTGAGGGACGACGACATGCACGCCGAGCAGCAAAGACAGTCGTGGACACAGAGAGTAGGACACTGGTTCAGCGGGGTATGTGTCGGTAGCGTTGTGCGCTGTGGTGTGTGTTGCGGCCCGGCCGACTCTTTAAAATCCTCTAGTAATCTTTGGCGATTTTTTGTTCTTGTTTTTTTTTCTTAATTCAAAGTACTAGTGTTTATTGGTTTTATTCTGACTAGTGTCGTCCTGTCCGGAAGCGCAACAGACATCACGCGGTTTGCGGCTTCCCCACCCTTACTCATTTGCACAGTGTTTTCATCAGGCTTTCGTTTGAAGATACAAATTGTGATTTTCGTTGTGTTGAATAGTTTCAGTAAATTGTCTCTGTGTCCACGCATGTTTTTGTTTACCTTGCATTTGTTTAATTATACTTTCCTTTTTTTAATTCTAGCAACTACTTGGATGACGTAAGATTTTTAGCTTAAGTTTCTACTGCATGTGGTTTTTAGGTGCAAATGGGTCATCGCATCTCTTCGAAATATTAAGATCGTGTATGGTTATTTAATTTTTTTACGATGTTAATGTTTCGACGATGATGCGATGGTGGGGAACATGTTATTTTAATTTTTTTGAACTGCTCCCGCTTATTTCAGGATCAAAACGATGACAAAAAGGACAAGTCCAAGGACAAATCTAAGAAGATATTGGTGAAAACCGTCGAGCTACCGATTGACGCTCAGACTCACGGTTTTTCTCAGCAAGAACTTAATTCTTACATGGAACAAGAGGTACGAATATATCAGGAGCATAATGAAATTTCTTGCTATGTTGTCAATTATTAGGTACTATATACCTCTTTTTTTAGGGTAAAATGCAAGCTCAAGATCGTCAAGAAAAAGAACGTGCAGATGCACGTAATGCTCTTGAAGAATATGTATATGAACTGCGAGGAAAGTTATCTGAAGGTGAAGTTCTTCATGACTTTGTGGCAGAAGACCAACGTCAGAAACTCGTCAATCAGCTAGATGCCCTTGAACAATGGCTTTATGATGAAGGCGAGGATCAAAATAGACAGGTCAGCTATGCAACTTATTAGTTTTATTGTCCTTTCTCTACAATGTGCCTTATAATTTTTCAGAATTACCCTGTATCACGCACATTGTAGACCTGGAAACCTAGTCCGTTATGACACTTTCGTTCTTTACGTTCCGCCGAATTCTACAAACTTTGCGTGTTGATTGGTGGAACTTAACGCCTTGCTTTACCTTAGTATAAAGCGAGGAAATGAAAATATTAAATATATCATTACATCTAATGGAAATTGGATCCTCAACCTGTCGAGTTTATAGTCGCAAGTTTGTGCACCTGCGCCACGACTAGCCTCTGTTATAATCTTTAGATAAAATAATTACAATCATTCAATAGATGAAGTGTGTTTATTATTATTGTCCTAGTTTGTTACTTCATTTATCTTTCTATTTTTATTTATATAATTAATATCTAATTATTATTGTCAATGTTTATAGGTTTATAGTGATAAATTGGGTGAACTACGAACAGAAGGTGAGCCGATTAAACAACGACGGCTTGAATTTGAACTTCGTCCCGGCGCTCTCGACGAGTTTGCTCTTTCTATCCAATTAACCAATAAAGCTATTGACTTGTACAGGTTTGTACCATTATATTTTGATGTGAGGCATTAATTATATTTTGCATGAAAAGTTATTTAACACAAACTAACGGATTTGTTAGTTGCATATTATGAAAAACCCAATAACTATAAGTCATAGCGGTGCAACTGCACAGACTTACTGCACTGTACTTAAAGTTAGGGTCCCTATGCCCATGGGCGTATCTATAGATATTTTCTGGGGGAGCCTGAACTTTACCTTTGAACAGAAATGTTGTTTTTTATTCTTTTAGAGCAATTATTTCAATAGTAAAATTTCTGGGGTGGGCATCAGACTATTTCTATGCCTATGCCTCTGCTCGCTTTCTTGAAATATAAGATTTTTTTTTCATCTGAACAATGAATTACATTAATTATTATCTATCACACACAGATCAGGTGATGCAAAATTCGCTCACTTGGCTGAGGCGGATATGCAGAAGGTGATGGACGCCAGCAAAAACGCACTGTCGTGGCTAGAGAACGCTCGCCAGCGGCTCGCACACGCGCCCAAGCACCTGCCGCCTTCGCACACTATCCACCAAATACGACAGGAAAGACAGGTAATTATTTTATTATTATTTAGAATAAGTAAATCAGATTCACGCTGTATCCCACATACATCAGAGTAGGCAGAGGGAACCTAGTGTGAATACACTCCGTTTGTCTCGACGCCAGGACGAAGAAATGGAGATATAAATTTAAGTAAATATGTCATTACCTCGAGTGGTGATCAAACCTCGAAACAGTCGCGAAACATTCACACCCTGCGCTACTCCAGTAGTAGCTTTGACTATTCTTTAGCTTCATGCAGTATCCAGTATAAATGTAGAAGAGGTGTAGGTCCCATGCTAATGAGACCTACAGTCGTCGCGGTTAAAGTCGGACGCTTTGCCGCTGCTCCACGCAGTCTCAACAACCGTACCATGTACTTATTGTATTAGGTTAATAAATTGAAACTTGTCTTTATAGATAAATAGTATATTAATTCAACATTTATTATCAATTGCATGATTTTTTGTTGTGAAAAATAAGTTTTGTCCCTCTTGAGTTTCAATATGAAAATGAAAATGTTGACATGTAAAATTTACAATAATATATCTATTTCTTTAATGAAATGTTACAAAACACATAAATTTTATGATTAAATGTAGGATGAATAATTATTTAGAAAAAGAGAACTACAGCATACGGCAAACCGTCATGATATGTTGAACGCCAATCAGAGCAATTTACGTGACGCTTAGTAACAAACGATTAGATATTTTCTATTTTACAGAATAGTATTTACATATAATGAAATCTCGCATTGTCGATACAAGTTGTATGTGATTTTCATTATAATAATTACTTTTAGAAACTGCTTTAATATATTATAACTTGAAAATGAAATAACAGACATGGAACAAAAATTTGCAAAGTCAATCAGCGTCTTTATCTAGTAATGACTTGTTGATGTTGGGAGATTTTTACTTCCGCAATAATATATTAATGAATACTATGTCACAAATTTTATAATTATTTGACAATTCTCCATACTTGCCTCAGCCTGGTTTTTAACTGTCCTCTATACTTAGTGTGACGTTATATATTTTTCAATTTGAAATAGCTAGGTATTAATAAAAATAAATTATAAGCAGTTACAAAATTATATTATATTTTGAAATGTGATGTCACGAAATTAAGGAAACCCCCCTTGGTAATGTCAAGAGTTCATCAACTTTTTTCTCTTAACTTGCGACATTAGTGACAAGTTTAGAGAAAATAATTTTACATTCTTTTCACTAGAAAAGAATGCAATTGATATATTTTTTTCATTT
>JBAIZZ010000298.1:511948-840291 GCA_037355905.1 Heliconius aoede
CCATTTTTAAATGGTGACTGACTGCTACAAAAGAAATCTGTAGTAACATTCCACAACAACATGTCTTCGTATTCTCTGTTATAGAGATGGTTATATGTTTTTTTTTTATATAAATTCCTTGGAAATTATATAAATAAGTATACCAATATCACACTTTACCATAGCTTTATTTTTAATTAGTAATCACTGTAACAAACTGCGTCTTACAGCTTCACAATTAAAAAATACCCTCTGGCCTACATGTGTATATTTTAAATTGAATGGTTTGACCAAACTTATTTTATCTTGTGCATTCTTAATGTTAAAGCTTAGTAAAAGGATGATTTTAACAATGTTTTTGTTTTTTTTACCTTCCTATACATATTATATATTTATTTTAATGATTTGAATATCATGTTACATTATAGCCGAGATGTCTTATTGAACTCAGTGCTTGTGTGTTCAAAACTTAATAGCCCAGCCCATAATATATCTAAACAAAAAAAAAAGTTCATTATCAATCATATAGATTTTCACAAAATGTAAAAGAGTTCGAAAATACTTTTGAGGATAAATTACAAAAACAAAATTAACAATAACTAACGAAATGGAATATTATAACGTTTAAGTAAGTTTTAGATTTGGTAAGTTGAAAAAAAAAAGCTTTATTATATTTATATAAAAGGTAATTTTGGGCGAGGTAAGACAAAGTTATTTAGTGCTATTACTTTTTATTTTGTTTTTCAATTATATTTCACACATCGTTGATGTAATCAAGTGGATTTTTACGTGCCCTTCGTCGATGGCCATCTTCTACACCGTAATATACTAGTAAACCGCATAGAAAAGCTGAAATAGAAAATGTCAAATGAAAAAGTATTTAGTATGTAAATACTAATTAACGCTCACTGTAATTTAATTAACAATGTACTCTTATACTACTTTTAAGTGCTATTTCGTATCAGGCTTTTTTCACTTTGCAGCAAGTTTAAAACATTTTACGGTTGAGAGGTGAGTCAATGTCATTAAAAAATCTAGGAAATCGAAATTCTATAAATAAATATATGCAAAAATTGTTGATAAAAATAATATATATTTAGATTTTACGCTTTGTTTTGCATATAAAGCACAGAGGACCTGGTTTATCATTTCCCGCCCAAGATCGAGAATCGAGACTGTTGAATAGTGAACGCCGCATCTTGTCCTACCTGAACGGGAAATTAATACTCTTCTCTCCAATTCATCGAGCTCGTAACCATCGTGAAAGATGCTTTGAGGCGCAACCCGGCGTAATAATTTTAAACGCTTATCTATTAACTTATATAATATTTGGATAAAGATATGGAAATTCTAAGTAGGTGTATTGGACAAATCCCCAATAAAGATAATTAAAAGTAACGTCACGCACCACTGATAATAACATGTAATTATCTAACGATTTTACATCATAATTATGTTATTTTTAAAATATTAAGTAATTCAAGTTAAAAATGAAAGTCATATAACTTGTATAGCTATATTCATACATTTAGTTTGTAATATTAAAAAAAAAAAATTAGCTTCACGCTGTATCTCGCGCGCACAGGGTACTCAGAGAGAACCTGGTGTTAAAAGAATGTTGAGTGGCGGAACTCAACGCCGAGCTTTATATTAATATCTGTTTGATTACGACAAAAATAGACAAGATTTACCTGGTAACCATGTTAAGATGGTAGCAGACGTACGTGGTATAAAGTTAAGGATACCGTATCTAATGGCGCGCGCAAATGGTTTCTGCTCGTGCGGAGAAATTGTGTAGTAAATGATTCCTCGGATGTGTGCTAAATTACCAAACGCTTTTCCCATTCTCAATAATTACTACTTACAAATGACAGATAGTGCCACTATTTTTTTAATTACTTATCATATATCAATTTAAAGACTTCTTTTTAAATGTCAGAATTTACATACAAAAATAAATAACTCGGAAAAGGCTGATATTGAAACATTCTATAGGTGGCAACATACATTTATTTATCATGATAATAAATTAATATAATAATTTAAATATTTTACAGTACATTCAACTTTTCACAATTTATCTGATATACCTACCACTGTTTACAACAGTCAAAGTAATTCTTTAAAAATGTCGTTCTTCATTTCATAGTATCTGTTTAGTCGTATTTCGGCATATCTGAAATTAGATTAAACATTAACATTGTAAGTCACATTTACATGACAACTGGAATTCAACGCTGCCTTGTCTTATTACCAGAGTTACAAAATACATAAAATATAAGATTCGAATGCGCAGTGACAAGCCGTATCTAATCTATCTCAATGCCATGTACTTGGAAAGCAGCATGAATTTCATCATTACCATTATAATATTAAAAGTATTATTAGTAGTATTATTTTAAAAGACAAATTGTCCCCCAGAAAAAAAAACATTTACCTGCCAAAATCAAAGTCAATATCGGAGAGTTCATATTGCACAAGAGACCAAATGCCCCACATAAAGTGAGAAGCTAACGACAGCTGCTGGACTTCTTTGTATATTTTTTCAATAGCCACAACTTGCGGGTTGTGATCCACCAAATACTCTTTGAGATATATCTCTATCCACTTCATCTGAAAATCTCTGGTGGGGTATCGACTGTAATCGATATCGTCGATAGATAAACCTGCAAAAATTGTTTTGTGTCATCTGAAACAAAATCGTCTTGATCTCTCCAATGCACTTAAACAATGTTATTTAAAAATATCAAAACTATCAAAATTTCGTGTATTTTTTTTTAAATCTCGCAATTTATATTAATTGTCATGTTTTAATGACAGTCTTACCAAATTAAGTAATAATCTAAGACATATTACAATTTATTTGTTTAGGAAACGTATTTTAGTTGAATATAAACAAATAAATTTCTACTTTCGGATAGAAAGTAGAAATTTATTTGTTTATAAGATATATCCGAAAGTAGATATTTATATATAAGTTATATATAAATATCTACTTTCGGATTTTTACCATATGAAAGCGAATTGTAATAATGAGAATATATTATAGTAAAATACTTTATAGCCACAAGTTTATATCAACCAGAGACTGACTTTATAACAGAAACTAAAGATGTAATATTTTATTTAATTTTCTCTCCACTCACCAACAAATTCGTTGAAATGATTTGCTATATCAAACGCTTGATAATTATAGGAGGCGTATTCGTAATCGATAAAGGACACCGTCCCTTTATGTTCGTTATAGATGACGTTTCCTAGAAGCAAATCATTGTGAGCAAACACTACCGGGCTCTCTGTCTCTACCAAGCGCGCCTTTAGACGCTCGAACTCTATCCTCAGTCTGGTTACCGATCCAAAGCTACTTGCAAATCTACAAAAGTCAACAATGTTATTGCTATTGATTGTAGTTATAAAAAATATATAGTCATATAAAAAGTGTTCACTTTCTTTTTTGAAGATGAATTATATTCATTTGATATCCATAAGTCAAAGTGTACCTACAGGTATAGGTATGTTTAATAACCAAACATTTTTATTTAAAAATTTTGTTGCTTTAATATTTCTGTTTACCTTCATTGAAATATCTAAAGGATTTCCAAGTTTATATGTAAAAAAAAAACATAATGTATGCAACATGTGCGATAAAATATTCAGGTTTATCATGTACTAGGTATGCGCAAGTGTGAATAAAAGGACGTGCGAGTGTAATATTATTATGTATAGGTATAGTACTGTCGACAAGTTGTGGCCGTACTGACGTTAGGTTTTCTGAACATATGTGCGTTGTGCACTCAAGAAGAAAATATTCACAAAACAAATATTATTTTAACGTAGATAAAAATTATATAATTTTAATATCTTTCTCCTGTATAACTTTATTCATCAGAGCTTAATTATTTATATAATGGTGAGGAGTGGGAATTAAAGTCACAACCAGTTTTTCAGTGGCTTCAACTAACCTAGTGAATACCAGTCAACTATCGTAAATATTTTTGTAAAACTAAATTCCCTTGATTAGTTTACTACGAATACAGTGGCCCGGTTTACACCGTTTGAGTTAGTGTCCTACATCCGTACATGCGTTTTCACTGTTTCACATCTATTGCTCTATAAGGTATACGATATACCGTACAATGCACTAGATAAGTAGTATAATCGCCACAAGTTAGTAATTTTCAGTGTTATTTTAAATTTCGGTTATACAATATCCGTTTAAACATAATGTTATTGTAAAAAATATATTATGTTAAATGTTAACAATATTCTTTTGAAGTAAAGTGAAATATTATATATTATAAAGTGAAATTATTATATATATATATATATATAAAATATAGGAACATAACATCAATATAGCATTTATATTAAACACAACCTTGGTAGATACAAACAATGTCACGCTGAGGAAATGTACTAGAGTCAACACTTATTTTGTGTACAATAAAAACTTACTTGCAGTGGTCTACATTATATGTATATTTACGTCGCGCACCTCGTTACACGCGTTAAGCACCGTTTCAAACTATTTATCCTCAGAGAATCATTATCTTATGAGTGTAAGTATTCTAGTTTCATTTATTTTGAAATAAATAAATGATTATTTTCATTGTTTTTATATAAATATATTAAGTCAATCATATAAACGGTACACTCACCTCTCTTGTTTGTTGGCATTTGTAAATCTCTCCGGTATTAGACATAAAAATTGTTCTATCTTATCCCATACCATAGGTTCCGTTTTAATCTAAAAGTAAATTTAGTATCAGATAAAGTAAAAACTCAATCATTTAAGTTCTTCCCTTATCTGAAATGAAATCATTACTATTTTAAGTAATTCAATTGAATGTTTTAATATAAGTGTTACTTTATAGGACAACATAGAATTTTTAGTGTATTTTTAGATTACAAGCCACGTGCAGTTAAGTTCTAGCTGTATCAGGGGACCAAGCGTTAAGCGACCGAACGAGACCTTGCGTATTGAGTGACGGAACTTAAATGCTTCATTTTCTTGAGTGGGAATCGAACCCATAACCTGTCGCGTTTACAGTCGCACATTTGTGTCCCTGCACCACGGCTAGTATTTTTAAAATGTTAATTAACAAATGTTAATGTGTATCTTAGTAAGCATATTGTAATAAAATACTCATGAAAACGTTTGCAACCTACATTAATATATATATTTTTATACGAGTATATTTTATGAGATAAAGAGAAATAATGCAATAATGCAAGTAATGCAGTGTTGTCAACTTACCGCTAAATTTGAATTCATCGCATGTGACGAAATATGTGTAGCAATTTGTGAATATGGGGCAATCGAACCCATAATTGTTATATTCAATAAAAAGTATCTAAATGCACCATCCATTCAGTAATTTTAATTTCAATGTAAGACCTTAGTTAAATATTTTTATTTTTAGTGTTATAAAAAGTGTATAAAATTATTTTTTGAGGCTGGATGTGGCGGCGAACATACGGGGAAATGAAATATTTCATATTTTCATATTTTCGCGGTGGCAACGACGGAAAAATGCGGCGTCGAGTTCCGCCACTCAAGACGCAATGCCTCTAGAATTTGAAGGAAAGTGGAGAGGAGATATGTAATATATACAGTGTCTTAAGATTTGTTACTATGAGCAGTATTAGAATACAATAGAATACAACGTGAAACTAAAAAATATAGATACGCATTTTTTGCGATGAATACTGCCATATCTTTTTTCTAAGTGAATATTAAAATATGTGTTTTATCACGAAATCATGAGGCCGTAGATATGAGTATATTGTTTGAATTTCTACCCAATATCTCCAAGTGTTCCTAAGATAAAGGGTCTTGACAAACAGACAGAGAAACAGATGGACAACAGAGTGATCTTATAAGGGTTCTTTTTTCTTAAAAGTACGAGACCCTATAAAGAATTGTTTTTTACAATTTTTTTGTATATAACATACTAACATTTTTTAAACAAAATAAATATGATAAACCTATTGACCTTGGCAGATAAGATTAGAAGAACTCTGCTTCACAAGTATCGGGTTCACATACAATAAATAATACATATAATCACAAACAATAAACTAGCACACCAATTGATATATAGCAATGTATGAGGATGTAGCATCAATTTGGAGCTATTATTTTATAAATTATATCTGTTTATTCCCCCTTTAAAACGTTAGAGATCAAGTTGTTATCTAAATATGATTATTACAACAATAGTCTTGGTAATTTAAAATGACAACGAGTTACTGTAACCACTTACTTCATCTCCAAGTTTAACTTTGTGCATTTTTGCCATTTGCTGTGCAACCAGTCGGCATATTTTTGGCTCTATTACAGTTTCTGGGTTTAAGGTCACGCCAGGGTAATATTCATATGACAACCCATTTCTAAAGACACCATAAATTCTTGGTGCTAACCCACTTTTGTTGAGTATAGTGATGTTTCTAAAAAAATTTTTTTTTAAATTATTTTATGCTGTATTAAATACAGCACGTGTCTTTCGTAATTTAACTATATAATAATTAGTTTATATAGTTCCCGTAAAAGGTATGTATATATATATATCTAGTATGTATATTTTATTACGTGTGTTCTGTGTTGTAGAAGTTAAAGCCATACTTGAAGATTATTCATAATAGTCCAGTAAGTAGATGAAAATAAAAACTATGTAGTGGTTCTTTATAAATACGAAAAAATAACTAGACATGTTCTGTATCATTGAACTTTACATCTGCAATATTTTGACATATGTGGCATTGTTGTTTACTTTACTGATTTACTGATTACATTCAAACAACAAGGTTTTTTCTTAATTTTTTGTCCCAAAACTTAGAAGTTGCAAGGGTATTTTAATAAAATCTCTGTATGATAGAAATATCTTAAGGCTACTGTATCACCAATTTGTGTGTACTTCTCTGGCTCCACCAGGTAGCCGGATGCTTATGGCATCACATCATCAAGGTATTCATTGTGAACTAGCATTAAATAGTCACTACACTAAATGGATAAATGTATTGGTTATTTGAAGCTAGTTTTCAATAACTTTGTTAACTATGGACATAACCTTAACATTTTTATGGGATAAAACAAAATACTTTGGTAAATCTAGTTTGTCCTACATAAGAAGTGAGTTCAAATAATGACTTCTTGACTAACAATTCTCTTTTCTATAAATCTCTTTTTGAACTTCCAGAAATTATGTTAGCATTGGTAGTTCACTGAGATTGTGTGAAGTCAGTTGTTGTTTCTTACACATTTCGGATTTTTTATGAATTGTAAACATTTCTTATTTTTTGTTATGTTTTGAACTATAATTATTTTATGTATTTTGAATTATTTCGTACTTAAGAGTTATTGTCAAATATAAATTCAGTAATTTGTACTAAATTTATAAATAGGGAAAATATTGAAGCCAATAGTGTAGAAATTATTGCATATTTTTTAGAATATTATAAATTAATACAATAAAATTGTGAGTATATCTATATAGAAATAAAATTAAATTTATATATATATATATATATATATATTTTAAATCATAGTATAGCTCCATATATTTTTTTAAAAAATTCCACTGCTTACCTTACTTCAGCATTTCTGTCTATTAGCAAGTCAGTTTTGTTTCCATATATTCTAACAAGTACTATATTATCAGTATTATCTTGTTCAGTATTTAATTGGCAGGCAACAAGTTTATTTGTAATACCATCAGTAAATAACTGTAACGATATATAAAAGTAAAATAATTATTTCCATGTCAATTTCATATGTTGATTTGAAAAATATTTAAAACAACCTTAAATTTTATATTATTTTCGGGCCAATTTGGTTTGATAACTGATAAAATTTTGTATATTCCCGCAAAAATATTGTTTTCTTCGACCTCAATAGGAATAAACTGGTGACCAGCGGCATCACAAGTTCGAGACATTTTATTTTTCAATTTCTTATTTATTTAAAAGATATGTCCGACCAACGCGGAAAGTTTCGAAACTAAACAACATTACGGTTGCTGACACTATATATATACAGAGCGGGGAACTAACGAGTCACCGACGGTATAGCTTCAGCTGTAATATCAAATATTCGTGGTGGTACATTTGTTTAATCTAACCATTATCTACACTCTCGGAGTAGGTACTGCTATACAATTTAATATTTTGACAGCTGACAGTTCGCATATCTATATCTTTTTTTAATTTTTGAGAAAGAGGACAGAAGAATATTTAATAAACAATATATACAAATTTGCAATTTATTTTTCTCAAATAAAATTTTTATATTTAAATCTCACTTATATAATTGAAACATATTTATATTGATAAAAACACAACATATTGATTAAAATATAAGACTTGGATAACGTGTATTTTAATTTGAATGAAATACCTGTGCCAGTAATCTATTTTAACCACCATATTAAAGATGAGAGTTTATTTAAAACATTTGCTTAAGCTTAGCCGACAATAATGTTATTTAAATATAAAAACCAAAACCAACTTCAAAACTATACCTATAAAGGCGAAAGCAAAAACTGCTCGCAAGTTTGACGATGAACAATCTCCCCCCAAGCCGTTTCCTGAAAAGGCTACATCACCGTAGACCATATTCATACGCTATGGCAATTTATACAGAAGTCTAAGGAATATAATTTGCCTCTTTGCTTGGTATTTGTGGAGTATGAGGAATCCTACGATTCTATCGAGAGCTCGGGTCTCGATCTCCTCGATCTCGAGAACTGCAGTCTCTCCAAAGACGATAAATAGACTACAGGTATATACAGGTATAATAGGTATCGAAGTGTTAAGGCACTTATACGAAGAAACCACTATGTCGGTCCGATTACGGAACCCGAACTCTAATCCTATCTAACGGCTACGAGGTGTGAGACTGGGAATTGTTATTTCTCTGAAACTGTTCACTGCGGCATTGAAGGATATCAATGGCGACCTTATACATCTACACCGATGACGTAGTACTAATGGCTGAGACCTAAACACAATAGTTGGAGATCTCAGTAGTGTTTCTCAAGGAGCAGGACTTCGGATAAAGCTAAAATCCTGTAAATACAAACGTTATATCTGTTCCAGTTGGTATAGGGTATACTAACTAATCTCGAAGTTATTGACCATCCTATCCAGCTAAGTCTAACTTCGAAAAAGAGATCTTTCGTCGAATCCAGTTTGCAGGGACAACGTTTGGAAAGCTACGATATATCTTGGCGTCCAAAATACTAACTAACAACTACAACTAAAAATATATATATCATATATACTATTAGTATATCAAATATACTAATCGAGCTGTATGACTTTTGGTAGTATTCTATTTTCTAGTTTATTCAAATGTGTGTGGTAGTTCAAATGGTCTATTATTTTACATACCGACTGTAATGCCACCTATCTGCTCCGATTATATCAACCAATTTATGAACCCATTGAGATATCTTACAAAATTTACGAAAAGTGGATTGACAACCAAACGTATAGATACTTTTGCCAAAAAGATCGAAAAGTTTGAAGTTAAGTTATATTCGTGATTCGATTTTTCGCAGAGTAATTATTGAGCTAGTGCACAGAACATATTCATATAAGGCACTGGTTTTTTTAGTCTATGCTTCTGCTCTGCAGTCTACATTTTTTGTAAGTACCTATAACTTAACTTCAAATTTCAATCGAACTTGATACTTTTCGAAATTACGTAATTTATATATAGAAATTTCTTAGTATATTTAATTTGATTTTAGAAGATGGGAAAGCATTTTGGAGAACTAGCTAAAATCAGGGGTTTGATATCGTACAAGTTATCGCCCCATGAGCAACGTGCGTTTGCAGGAGCTATCTCGAATGGTATTCCAAATATATTTCGGAGATTCCGTGAAAGTGTATTTAGAGTGGCACCGCGTAAGTTTCAAGATATCTTAAAGTAGAAATAGTCTATTTTTAATTTAAAAAATAATTCATTTAGGTAATGCAACAATTTGTAATATTAAAAATATCAGGGTTACTGTTGATATTGTACATTTCATTTTATTACCTAATACATATGCAAATATTAACTGTCATATTAATTAGTTTTTGATTGTGGCATTCCGAAAATTAAAGTATATTTTTTATTAAAACTTAAAACTCATTTTGTCAATTATATGCCAATAGGTCATTAAATGTCAAATATAATCAAAATCATTTTTAATGATCTATAGAGCAGCAGAGCCACATTTAATGCAATGTTTCATATATAAATATAGTGTTTATGTGTAAGCATAACATTAATGGCAGCCAGTGAAATTATATACTATATAGGTAAAAAAAGTAATATTCATTGTATATTTTACAGCTTTTATTATTGGATACCTTGTATATGAAGGTGTAGAAAGGGAACACCACAGACTTGCGCGCAAGAATCCAGCAGATTTTGAAAATGATCAATAATTGAAAATTATGAAGTAGTTGTTATAGTATTTAATTTAATAAATATTTTATTTATCTCATAATAAATATGTTTCTTGTGTAATATTTGCATTTTAATTCCGTTGTAATTAACTCATATTAATATTATTTGTGAGTGAGGCTGAGAGCCTCTATATAATGAGAGGCTGGCACAGAATCTATATAATTCAATACTGTGATTTGTTTTGTTACTGTATTAAAGGAAAGGAAAATGGTGATGTATTACCCCCTGAGCGGAAATCACTGACCAAATCAAATCTGCTGTTTATAGATACACAGCAGATGTTTGATAAAATATAGCATAAAGGTAGTCCTCTATATACTTAAACTCTTCTTACCAAATTCATTGTATATGATCATAAATTCTTACCTAGAGCAAAGGGGATGGCAAGTAAAAATCGGAGAAGGTTACACTATAACAATAGAAGCTGTAGTACTTTATGTTAAGGCCTGTATTTTAATATATACAGTGGACCTGCCCTAGATCACTGACATTGTTACAAAGACTAATTCAGACAATACAAGTATCTTTTAAGTGACACGGACACAAGAAATAGTAAAATAAAGAAGTGACATAGAAATAAACAACATATGTAAGTTTTGTCTTTCACACTCCCAAAAAGAAGATTTCACAGTATATATGTCAATAGAAATTTAAGACACTCCACTCCTCACTTTCCAGTTGGAAAAAATACAATATAAAAATAAAATGTTGATTCAAAATTGATTGTCTGTTAAGTTAGCTTATGGACGATGATTTAACTCGATAATAACATAAGAAAAAATAGATTAAAAATTGCATACTTTAACAAATTAAATTAACTACTAGCGACCCATCTGTGAATACTTATTATTTTAAGTAGATGAATATTATATTAAATACGTAAGACAATAATAATAATAAACAAGTAGTTTAGACATGTTTTGTTAACCTAGTGTTGACACTCCATTCCTCACTTTCCGCTGAATTCTGAAGGCATTACATGTTGAGTGGCGGAACTGAAAACCGCGCTTTTATGACGAAGGTGGATGACAAGAGTTCTTCAGTGGGACGGAAGTAAAACAAATGTTTATGACTATGTTTGTATTGAAGCTAAAAAATTTAAAAAAGGCTAAAAAATTTGTTAACATCATGTAACTGTACATATTGTAACTTATTTCCTCCAGTGCAGCAGCACTAGGAAACGGCATCAGGGCGTAAGCCCTTTGGCCGTGGTTTGTAGGGGCAGTCATGGCTATGACTGCGTCATTAGGAGGCCCAGAGGAGTGAATGCCTGCCCTGAGGCAGACATTGAATACGCACAATGCGAACCAGCCGATGTGTAACTCCATCTTGAGCTCTCTGGAAGAGTCAAGTCCTCGACGAAGTATGGTACGTCAAGGGATGGGTCGCCGGTCTTAGTCAGTTGGTGGCAGAGGCGGTTGAGGGAGTGCCTCAGGAGGAGGCGGTTGAGGGAGAGACGTCCTCTTCGGCCTCCTCAATCCAGCTGCAACGAGAGCCTTTCGTATGCGCTCGATCATCTTGTTGAGTTTCTTCTTCAGTGCAGGGTTCCTGGTACGTTGCCACTCGATGAGGGTGAGAATGCGCTCCAGGATTGGCGGCAGTATGCGAGAAGCGACAGTGTTGGTAGCCTCCTCTATTGCTTCCTTAATAAACGTCGTCAGCTTGGCCTCCCGCCGGTCGACACTGACAGCGTGTGAACGTCGTACAATCGATACTCGCTACGTCGCTGTTTTATACTCTTTAAAATATAATTATCCACACTTACAATTTATATTCTATAAATAATAATAATCATAAGTTCGTTTCGTAGCAGGGGCAGCTACACAAATGTCAATCGCAACAAAAGTTTACACAATAACGTCACTCCCTCGAGTATATGTTTTAAAATGCTAACGTACTGCTTGTTTGGGTTATAATAGTGTCATTATGCAGAGCTTTATCCTCCGACGATGCATCGGATGCCACGGAAGCTTAAGCACCGCAGAGATGAGTTTTCCATTTCATGTGTAGTTTTTATAGGTCTATACACTGCAAAGGAATATTATTATTCCTTTGCAGTGTGTAGGAAATAACAATTTTGGGGGGACTACCTCTACACGTTGGCTCAACCGGTTTATTATGAAGTATATTAATGATATAATATTAATTAAAATAATGTTCAAATTCTTGATATTTACTTGATATATCAATTAGCCTTTAATTATTGCTTATTATTTTACTTTTAAAAGGCTGTACGGCTTAATACGTTTTCAAGTTTTTCATCTGTTTCATCTGTTGTCAACTGTCATTATATTTTATGTCAACTTTAAATTTTCAATGTCTTCTAGCTCTAAGAGCTACGTCAACAATTTTGTAACAAAACCGAAATCGAATCTGTTTGCTTCTTATTTGCGTTACTATAATTGTGTAAATACCTTCGTAATGAATATCAAGTAACAATTTTTTATTCATATAATAAATAAATAATTGCCAGGTAAAATTTAAAGACAATTATTAGTTAATAATTATGTTAAATACTTAGTATTAACTTCAGCGAACTTTTATTATAACTGTTTTATATCTTCATGGCTAGAAGGAGATTTTTTTGAAGTAAGTAGTTAATATGACGTCAACAGATGATATCAATCTACAGGAGAAAGCAAAATCAAGTGAAGAAATTCATAACGAAGACGAACCAGTGACTGCTGAAAATCCCCTTAATCTCGAAAACATGGATGTAGACGATAAAAAGACCGAAAATTATTCTCCTAATAGAAGACATAATTTTGGTTTGTATTTTTTTTTGTTCTCACCGATAATAAATTTTGTTATACAAAAATATGATTTAAAATCTGTAGCAGACAAATTATGAGAATTCTTTTTCTTTTAAAATTTTGTATACAGAGCGTCAGCAGCGCTTTTAATGAAACCACAGTTTTAATTACTGTATAAATGCCTAATACAATGATTTGTTTATTTCCAAAAATTAAGAGATTTTTTCAAACAAAATAAGTAATGAAATTATCCTTGCAAAATAACCATTTGTCAAGAACGACGCATGCAGACATAAACGTATCAAAGAGACACTGCCTCACATGCCTCATTCCAAAATCGGGTTGTGGCGGCAAAGTTCATAGTTGAATAACCTTTAGTAGCATTTGTGTAGTAGTAAGTGTTTACGTTATTGGTATCTATTTGGAATTGGGTCACACGTAATACAGGTATGGATAAACATTGTGAAATGAAAAAAACCTTTGTCTAAGCTATTGAGACATCTTGATTAATTTCTTTAGGGGCTTAAAATATTTTACCCTATATTCAGTTCCCGTAAAAGGAGCACAGATGCTTCCATCCTGTTTACAATTAAGTTGAACAAACTGATAAGAGACAAATTTATTAGTTATAAAAAGTTTTATTAATTAAATTCAAAAGATAAGTTTCACTTACAAGCTAAAATACTTTGATTAATATTTTATCTTAGATTCCTATCTAAAGATTATTTTCCTAGAATAATAAATAACAATATGTTATTGAATATATAAAATTTTAATGTATTTTCTATATTATAAAATATTTTCTATTTTCTTTTTATCAAACAACTTTTAAATTCACTTTCCAGGTTACATAAAATATGTTAGTTTGGCTATATTAACAATCCAAAATGCTGCGCTTGGTTTAAGTATGAGATATGCAAGGACTAGAGAAGTTGAAATGTTCTCTTCAACTGCAGGTAAACTTTTTAAGAGAAAGCTTATTTTTGTTTATTTAATTTTTTCTTTATGCTGAATGACCTTATGGCAGTGAAGGCTGAGAGAACTAAGTGTTAATTCCCACTTTCACCACTTTCTACAAAATTTATGAAATATTGCTTATGGTTGCTGGTACTTAACATCCCTTGTGGTTGTGTTACTATAGCAATAAAATCATTACCCACACTGGGAATCAGACCCAGATGCTGTGTTTACAACCAGACTGCATTATCTACCTTAATAATTTTAATTTGAATAATAATATATAAACAACATAAAAATTTCAGCGGTTCTTATGGCAGAGGTCTTGAAGCTGGCAATTTGCATAGTTTTAGTAATGCAGGAGTCTGGCAGTATACAAAAAGGGGCTATAACAATGTATTCTACAGTTATTTTGAATATTAAGGATACTCTGCGTGTTTGCATTCCATCATTTTTATATGTTATACAAAACAATTTACTTTATGTATCAGCATCAAATTTAGATGCTGCGACTTATCAGGTACATATATCTTCATATATTACTAAACTGACACAGCCATATAATTTTTAAAAATATGAAGTTTTAAATTAAGAGTTATATGGTATTACTAAATTTGTTAATTTCATCCTAGGTCACATATCAGTTAAAGTTATTAACAACAGCATTTTTTGCTGTAATAGTTTTAAAAAGAAAATTAAAAAAATGGCAATGGGGAGCTTTGGGATTGTTAGTGGTTGGAATTGCACTTGTACAACTTTCTTCAACGGATAAAGGAAAATCATCACCAAACTTAGCTAAGCAATCAAAGATTCTTGGTTTTGGAGCTGCCTTGGCCGCATGTTTTATATCTGGTTTTGCTGGAATTTACTTTGAAAAAGTCCTAAAAGAATCTGATATATCTGTAAGTTTTATTATTTTTGATTTGTGTTTTTAGCTTCACACTTTTAGTATCCAGCAGGGTAAACAAAAGAAACCTAATAATAAGACACTCTATTCCTCACTTTTTGAGACATGACATGTTGAGCGTGGGAATTGTATGCCTCTCTTTGTCTTATTATGTTAAGGAACCAAGAAAGGAAAATAACTCACTCTCCCAAGTGAGAAATAAACATACAACCATGTTGTTGTCATATGGGTCTGTTTGAAATTATTTTTAAAAAAATATTTAATCAATTAACACAAGATTTATTCAGTGAAAATTTAAAACATATATAAATTAAATTCAAAATAGTAAAAGAAATAGAATTGAGTCACAGTGAAGATAGAAGAATGTGTGGCATGTAAGAGAGTTCTGGGTAGACTAACTGTGTGTCGTTATAGAATAGTTGTATATAATGTGTATTTATTAACATTTGTATTTGCAGGTCTGGATGAGAAATGTTCAGCTGAGCTTATCATCTCTACCCTTTGGTTTAATAACTCATGTTATAAATAGTGGCACTTTGACTGACTTATTAAAGGGATTTGATGGGTTTGTTTGGTATTTAGTGGTGTTACAAGCAGCTGGGGGACTGATAGTTGCAGTTGTTGTTAAATATGCTGATAATATTTTAAAGGGATTTGCAACATCTGTGGCCATTGTTATATCTTGTATAGCTTCCATTTATATATTTGACTTTGTTTTAACCATACAATTTTCTGCAGGTGCCTTATTTGTTATAGGATCAATATTTTTATATGGTTATGTACCAAAAAAGAGAACTGAAACAAGGATGTCTGTTTGATTCATCTACAGTAGCAAATATTATTATTATACAGATAGTTATAAATAAGACTACATTAGTGTATTAATATTTTAATCACAATTGTAGCTATCACAAATACTACAAATGTTTGTGTAGTTTATGTTTCATTTATGTTATGTCAATTTATATTATGTGTTTTAAGAATCAAGAAGGTCCACTACTTAGAAAATATTTATTAGAAAGATGCTGGCACTGCTACTTTTTACATATTGAATATTAAACAGTGGCATTTAATAAACTTTTTTTACACAACTGCTTTTGAACAGCATCAGATTAGGACTAATGATCATCATGAGCAACTGTGATTACATCTAAACATATTTAAGCAACATTTTTTGATGTTACATGCCATGGCATGGCAGTGTATCTGCGACGGTCGTAGGTTCCATTCTCACACCGGGGAATGATTTTTTTTCATTTCCTTATTGTAGTAACAAAAAAAATACTCTCTCTGGTCTCGAAATATAGCCAGTCTGTCGGGAATTTACTGTCTTAACACTAGGTTCCGTGGGCTAATTATAGAATACAGCATGAAGCTATAAAGACCTCATAGTTAACAAAATATTTTACTACTCATTATAATTGTTACTCATCATAGCCTGCAGGTTATGGATGCTTTCAAGAGTCAAATTAAGGTCTTCCTATGTATTATTTGATTATAAACCAATTTCTTGAATGTAATGCAAAGAATATGCAGTATTTATAAGTGGCAGTTATTTTAAATTTTAAAAATAAAAATATTTATAATTAGCCACTTGCCATTATGTACTTATATTAGGATAAGTTAAACAATACTTTATATGTATATTTATAAAATGATCTTAAAATAATTTTATACCTCATGAGACTTTTGAATTATATAGTAAATAAAATTACTAATTATATTTTATAATTATTACATTTTATAATTTTAGCTATTGTTTTTATTTTCAAACCAGGTCCAAATACGTTGAGTTAATTCAAAAAAATACCCGTAGCTGCTCTTAACATTATTCACTTCGGAAGAACATTGTCAAAAGAATGAAAATTCTAATATTAAATTTGCACAGCCATCTATCTTCAGAGCAGAATTGCCATGATTTGTTGACCACTTGTGCACTGTTTTTGCATTGTTGTAGGTCCAACTCCTACTAAGGCTTCAATAGCTTTTAATAAAAATATAAAAGCAAAAATAGTTTCATAGATTCAACAATTATAATCCTATAAAAAGGGGAAAAAATAAACAAGACCAACATATTAGTAATATCTATTTGTATCTAATTATACACTTCAAAGTTTTTATCAAATTTAATATGAATTAATAATTTTCCGTTTTCTCATTTGTTCCATCCATTTGTCTAATTGTTCTTGTGGTGTAAGTGGGTTTGTTTTATAATAATCTTTTGGTGGTTTTCCTTCTTCTAAACGTACAAAATAATGACTGTATTGATATCGTACTTTTCCCAATCTAGCTCTAGCATGTCTTCGTATGCCTTTTATTACCATTCCTTTACCCGAAAAAGATTCGGCTGAAATTTTTGAAAATAATATATTTAATATGTAATTACTAAAATAACAAATGTAAAAGCTTTGTCACTTAAAAAGAAAAAACAATATTTTGGTAATGACTCATATTTCACAGCTAAAATAAGAAGGTAAAAATAAAGTAGTTTTTTTTTAATAATGCTGCAGACTGCTTAAGGGGATAGAGCATCAATAAATAAGCTCTTTCATTACTGAAACAACAATACTGAAGTTTTATTAACTCTTCCTTGAAAGACCCTTTAGAAATCAGTGATTGACAAGTAAAAAGCAAATTGTTGTGTAAAGGATTAAAACTATTCTGCTTGGAGCTTCATGTAAAAAAAAAGATTAATCAAGCTTTAAGCTCTACATACATAAATGTTTAAAACTAAAGGATCATTGAGACTGCTTACCTATCCAAAGGTTAGTTTTAAATTCTACATTATGTCGGGTAACGGCTAATTGTTGAGCTTCAAGTATAGTTTCTTTAACAAATGTTGCACCCTTTTTGTTGACAAAACTCAGTTGTTTAACTGCTTCATCTACTGTCATACCTCTCACAAGACAAGCAATGTACCATAATTTGTCAGGACTATATTTAACGTTTGTTTTCTGATGACATACAAACTATAACAAAGTTTTGGAATTAGTGGTAGTTAATACTCTACTTAATAGGTTTATATTGTATTCATTAATTATTCTTACAGCTGGTCTAGGTTCTTCGTTAATCTCTTGAGGAGGATATATTTTTTTGTTGTTACTAATAAATGTTTTAGGTAATGTTGATTTCGCCCATGCTAATTGTGGTCCGGTAGTGTGCAAGTTATTGGTTATGAGAGTGTTTTGCAACTTGCTTTGAAATAGTTTTCTGATTGTATTCATGTCTAATTAGTTAGTTAGACGCATAAATATAATAGAACTGGCCACTGATGAATATGAAAATTTATTGCTTAAAATATCTCTCGTTTGAAAACTATATTAAATGCAAACTGTCAATGTCAACACATATTTTGACATTGGCACTTTTATCATCTTTCTCTATGGATTTGGCTGAAGTATTGTGTAATCTTCAATAAGTAATAATTCATCAATTAAATTTTTATAAGGCGATACCGCATATAAAAATGTTAGAAAGACACGTCAAATGTTATTTACTAATATTACTAAATGTATCAAACAAATGCTCTACGGTACCCGTACCATAACGAAACAAACAACCGAAAGTTTCTTGCGAAAAAATAGCATAACTTAAGGATAAACAACCTACAGCTATATTTATTTTATAGATATGTTTTATTATCTACTAAAATCTTAACGTCGGTGATTTAAATAAATGAACATGTCGTGTCGTTCTTACGCTTACAATTTTGGCTTCTTTCCATAACAAAATGAAACACTCCGGACTCTATAAGGCTCTTGCTATATACAAAGTGTTTTTGCCAGCATCACTTTAAATGAATCCATAGTTTTAACTACTGTATAAAAGCCTAATACAAAAAAAATCTCAAACATAAAAAGTGATTTAAAAAAAAAGAAGATTATCGTTGCAAAATAAAACGCCATTATTCAAGAATGACGCACGCAGCATAACATATTAAAGGGACACCGCTACACATGCCTCATTCCGAAATCGAATCCAAGGTATTGGCGGCAAAGTTCAAAGTTGTTTTGTAATGTTAAGGCCGTCGTGGCGCAACGGCAAAGAATGTGACTGTAACGCTACAGTTATGGGTTCGATTCCCACTGGAAGAAGTGAAAGATTTATTTACGCTTATATTTCCATTTCTTCGCTTCGCTAGCACAAAATAAAACATACAGGTGGCACTGTGTACCACAGGGTAGGCAGAGGGCACCTAGTGTTAAGACACTCCGTTCCCCTATTTCTGCTGAATTCTGGAGCCGTAACGCCTGTTGAGTGGCAGAACTCAACGCCGCGTTTGCCTCGACGCCAGAGCGAAGAAAATGGAAATATAAACAAAAATAAATATTTACTTCCTCGAGTGGGAATCGAACCCTCAGGTCTCATTGATACTTGCTTGAAATAAGTAGTGTTTTATCTTCTTTAGAAATTTAGCCCATTTTTAGATTTTTTGGCAGAGTTCATCTACAATGTGCAATTTATTATTATAAAAGATATATTGGAACTTGTATGCAATATGGATCAGATTTTACAATAAATTATAATTTAAGTGAACAATCCGTAATATTACTGAGGTGATATTGATGGAGCAGTAGCATAGTGTGACTGTAAACGCGCCAGGTTATGGGTTAGATATAGACACCCACTATAGGCATAGAAATAGTCATACGGAGGTGGGGGTCGGGGAATCCGGGTGCACCCCAGAAATTTAAGTAACAAAAATTTGTCCTGAAAAATTAAGTAACGGTCACATGAACATATCTGTTGAAGCGAAAGTGCAGGCCCCCCAAGAAAATATAGATAATATGAAATACGAGTCCCCCACTCAACATGCAATTCCTATAATTTTAGAGGAATATGGGGATTGGAAAATCATTATCTGGAGATTACTGCTACGCGCAAAGCTACTCCTGCTGTGTGCAAAATACAGTGGCGAGACTGAAAAAAAAGTGAAGAATGAAGACTTAGGAAGATTAAATAAAGTTACAAGGCAAAAAACATTTGCAAACATACAAAATGTATTTTCACTTTAATCACATGTCAATTTCGAGATTAAAATTTAACATATATATTAAACAGAAAATTAAGCATATTTTTGTTACAAATAAAATTTTTTTTTTCTTGTTTCTTATTAACAATGCCTAATCTTATGACATTGCAAAGTTCCATTTACATATATTTCAAACCACAACCGTCAGATGCAATATTATTAGTTGTCTAGAATGTGTCATGATAATACACATTATTGGAAACAAAAGTGTTCATTTAAGGTATTAGGGTCATTCTCTTTTATATCAATATTTTTGCTAAGCAAGTCTTACAATAAGAAATATTGTATATTAATACATAACTTCTACTTTTCCTGCAAAGCACTGATTCCTTAAAAGATAATACATTATACATGAAATTAATTAAATTTAGTATACATACAGTCAAGATCATTCTTTTAAAAGTAAGGGTAAAGTAAACAAAGTTCTCTGTAAATGTCAAAAGTAAACAAAGTCTACACAGTAGAGAAATTTAAAATTAAATATTTAAACTTTAATTAATAAAACATAATGCTGTTTAAAATTGATCTATGGCACTTTGATTCAAAGTCATGTAGAAGTTCATCAATATCATTGTCTAAGTCTTCACTTTGTGCCATTTTCATAACCATGTCACTTATTAAGAATGCTCCAATAGTGGCTTCTTCATGGTTATCTTGAATATCAATATTGATAACATGTACAGGTTGATTATATATTGATCTTCTAGAACCAAACCATTCAATTACTTGGTCGTAGACCCTTTCTTCGCAAGTTATAATAACATCAAAGCGCTCAGTGGTTACTTGAAATTTTTCAGGTGATGGTTTTATTCTTCGATTTCTATCTAGCATGTGGAGTAGTCCATTTTGAGTGTAATAAGCTTTATCTTTCTCTAATAAATCATTATAAATATCATCGTAAGGAACTCCAAATTCATAACAATTTGGGCGATCAGCTGATGCTCCTGGCAACTTAACCTTTTCACCTGTTCCATATGATTTTACTTTAAATCCTTTCTTGGCAAGAAAAGCATGTGCTTCCATGCTTCTATTCATATTTGACGAGCAAACTACAGCTATATATAAATCGTCCATTGTGACTTGGAATAATTATTTTGCTTTTCAATTGGTGACGTCGTCAGTTATTTAATCATTATGTTGGAATCAACAAAATCTATAAAAATATATTTTATAAATAATTCAATATAGATTGATACGTTCAATTGTTTTAAAATTACATATCATCAGAATTTATCTGTAATGTAAAGTGATAAATATTCAATTGATGAAAGTTCAACTTGCGAAACTAGTAAATATATAGATTATAAAGTACTTGAGTTCTCCAAGTTGCCAACACTAATAATATATGGTGCGATATTGAAATATACGGTACGGTGAATAATTAAAAAATTGAGGAGGTGGATTACGGTATTATGAGAAAATTGACGACGTACAGTACTCTAACTCTAGAAAAATTGCAATGCAAGCACAAGTACATGCAACCATCCATCGACGTGTGAAATGTAAATGCCTAACTGCCTACATAACAGTTAATTTTTTACTGTTTCCGATAATTTAAAAAATAAAAAAATACGTGGGAAATACATGTTTTATTTGAATTAAGATTTTGCATACCTGTAAAATAAAATGTATTATTGGAAAATTAAGTAATATCCAATGGCAACTACATATATGCTTCTTATATATTTCCTTTACATTAATATTGCGTCAAAATTACAAATTATTATAGTGTATATACACTATTCTACATTCTATTAAGTCTGAAAATAATATGTAATTTTAATATTTTAAAAAACCTTTCTTTACACCCTGATCTGTGGGAAAATAAAAAAAACACGTTAAGTCATAACAAAACTTCTAACCTATAGCTTATTTGACACTTGACATTATCGAAAATACATAACCTGAGATATCTTATTATTCCATAGTTTTTAGTTTTACTTTTAAAAGAATGTTGCGTAGCTTCAGAAGATATCACATTCAAAAAAAAATTTCATATTTCTATATACAAAGACAAACATTTTTAACGCACGAGTATAAATGCGCTGAAGATTGGAATACGCAAATATCCTCATCTATTTTAAAAAAAGTAAATCTTAATGATTTTTATAATGTTCTTGACCAAAACTATTCATCCAAGGGGGTGATAAGCGCTATCGATGTCGACATGTTTGCTAATGCAGTAAATGAAGCTGGATATCTTGAGGAACTTAAAGATCTATTGCATAAATTAAGACTTTCTGCCGAAACAGGAAATACATTAGAATCTACTCATCATGCCACAATTAGAAATTTCATTGAACACGGGAACATACAAGACTTAGTACAAATACTGAAAGATCCAATTAATTTTGGTGTTTTCTTAGATTACTATTCTGCAAATATATTGTTAGATAAACTTCTTGTCGCTCAAAATTTTGAACTAGCGGCAAATGTTGCTTCTGTTTATATGTTGCAAGAGGACTTCTCTAATGAGATCACTAATACAATGTCACAATATGCATGCTATAAATTTTTATCAGAATATAAAGAAAAAGATGAGCAACCAACTCCTGAACCAAATAAAAAGGAAAAAGTAGAAGAAATAAAAATTAGGGTAAAGTTTTTAAGGAACCCTTATTTTGATGATCATTTTGATATAACAGATTTAAAATTATTATCAGGAAAAACACTTGCATGGATATCAAAAATTTCAAATGATAACATTAGTTACAACTTGCAAGTAATTGGTTGGTCTTTTTATCAAAAACATGACAAGCTCCTTTCACTATGTGAAGAATTATTAAATGTGAAATCCTTCAAATTGTATCCTGAGGTGTTGGATCTTTTAACAAGAGAATCTAAAAAATCTAATGATGAGGCAAAAAATCTGTTAGATCAGTGTATAGATAAGTTAAAGGAAGCACCTTTATTAGAAATAAATCTAGAAGACTCAATAAAGAATTCTATTGAAAATGCCATAAATAAAACACAAAATAAGGATGTATCTATTCAAAAACAAGTAAGTTTGTAAAAGTTGAGCAAGTAACAATGTTTTAGTTCTAATAAAATTAATTAAAGTGGTGATGCAGAGGCACAAACATGTATAAAGGAGCTCAGAATAAAAGTAATTATAGTACAGTGCTTTATTTGTGCGTCCGCTGTTGCGTCTCAGACTAGACTGCCTTTACAAATCGAACACTTCATAAGAAGTGGGGCCGATAGAAGTGGGAGCAGTCAAATACCAACATGACAGATTAAATCTAGAAGTAATGCCAAGCATACGAACACAATGTCTATAATATTATCTGTAATTAATATAAATTCTGACACATGTGACTGTAATTATGGTAGTTGTGGGTTCAATTCTCACTCAGTAATGAATTATTTAGTATTTTCATTTCCAGCTCTGATAACTTCTCGTCTTAACAGTATCCTTTGCCTGCTGGTATTGGTACTTTATTATAATTTTTAGCTTTTCACTGTATGTGGAATACAGGATAAAGTGAAAATACTATTAATAAGGCAAGTGTGAAGTTAAAAATAATTTTATAAACAAATATTTTAATAAAACATTTACATTTTCAGTTGTTTAAGAACTTTGAGATAGTTAGAGAACAAAAATTAAAAGAGCAATCAGAACGTCTGGATAGAGCCAAGCGTATATTAAGTATAGAAGAGAAACAAAAGCAGCTACAAACTGAGGAACAAAAATTGTGGTTCTTTGACAATGAAGAGACCATTGATTTGCAAATAGAGGAAAAAGAACAACTTATTGATACTTCTATTACTAAGAAGTTAGCGCAAGAAAAGAGTGATGAAAATTACATACCACCAGAAATATTACCAAAACGTAAATAATAGAGTACTATAGTAGATTAGTTTATCTTAATATAATATGTAATTTATTTACTTTAAATGTATGTAGTATAAATCATAAGAAAATAATGATATAGTTTCACTTAATCCTAAATTAATTAATAAAACCCGAGAAATAAAAAAAATAGCTTGTAAAAATAAAGGATTATAATAAACAAAAAAAATTAAATTCTGCTTCGCATTTTAATCAGATCAAAGCTTCGATCAACTATCCACAGATTGTAAGTTGCATATAACTCAAAAAAATGGCAATAGTCAATATAACCAGAAATAAAAAATATGATTGCAGACTTATGACGTCAAATTATTTCAATAAAATTCAATTTTATTACAGGAAGTAAGGTTTAGTTTCGACTACTATTAAACTGAATCTGTGTTACTGAACATGTACCTTCTTTTGAAATCTAACTGTTTATTTATGAATTTTTTATAAGTACTCTGGGACATTTAGCGAATCCGCTTGTTAGCTATGCTTGGACGATACTAAAATCAAATAAGAACACAAACACACAACGCGTTTTGTGCTCTTATTACAGGGTAATTTTAAAACTGTAACCCTGAATTATAGTTGATCAAATGTTTAATGAAATTGTATTCGACATTGAGATCGAATCATGACTCTGCTTCTTAGTCTAGTGTGTATTACTGGTTGAACTTGTAGTTCTATTGGAAAATAAACCTATATAAATAAAAGAAAATACACCTAACACCCTATTTTAAAGTTGACAAGTACTTTTAGATACAAATAGATTTGGAGTTAATTTATATGCAGTAGAAGTAAATGTAATCGGTATAACAGTAAATTCTATCTATAGTTTATTAACAAATCTCAGTCTATCTAGAATTATCCTCTATGTAGTTCTAAATATATGTACAATAATAAAACAATGTTCAAATAAAATATTAAACTTGGACAAAAAGGATTTAATTTGTAAATAAAAAATGAAAACAATTTTGCTCAAGATATTTTATATTTCTTTAAGTTCTCAAGAATGATATAAAATGTGTAATTTGTGTCCAGTTATAGTGAAACTGAGCCAGTAAATATCAATTTCCAACAGACAAATTTTGAAGAAAAGAATTTAGTCAACACATACTGGTTAGTGCAAATGAAAAAAAAATACAAAAGTTCTAACTAAATATTTAACTCAATTTTATGCTTACAATGACTAAAATATAATTTAAATAAACAAAGTAAATGTACATAAAAAAATCAATTTAACAGATACATGCTACATACTTACAGATAAAAAAATATTTTTACATACTGTGGGTAAACAAAAGCATTTGCACACCTTATTTTTTCGAATTTGCACCTACAAAAAAACAGAACGATTTAATTTAATTATTGTGTTTAATAATAAAATTGTTCTGTTTTTTTCTAGGTCCACTGTATCTTGGATAAAGATGTTTGAGACATTAGTTAGATGCTAAGGCAAGTGTTTATCACTTCATTATTACAATTTTGTAATGTCATTTTTTTATGTTAGAATGTTGATTAGATTTAACTGTCCCTTTGCAATTTTGTCAGATCAAGTTGTATTTTCTTTAGTACATCTTCTGTTCTCTTAGATTTTTCCGCTTTAATACTTTCTTCTAAGTCGATAATGTCCCTTGATAATATACCTGTTTCATTAACAAGTGACACAATAGTATTGCACTCTGAATGTAGTAAAGCTAGTAATTTGTATGCTTTCTTTGCTTGATCATCTCTCTTGGCATCCTAAAAAAAAGTGGTTTTTTTTTATAATAAAATAAAAGCGTTGAGTTCCGCCCCTCAAATCACAATGTTTCGATAATAAAATGTAATCAATACTTATGTTTTAAAATTTCCATTTTGTTACCACAGTAAAACTTACTTTAAACAAGGTTTCGTCAGCAATAGAAAAGCATCTATCGAGCTGGCCTTCTAATGTGTTAATTTCCTTTTGCAGCTGTCTAGTATCTTGTAATATTTTTTTAATTTCTGCATTTTGCTTTTCCACATTTCCTATTATTTCCAATATCCGTTTTGTATAAATGTGTCTGAAAAGATATTATAATTTTAATCAGCATAGTTAGGTATAAGTAAGAGGTATGTTATTTTAACTGAGGTCGTAGTGGCGCAGTGGCACAAAATCTGACTGTAAACGCGACTGATGTTAGATTGATTACCACTTGATAAATTATTTTCTCTATCTATCTCGTTTTAGTGACAAGCCAAAGCAGCGACAAATATATATTAATAGATTACCTTTTGTTACCGCCTCTTAATTTTTCATATTTAGCTTTGAGAATATTCCTTAATTCTTCTTTTCTCTCGCACTCTTCTTTAATAGATTTAGCAGTTTCTTTTAAATTTGTTAAGGTTTTCTTGAACCTGTTTCTTTCACTCTAAAAAACAAACACAATTAATATAATAGAGGCCGTCGTGACGCAGAATCACAGCTTTTCACTATAAATGCTACAGATGTGGGTTAAATTACCCCACAGGTTATCCTTGTTTGTGCAACAAAAGCAACTACCAACTAAAAAGTTACTACAAAAGAAAACAATAGATTGGGGTTGTGTGTATTACAATTAATTAATGAACTATTATACATCATATGTGATACAAAGAAATCTTTATTATATCAGAATGTAGCAGAAGTATTGAGAAGTTATTTATTTGTGGTCAGTCTCAGATCACTCCAAATGACTACCTAAGATTCATTTATGTTCATGGTCCGAGTTTTCTCCACTTTCATATTCCCTTTTAAATATGCTTGGTTTTCTTTGCTTGTCTACACGTTGCCTATACACGGATACTTCCATCTCAACAGATTCCCCCGTCACTCTGTACCAGGATGGCCGAAACTGTTGGGATAGAGGCACCCATGTAACGGGACCTATTCGGAGTGTTCTGCCTGTTGACCTGAATAGATTTCATCGTAAGTCTCTTTGAGCGCGTATCTCATACATGTTTGGACGTCGTATATATATATATATATAGTCAAGGAACAGTTTAATAGTAAAGTTTCATTGTATATCTTGTGTTTTCGATCTCTATTTGGGAAATATTAATTATTTTTCGTAATCATACATATAGTTTGTTTTCGTTAGTAAATTTGTGATTAGCAATGTTGTTAACAAGTGATTGTGGGCTCGATTTATATTATAAATAATATTTATTTTCCGTTTGCAGCAGATATGATGCAGCATTTTGATATATGCAATGTCTCAAATCCAAGAAAAAGCAGAATGAAGTACCTTAATACTATATTATGGATATTTATAATGTTCTAAGAATTATTAGTATTTAGGAGTATAATTGCAGACCAAATCAAATTAAAATTAGTTGGTTTACTTCTTTACTTACTTCTGGAAAACTACTCAGAGCTTTTAATTTCTCAATTTCAAGTTTAATTGACAAATTTTTGGAAGTTATATCTTCACTTTTTCTATGTAACTTGCTTAAATTTGAATGAACTTTTTCTAAAATATTCTCCGTCATATCTGTTTCCGTTATATCAATGCCAACATTACTTAAAATATTTTCTAAATTATGTAAATCAGCTTCGGATTGTTCACATTTTTTTTGTGCCTGAAAGATTTGCAACACCATAAATTAATTGTATCATTACAAAATGTTTACTAATATTATAAAGGTGAAATATTAAGAGTTTGGTTGAATGGATTAATCTCAAGAGCTGCTTATTAAAATTGAACATATCTTTATGTATTGGATAGTTTTTTTATGGGCTTTATTACATTATATTAATAGTTTTGATGTAGCTCATTGCTGTAACACATCTTCATTTGGAGTTATCGTATCATGAAACATTCTAAGTTTAAGGAGACTTAACTGATTCAAGTATACACAAATTTCAGTTATTTTTATTAAACTGTAAAGGCAAAAGTGCAAATTAAAGTTAGAATATAAAGTTAAATACCTGCACATATTCTACATCCATTAAATTTCTTTCACTTTCAAGTCTATCCAATTTTTGACGGAGTAAAATTGTAGTTTCTTTTAACTCTTTTAATGTTTTATCACATTCATTTATTTCATTGTCATAGTTTTGTGTGTCCACCAATTTTTCATTAGATTTAGATTTCATGTTATGTGTATTGCTGTTTCTCAATTGATTTATTTTAATAATTTTATCCTTAATATTTTCAGATGTTATATTTATTTGTCGTGAATAGTCTGTGTGAAGAAAAAAACACATTAACATCTTAACATTAATAAAATATATTATTTTGACACATGTAAGTTGATTTTTATTATAATTACCAAAGGTATTTCTTGTTGCAGGTGTACAGCATGGAGGAATCCAAATTGCATTTAAATCTTGTGCTATTTTATTGCTAATATCTTGATAGAATTGCTGTTTATTTGTAGATTTTAGTTTAGTTGTTAGTTTTTTGTCATCACTTGGAAGTTTTTCAATAAGGAACATAAATAATTGTCTTAACTCAGTTTCATTATGGTATAGGAATGTTTGGTATCCTACATCATTTTGATACCCCAGATCCTGTTGAATATGCCATTTTATATATCATGATACAGAGCCACTAGCATGTGACTGTATACACAATGGTTTTGGGTTCAACTCCCATTTGGGGGTTTAATTATTTAATATTTTCATTCCTTGTTCTGTTACTAAACATGCAATGTATCAAAAATCACCAGAAAGTGGTGAATAGATTATTTGACTACTCACATTTTTTGTGGGGTCCTTATTTATACAAAAGCTTCATATAAAATATTGTTAGTATTTTATAACATACTCTTTGTGCCGCTCTAAGGTTTGAGGAAAGGTATTAAATCACTTATTACCTTACAAAACCTTTTCCTTTGTTTGGTACAACTTCAAATCCCACTATATAATTTTTTTTTATGTTTTCTCAAAAGTACTATTCTTACAGTACTGCCACTTAACATAAATGTTTTAAAAAATTGGATAGGAAGTGGGAAATGGAGTATACTATAGGTTTCCCTTACTTCATTACAGGTTCCCTCTGCCTACCCTACTATAATGATAAAGTTAAGCTACTTTTACCTTACACAAAGATGCAACTTGTGCCGCAACATCTATTCTTTGAGACACCCCAGAGGGTAATCTACTTGGGACTTTGATTTGTGGATTGATGGCATTTATACATCTTGTTGCAGACTCAACTATAATTTCTACCGGCAGATCACTAATAGTTTTAATATTATCATTTATTTCGCTGAAATTATATTTTAATTTTATTTATATTTCTCTTAAGTTAATTATATATGTCAGCTATTAACATTAATCTAAGCATTTCTATAAATAGTTATATATCTAATAATATGCACATCTTTTACGAATCATTTTTGTCAAGAAGATATAATTTGTTTACTAAGTAAATAAGTTAGAAAAAATAAATTTTGTTTAACTTACATATTTAAGTCTTTTAAAAAGTGCATTATAATTGAATCAACTTCTTCCATAGTTATTCTTGAATCCTTTTTTAATTATCACAATAGAAAATTTAAAAATAAATATTACAATAATCTCTTAATATTTTGTAGAGATACAATATTATGTTTATCTGTAAGTTCACAAAATTTTGCGATAATAATAGTATGCAGTTTTTGTTATTAACACTAAATATAAACAGTGTACTATTAAAGTATACGTTACTATTAACAAAAAATTTACCGCAGACTACAGACTTAAAGAATACAAGGACATTATTGATTTTATGACTAGTATATGTTCCTTGTTTTGTATTTTATGATTTTACCTTTTTAAAATTTTTAAGCAATGTACATATACCATATATATTGTTATGTTATGGCCAAGGAACATAACTACGTTATGGCTTTTAGGCGTGCCAACAAGACGCAACACAAGTTATTTCGCCAATGTTCTGTAAAATGAAGAAGACCATACTTTAGTATAGATTGTTTTGCATTTAAAGTTTTACGACATTACTATTTATTACTTAGCTGCATAATTGTACTATTTTATTATCTGTTTCTAAATATATTTGATTATATCTACATATAGATTATATTTTTATGTAAATGACAAATGTCATTTGCGCACGTCCATAAGTAGTGATTGCAACTGAATCGAGCTATCAGCTAAATAGTTAATTTCGAATAATAACCAAAGATAAATTTTAATATTTAGAATTCAATAAATCAATAATTAGAGACAATGAAAAAAATATTTATTATTAATATTTGCTTGATGTTACAGAATGCGGTATAGTTAAATCTTTATTTGTGTTATAGTGAATTAAATTTTTCATCAATTTAATATTTCTTTATTATTTTCAGATGTGCCTTGACTATGATGGGTGGTTAAATATAAAGATGGAGCATTCTATAAATTGTAGAAATGAAAAATATTGTCCACGGGGAAATATAACATTAAAAAGTATAAGAGCAGGAATAGCGATTGTTGATCAAATTAATTTTAGCAAACAAGATCTGAAAGAACTTAAGGTTTTAAAATTATACCACATAAAATAAGCTTGTGTTATATATTTTTTGCAGTTTGTTTTTCATTTTAATTCATTATTTCTATTTTCTAGGATATTGCTGATGTAGATGGATTCTACACAATAAGAACATTAATTACATCTGCTGATAGTAATGAAATTGAAATTTTCTCGTCAGTCAAAGCACAATTGTTTTTAGATAATGGGTTATCTGATGTAATTAATGCATGGGTGTTACCCAATGGTGAAATCATTGCAGTAAACTTTCAAGTAGCCAATTTATCATTGGATAATAATGACTTAAATTATGAAAGACATGATAAATATGCATTAAATACAAAATTCTTTATTCATCATGTAGAACAAGCACCAGTGTAAGTAAATATTTTCTTTATTTAATTTCATACTTAACATGACTGGGGCTTGTTGTGAAGGGGCACAAAGTGTGACTATAAACACGACTGGTTGGGGGTTTGACCCCTACTCAAGGAAATGAATTATTTATTTAAATTTATATTTCCATTTTCTTGTCTCGGGCATTGAGGAGAAGTGCAGCATTGAGTTCAGCCACTCAATATGCAATGCCTCCAGAATTTCGTGGAAAGTAGGGAACAGAGTATTATAACTCTCCCTACCTTGCTGTGTCCGAGATATGGTGGTATGGTAAAAATTACCTTCGCCTATAAAAAATATTTAAAATTAATATATACATTATATACACAACACATAGGGTTAGTAATAAGAAATATAATACAAATGTGTTATCTTACAATTTAATATTGTTATATTTAATATATGTACACAAAAATTTACATAGAGAACTAAACACAAGCACAACATTAAGGGGACGGGGGAGGGGGGACTTTATGATTAAGGGCATTGTATAAGGGATATATTTATTAAGACAGAATAATTAGATTTATTTCTGGATTGGGAAAATACTACTAAGTTACTCAATATCAAGTGACTGAAATGGTTGACAATGATACAATTATTATATTTTCACTTTTATACTTCTTTCTGTCTTTGCCTTTATGCGTGACAAAATGCCTGTATGTATACATGATAAATTATAAAGAACAAAAATTTATTTGTAGACTTATCTCCCTACTAGTCTCTTTGTATAGGTTTTTATGAATAAAAGGTAAGGCCTATAAGAGATAGCTTATTAATCTTCTTTGCACTAACTCTGCACTCGTCAACTCTGTAAAATTTTATACCTATTGTGTATTATATCTATTTTTTTGATTTGATTCAATAGAGCAAGCATAAATAAAAGTTTTAAGCAAACTGAAGTTGTTAATAGACTAAATTATTGAAATATGTATTAAATTTTTTGTTTATATCATAATGTTTTTTAACTTTAAACTATTAATCCAGATATAGGTGATGTGGCAACAAAATTGTTAGAAGCAATTTATATTATTTTTTATTTATTCCAGCCCTGACACTGCATCATACATACAAAAATTGGAAAGAGAAAGAGAAGCAAGAGAAAAAGGGGAAATTAAAGATAATCGATCATTTTTAGCTAAATATGTATGTATAGTTATATTGTAGTTATATATATATATATATATTTATTATAATTTTAATATAAATAAATCACAATTAAAATATGATATTATTTTTGCAGTGGATGTATATTGTGCCAATTGCAATATTTGTAATGATATCTGGCGCAACAAACCCTGAGCCTGCAGGTCAAGCATCTCGGTAAACAAGTGGGAAAAATCATATATAGTAAAATTTTGTTATTTATTATGTTCATATCAATAAAATAAAGTATAATAAATTGATATTTTATTTGGAGTTTTAGTCTAATAAGCGAACATAACAACTCACAAAGCAATGAATTAAAAAAGTTTTATAAGGATAAATGAAAATTTAAGCACCAATTTTTTCAATTTCTTCGGCATCTTCAATATCAAGTAGTTGAATTTTTTTTCCAAAGTGTGCTTCTATTTCGAGACATATATCCATTGCCTGTGGAGAATCAATTAAATTTATTGCTATACCAGCTTTCCCAAATCTTCCAGTGCGGCCAATTCTGTGTAAATATGTTTCACAATCAGCTTTTTTTTCCAAATCAATAGGCATGTCAAAGTTAACAACAAGTGTAACTTGTTCCACATCTATTCCACGAGACAGGACATTGGTTGTAATTAATACTTTTTCGAGACCAGCTCTGAATCTATCTAGTACTGCTATTCTCTGTTCAACGGTTAGTTCTCCAGATAACACTGCAACAGAATGTCCATCTTTTGACATTTTTTCTGACAGCCAACTAGCTGTTTTCCTAGTATGACAAAATATTATTGCTTGACCAATTGTTATGACTCCATAAATATTGCAAATAGCCCTATATTTATCATCAGAACTTTTACATTTAACATAATATTGTTTAATGTTGTCAAGCGATTCCTCTTCTCTTAAAAGTCTGATTATTATTGGGTTAGGTACAATTATCTCAGCAAATTCCATAACAGCAGTATCATATGTAGCAGAAAAGAACATCATCTGGCATGTAGAAGGAAGACATTTGTGGATGCGGATACATTGATCTTGATGGCCTTGTCTATGTATCATCACATCTGCTTCGTCTAAAACAAATACTTTTATCTTCTTTAAATCAAAGAGTTTAAATCTTTCACCCCAATCCAACATTTTTCCGGGGGTCCCAATTAGTATATGATCTGTAATTTTGGTTCCTTTAGGAACATCTTCTCCTCTTACAGCATACTTCAGTTTTATTTCTGGACAAAACTTGGCCATTTTTGCAGCAACTTCTCCTGTTTGAATAGCTAATTCATATGTGGGACTTAAACATAACACTTGTGGAAAGTTCGCAGTTGTATCAACACGACTTAACATAGCCAACACAAATGCAGCAGTTTTTCCTGTGCCTGATTGTGATTGGGCAATCATGTTTTGAGGAGGATCTGCCAACAGTGTTGGTAAGGCAGTTTCTTGTATTTTAGAAGGAGCATTAAATCCCATTTCATAAACACCCTTAAGTAGATTTCGTTTTAAATGCAAAGCTTCAAATGTTTTGACTGAGTATAAGGGTGAGTTTGGATCTTTCCTTTGAATTTCAATGTCTTGTTTAGATTCAACTAATCCTTGTCGAATTATTTTCATCAACAAAGAAGTGTCAGCAGGATTCGCGGCGTCAGCGCTTTCTTCTGATGAATCTAACTGTTGACTCGATGCAGGCTTTTTTGTTAAGCCTAAACCAGCAACTTTATTAGAAATTTCTAATTCCTCAGCCTTTTGACCCCATTGATTTGCCATTTTGGAAGCGATCTGTAAAAATATTTTTACGAATTATCTTCTACATTATTCTCGGTCTCAATTAGCATTTCCTTAGAAAATTAATATTATTAAGCAACTATAATGTATAAAAACTACTAACAATAGTATTGGTATATAGTAAACCTAAAAACGATGTTTATTAATGGAATGGATGAATTAATTATATTTTTCACCGGCTATAATCACGGAATATTGAGAATATATACCTATTTATACGATGAAATGAAGCTCGAGTTTTAAAATTGTCTAAAGTAACTCTACAAGTTATAACTTGTAAAGTAACCTCCGTGACGACTGATGTCTACAACAATTGTCAATTTGACATTAATACCAGATACACAGACAATTTAATATTTTTCACCAAAAACAAACATATACATTTACACATACACGATATTAAGGTAAAACTCTGACTCTAATTGACTCTATTTTTAGCCGATATAAAATTATTAATTCTACTACACAAAAAATATTATAATTTTTTATTTAAAATTCCGAAAAAATTAAATTAAAATAAAGCTTGTATTTATTTGTATACGCTACCTATTGTATGTATTTGTATGTATTAGTATACGATACCTATTAAAAAATATTTGATAAGTATCGGTATCGAATGGCAATGTACTCGATACCACAATTGATCTTTTCTAAGCAATTGACTTTTTTCGAAAATAATATTAATACTATCTTGATATATTGTTTTAATTTATACAAATTTTCATAAGCGTCAATGAGTGATTATACTATTTTTAATAATATTTGTTGAATGAAGGAACCGCTTTTTTTCTTACAAAGGTTGGAAAAAGAAAATTAATTATTCCCCCGAATTCTAATTTGAACCTAAAAACAAAACCATCACACAGTCATCCACAGACCTGTAATTGTTTTGTGTTTGTGGCCGGTACTTACATAGTATTTTGTAATGTAATTTCATTAAATGTTAATTTTATCGGATACCGGAAACGGTACGTAAGTAATATTTAAGATATGAACTTCTAAGCTCTTCCGGTATTGGCTTCTGTTACGTATTACCTCACGGATCTGCTGGATTAGCCAAGTTTGTTGTTCGAGTTTGTTTTTATAAATACACGTTATGTGGAGAGCATAATAGTAATTGTAGCTTTTTATTTGTTTATTTGTATATACCTGTGTAGTAGGTAATATATATTTTTACTTATAATTTCCATTTCTTCACAATAAAATATTTATTGCGAAAAATATAAACGTAAATATTTCCATTTTCATTGTTTTAACACTAGGTTCCCTTTGCCTGCTCTGCTGTGTCCGGGATACAGCGTAAAGATGAAATAAATATTTCACTTCCTCGAGTGGAGATTGAACCCACAACCATCGCGTTACAAGGTGTAACTACCTTGTGCCGTTGCGCCATGACGGACACAAACTATCATCATTTTTAATTTGATTTAAGTTCTATTAATATATAGGTACATTTTCTTTTTAATATAAGCTTGTTTTTAACCTAGACCTATATGAATAGGTATATATAAAAATACTTGAAAACTCACCAAGGAGTTCTCAAATATTGCCTTTTATCAACAAATACTATTTACTATATCTATTAAAAATATAACTTTTTTATAGATGCATGTTTTTTCGCACATAGCAGAGTAAGCATAGAGAACCTAGGAACCTAGTGTGAAACTAAATAATTTCTAAGAGTGGGAATTGAACCCACAACTGTCTCGTTCACACGCTTGAGCCACTGCGCGACGACGGTCTTTTAGAGACGGATTTTTTTTCTATATTACTACAATATAATTACATATTCAGTATATGTATATAGAAATTATATTGACTCATTAAGAAGTAACATACATACAGTTGAGCAAAACGTTATACTTGTCCTTATCTCTAATATTATAATTTTATTGCACATCTAGCAGATAAATCTGATTACAAGTAATTAATTTGTATCTTAGAACAACAAGTCTTAAAGCAAAGCGGCCATTGGATTAGTGACAACTGTAACACTCTCGTTTTAATAAGCACTGCGAGAATATCAAATGCAATAGAATTTTATATTTATTAAATAGAGTTTTTATTATTTACTATTATTTCAGTATCATATTTATTTTAAAGTATTTCAACATGGCTACAAAAAAATTCGCCGGCCCGTCTCCTTATTCGCTCAAACCTACCTATCCTGAAGTCGATTATCTACATACAGAGTAAGTTCCATGACTCTTACTTGTAAAGTGTTAATATTATTGAAATATTTACGTTTATGAAGTAAAAGCGATGGGATTTTCACGAGGGATTTTTTAAAAATTTATTACTTATAATTAAAATAAATGATGTATATAATTTATAAATAATAATAATAATTATTATTATTATAAATAATTAACACATAATAATAAAATTTTATAATATTTTTAGGTATATTAACAATATAACAACAAGTAACAAGACTGAAGTTTCACCAGTAACGGCTGCAATCTTTGGTTTAGGCAGAGCAGGTTCTATACACTTGAGTAGTATAGTAAATAATCCACGAATCATATTGAAATATATAGTAGATGACCATTGTGAAATATTTAATAATCTCAAAGAGCATTGGAATCTTAGCAATGAAGTTATTTTTTTAACTTCTAAACAAAAAGATATTGTTTTCGATGACAAACAGTAAGTTAATACTCGGTTTCATTAATTTCTGTAAAATTGACCTTCTATATTCATAGTCTATTCATTTAGTTAACACTGTCTCTAAAACTTTTATGTAACTTTTAAATTTTTATTAAAATTGATCCAGGTTTGCTCATGTTTTCAAATATGAAAAAATCAATATAATAAAAACAACAAAAATAACAACAATAGCACAATATATCTACAATTTTAAATCATAATTATATTAAGTAATAAATTCTATAGATATTTTTTTTACTTAACATAGTATCCATCAATCGTGACCTATATAGAATAACCTTTTTTTTATTTACCTTTTATCTCATCGCTCCGTGAATATCATACAAGTTTCTGTCTCCTGAGTAGACACCAGATTGCATGTTAATGTCTTGATGAAACAAAACAAGATGCCTAGGAACCAGTTCCTTTAACCTATTGTTGAGGTATTTTGGAGGCTGTGGTGCAGTTTCAGCGTCTGAGTGTAAACAGATGGTTCAGATGGTTATAGAGTACCGATCCTCACTAGGGGGAATAAATATTTCAACTTTTAAACTCTTGTAATACGAAACACGTCGTTGAATTAGGGCAGAAAGTGGAGAACAGTTCTCTTCTTCTTCTACTTTTTCTATCCAGTTATGTGGGATAAAAAAAGCTGTAAAAATGTCATCATTTTTTAATTTCATTAAAACAATTATTTACGATGCGTTTTTAGTGTTAACGTTGTCTTCATTGCGTCACCCACGTATACTCACCACGAGATCGTTGTTAGTGCCATTGCAAATAAAAAAGATATTTTTTGTGAGAAGCCCATAGCGGAAAGTATAGAAGAAACAGAAAAATGTTACAAAGCAGCTAAAACCAAAGGCCGCATATTATTTGCTGCATTTAACCGTCGTTTCGATCCAGCTTATAGGGCTTTAAAAGACAAAGTAAGGAAAGGAGAAATTGGACATGTACAAATTTTAAAAGTGACAGCCAGAGATTCACCTCTGCCTTCCATCGATTACTTAAAAACATCAGGTGATATTACAGATAAAATCAGTTTATTATACACTTTTTTGCCTGATATTTATAACTTTTTAACAAAACAGCACTTAAAGTATCATTATGTTAATTAAAAAAAAACTATTAATCAACAAAACCATAAAGTAAATATAAAATATTTTCATTACAAATAAAATATATTCTTTTAACATTAACAAAATATTGAAAAAACTTTTGATATAGGTGGTGTGTTCCACGATTGTCTGGTTCATGATTTTGATATGTCTTGTTGGATATTGGGTGAGTTACCGATTCGCGTTCAAGCATCAGCTTCTGCTCTCATTCCTGAAGTGAAAGCTATTGATGATTTCGATACTATCGCATTTCTTCTCACTTTTCCGTCTGGAGCGATTGTTATTGGTGACAACAGTCGTTACTGCGCTTACGGCTACGATCAAAGATTAGAAGCGTTTGGAAACAAAGGTTATACTTATATTTTTTTAATAGTACCAATATAGATTTTAAAGAGAATAACATAATAATATGGAATATTAATAACTATACCGTGGTTTAATATTAAAAAACACATTTATTATTCTTGACAGCGATTTAAAAACGCGAACTTTTATTTTCATTTTTCGTATGTCACTTTAACTTTCAAAATAATATTTATATTGGTTTCAGGAATGATAAAAATAGAAAATGAAAGACCAGCTCATTCTATTGAAACATTTATAGAGCATAATGGAGTTAAGCTGAACCCTATTTATTATTCGTTTCCATCTCGCTTCAAGGTTGCCTATCAACGTGAACTGGAGCATTTTCTGGACGTTGTACAATGTAAGAAACTTAATAATAGTTAAAGTTATCTTGTTAGTATATCTGAGGTCAGTCGTGGCGCAGGGGCACAAAGTGTGACTGTAAAACCGACTGGTTGTGGGTTCGATCCCCACTCGAGGAGATGAAATATTTATTTAAATTTGTATTTCCATTATTTCGTTCTGGTGTCGAGGCAAAGCGCGACGTTGCGTTCTGCCACTCATTATGCAATGCTTCCAGAATTCGACAGGATGTGGGGAAAGGAGTGTTACACTAGGTTCCCTCTGGATACAGCGTGAAGCTGATTTATTTTTAACTTGTTACTTTGGCGAAACAAAACACGTGCACGCTTGTGCCCCTGAGTCATCTTATCCAATTAGTCTTACAAGAAAATGGAATCGTTACATTATAATTAGTAATATATATATTTTTGCTATTTCACTTTAGATGGCGTGCCCCAAGATGTAACTAGTTGGCAGACGCTGGCGGTGAGCAAGATTGCAACTGCAGCTGAAGAAAGTGCCCGTACGGGGAGAAGTGTTAATATTGACTGGACTAAAGACGAAATTCCTTCCTATTTGTAATGCGGGTTTTTCTAAACAGTAACAATGATGGAATTGCTAAAAACATGTTTTATTTTATATATTTGTAATGATTAAAGTATTTTTAAAGTAATTTTTTATCTTATTATATTTTATAAGCGTGCGACGAGCAGCAAGGAAACGAAATACTAAATATTTTTATCTCTTTATGTGAGGAATAGAGTGTTTTAATGGGAACAGAGTATCTTAAGACTAGGTTCCCAGGTCCCCTACCTACCCTGCCTACCCTCAACATAAGGGTGATCTCACCCTTGTGTGAGGGTAGCGTGGAGCTACAAAGAAAAAATATATTTCGATACAAAATATTTTTTATTGTAACTTTGCCTTTCGTCAATACAAACTTGTTGAGGATAACAATTTTTCTTAAGAATTCCAGTCCAGGTAAGAAATTTTTTACGGGTCCTCATATACGGACGAAATTAAACATGAATACTTGCTTTTACCTCTGACGTGGAACATTCCGCTCCAATACATTCACTTTGAACACAAGGGAAACTTCAGGAGGATAATCGGGTTTAGCAACATATATCTGCTCTGGCGGCTGCCGCAACGAGATAAATCATGAAGTCCTATTATTTTATATTATAATTACCGGTAACATATTTACGTAATACGCTAGTTAGAAATAATTGAAATCTTAGAAAAAGATATTTGTCAAATTAGTTTACCAAATATATTATATATTTTTAAAGATTTGTTGAAATTGAAAAACATAATTTATTATTTATATTTTATATTTTATATTACGATTACATTATATATTATATTACGATTCAATAAATATATTTTAATAAATCTACTTACCTATAAATAATAGAGTGTAATAAAAACGTGAAGCTGATAAATACTTATCTGTATATATAAAAGGAGTTGTTCCCACTGACTGAGGTAAGACGCACGTACGCACGTAGCCGTAACCGTTGATGGCAGAAACGTGAAATTTGGAAAGATGTTAATTTTCATAATGTGGGCACCCACTAAGAAGGGATTTTGAAAAATTATGGAATATCTTTAAATCAGCACCGAGTTTTATAAAAATTGAAATTAATTGAACACGCGTTTCACGGTTTCTTTGAACTGGAAATAATTTCATAAATATTCCTATAGTTCAAGCGAGCGAAGCCACCCGAGTCCGCTAGTTGTAAATATATAATTTTAAATAATATACAGCACAGAATAGCTGTCGCGTTATCTAGCTCTATTTATCAATCAATAGAGCGCTGCGTGTTATCAGTCAACCTCATCCTATACCACCTACTATTCGATAATTGAACATGTGCAACGTTAATGAAATTTTCTCCTCACGAGGCATGTTGTAATACACGACAATATTTCTATATGATATTGATAATTTATTAAATATTTTTTTCCACTTGATGCTGTATCCCGCACACAGCAGGGTAGGCAGAGGGAATTTTATGTTAAGACACTCCGTTCTCCACTTTTTGCCGAAATCTGAAGACATTTTATTAGCGAAACTCAATGCAGCCATTCGCCTCTACAGCAGAGCGAGATATTGGAAATACAAATTTAAATAAATATTTCATTTCTTTGAGTGGGGATCGAACCTGCAACCGTTGCGTTACAGTTACTTCTGCCCTGGCGCCACGATAACGTCAATTTAATTAATTTGAATTTGTTTTTTTTACATAAAATTTAGACAAATTTATATTAAAATAAGTCACAAAAGCAATAATTTATAAGCACTTGAAGAAAAAAAGAATTTATCCAATCCAGACAATGTTTTCTAATGATACCTTCAGAAGATACGATTCTATACACCTGTAAAATCGTATCAGATGTGAGGCTGCGATTGCTATCATTGTGCGGTCACAATAACGCTGATGAAAACTTTTTCTGTATTCTATATAACTCTTGATTTTCCTTTGAAGTGTTATTTTGATATCTTCACCTCGAACCAAATTTGTCTCCTATAGAAAGAATAATTGTGTTAATTATTCAATTTTTAATATAATAAGAAATATAGAGTATAAATATTTATATAGATTTACAAAATATTCGCTTGTTGCTTGCTTCAAGAAAACTTTAGGAAAAAAAAAAACTTCATTAAGCGCATGATTTGACAAGACCATCGTGATCAGGCAGTCTCTATTCATGAAAAACAAATTAACTTCTTACTCTTCATTGGACAAAGCAATTTATAAGATGAATATTTCAAAATAAATTTTAAGAAAATAAATAAAAGTCAAAGTAAATATTTTTATTTATTGTGTATCTAAAATTTACTGCATTTAGTGAGGAACACACCTCAAGTGATTCTTTTCCAAGAAGAAATTGGAGTATAGAAATATAAAGAAAACATTAATATTGTCGCGAGTGAGTATATTTAAATTTAAAAATAAGAGCTTAAAATATACCTAAATACAATCTTTATATATATTATGTTAGATATATAAGCTTTAGCTTCTCACTGTCTTCTGCACCTTCTGCCACCGAGTTGTTGAAGCATTGCGTGTTGCGTGGCGGAACTCAACGCCGCTTTTTAGCTCGATATCACAATAAACAATAAAAAATATTAAATATTAAATTTTCTCGAATAGGATTTACATAACATGTATACATTTTTTAAATTATATATTCGTTATTATCACAGAATTACACCACAAAGTGTCTTTCAACGCCATATACTCCTCAATTGAGTTAGTATAAATGAAAGCTAAAACCAAAATACTATGATAGTAATTCTGGACAGCGTATTTATTTTCAATGGGGTTTTCATTTTGCACGGCCGGCTAGCATTAAAAGGTTAATCGTTCACATAAAACATGGTACAATAAAGAGCGTTTCACCATTCATGAGGCACACCGAGTCAGACATCTCGCGTTATTATACACATAAAGTTCGCCCTTTCCTTGCATAATGACATGACGAATTGCGTTCGCGATATTTTTGTGCTTCTTTCTTTATACGGTGATGTCGTTACGCATCAGTTATCATATTTATTAAAAGAAATTGAAAAGGATGTAGAGGGCAGCTGTGGCGTAGGGGGCACAAGCGTGATTGTAAACGCAATGGGTTGTGGGTTTATTCCCAGTCTAGGAAATTAAATATTTCATATTTTCATTTTTTCGTATTGGTGTTGAGACAAAACTCAGTGTAGAGTTCCGCCGCTCAACACGCGGTGCCTCCAGAATTCGGAAGAGAGTAGGGGGCGGAGAGCTTTAACACTAAGCTTCCTCTACCTACCCTGCTGCATGCGAGATACAGCGTGACGAAAAAGAAAAGGACTCCTTTCAGCATTCGAAAATGAATACACATAGGTAGGCTATAGGCTAATTAAAGTAAAGTTTGTTTTATATAGTGCTTTGTTTTATTATTACTTAATCCAGAAAGTTTTCTGTTTCAGCTTAGTGCGTAAATTTTAAATTTAAAAAAGTGGTGACAAAATTTAAAACAAATTTGGCCGCACAGATAATGGAAAGCCCGAGTTTCGTGCAATAGAGAACGTGTGGTTGGCATGCTAGGGTGAAAAAGTATAAAAGTTGTTATTCATTCGAAATAAATTTGGGAAATTGTAAGGAATGACTGAATATCATCAGAATATTAACAGGTACAAATAATAATTTTAATGGAAAATTGAATTTTATGTATTAGCTAGATGAAGTAAACGATTTACATACGCTAGAATTTGGAATAGAGTTATGAAAATGGCAACCTCTCTAAAACTTTTACTTCTACTTAATTCAGATTCATAATTTTAGTCTCACTTCAACTTAAATGCAAGTTGAGAGCTTTAAATACTCGGTAAGCATTTCTTTTGACTTTACTTTTGAAATTGCACTATTATCAAAATTTTTTCACTTTTATAAATATATTATATAGTTTAGGCTGCATGTAGGTTTATAATTATTGCAAGTCTGAGGCCAGTCGTGGCGGAGGAGAGAAGTGTGTGGCTGTAATCGAGCCTGGTTGTGGATTCGACCCCCATTCTAAGAAATTAAACAATTATTTAATTTTTTTTTTCATTTCTTCGCTCTGGTGTCGAGGCAAATCGCGGCGTTGATTTCCGCCACTCAACACGCAATGTCTCCGGAATTCGACAGAGAGTGGGAAACAGAGTGTCTTAACACTAGGATCCCTCTAGTTATAAAAAGAATACGACGTGCAGTAATTTTTTTTAATAATTATTGTTATCTATCGACAAAAACTAGAACGAATGTATTTATCATATATGCATGCATATAGGTAAACAATGTCATTGTGGAATCTTAGTATGTTTTTGAATTTGTAAATGATTATGGAGTAAGTCTTCAATAATTTTCATAAAAATAAACGAGCAAATCTTCTCGTCATTGGAGTGGGAGCAGTTCGTGCCTGGAATAAATTTCTTCAAAGGGATCGTTTTCAATTTCATGGCTCAATCTTCGGGATCTCTGTGAGAATATGTAAAAGGGCATTTGTCGGTGTCAACACAATGTAACGAGCCCGTTCTGCATTAGCTACGTGCCTGTGGACAAAATATTAAAATTATTTTGATAATTTACGAGTTTATCTATAGATACATTCTTAAATGACGCCAAACTTTACACAAGAAACGTGTCTAGTTCAATGAAGACTATCTATTGATGAATAAAGTAAACAGGGGTCTCGTTTACTTTTTAAACTAATATAAATACGTTTATTTAAAATTACAGACTTGCTACAGAAAGAAAATTAATTTTCTTGTTATTAGAACGAATTTTATAAAGGAAGAAAATGCAGGGTAATTTCAGTGAATTTTGTACAAAAATCGATGTGTATATCAAAACTTAGGATTATTACAAATAAATAGAAATTTGGCACGAATTGAGAACAGGCATACAACAGTTAAAGATAACTACAAACTTATATTTGTAATTTACTTCATATGTGCGATGTAGCCGCTCGAAAAGAAAATATAATTAAAATTATAAATACAACAGTTAGATTTTTTAAAAATATTTCCATGTTCTGAATTTGTGTTATGGAATTAACTAAGAAATAGACTCACCGCCGCGCTTTTGACTTGATACTAGAGCGAAAAAATGAAAATATTAATAAATAGTAATATATTCCTCTGACTGGGAATCGAATACATAACTGTCGCGGTATAGTAACACAGTTGTGCCCCTGCGCCGCAATGAGTTTTTTTTAAATTTATAAAACATAAAATATAATTAAAAGGTTGAAAAAAATTTTACAACGTTGTAATATCGTTGCTTTAATAAAATCTTGTTATTTTTCCGGTAAAGGCTTTGGTATAGGTCGGTGTGTTTTAATTATATCTAGGGCTTTATCTTAATGAGCCCAGTGATTTAATTTTTAATAAGAGACAAAATGCGTTACTTTTGATTATGAAAGGTTTTTGAAAGAAAATTATACATATCTATATAGTTTTTAATATAACCTAAAAAAAATTAAAGTTTTTTTTCATTAAAATTAATATATTTTAAAATTTAAAAACAAGTAGCATAGTTTTCATTTTCGTACTAGATTTTGTGAAAGAGATTTCACTCGTTGTTATGATAAGCCAAATTGAGAAAGATTTGTCTACCAACGCGAGTCAGTCGCAGTTTTGAGATCTTAATTACTGCCAGGGGCAGAATGCAATATGAATGGTTACTTCACTAGTTAAGCCTTTAGAAATAATATGATTTTAATTGACGTATTCATGGCGGCTAATTATAATTTGCTCCAAATTATATTTTTGATAAATAAATTATATTTTTATGCTTGTTATGCTCTAAATTAATTAAAAATTATTTTTAAATTTTATTTGACACCAGAGCCCAAGAAATTAAAATATTAAATATTTTATTTCCTCGAGTGGAAATCGAACCCAAAATCAGTCGTGTTTACAGTCACACACTTGCGTTCCCTGACTTACGTATTGTATTCTGTACACCACAGGGTAGGCAGATGGAACTTAGTGTTAAGATACTCTGTTCCCCAATTTCTACCGAATTCTGGAGGCATTGCGTGTTGAGTGGCAGAAATCAACACCGCGCTTTGAGAGACACCAGAGGAGAGAAATGGAAATGTAAGCGAAAATAAATATTTCGTTTCCTCGAGTGGGGATCGAAACTACAACCGTCGCGTGATTGTTGTTAATTTAAAATATTAACGAGTTCTCGGAGTAGCGACGGTGTCTTGAGACCCACCTCTGTTCAATCACAGTTTACTTTCGTTGTTATTTGTGCTTTATAAATATAAATATAAATATATATATAAATATAACATCAAATAACAAAAATATTAATCAATTTAATGATTTTCGTTTGATACAATTCTATATAAAATTGTTTTATTGAATTGAGTGACATATTTAAAATAGTCGATTCGAAAGCAGCACTTTCGAGGAAACTCGAGGAAATGAAATATTTCATTTGTTCTCTCGGGCGCGAACAAAGCGCGGCGTTAAGTTTCGACACACCACACGCAATGCCTCTGGAGTTTGGTGGAAAGTTGGGAGCGGAGGGTTTTAACACTGGGCTCTCTCTGCTTACCCTGGAAATGCGGGAAACACAGTGTAGCTGAGAAAAAAAAAACCCGCAGTTCAAGCGGGTGAAGGGCGTTATTTATAAGTGTAATTAATAAATAGTCGCCAGTAATAAATAACTACTACGTATTTATTCATTATATAAATTTTAGTCTCCATTTTGTCTCCATTAACATTTTGTGATTCGAAATGTGCCAATCTTCTTTCCTTTGACGCAGCAGTTCCGGTTATTGTGAATTGTTTCAGCTGAACACACTGCCATCGGAGTAATAGCGTTTGTTCAAGAAATTCAAATGTGAAACTATTGCTTGAAAGGAGTGCGGTGTGGCAGACTCGTGAACGTCGACTACAATATTGTGCCGAGTTACTTATCAAAATATTTGCCTGAATACTGACTGTGTCGTCATTTCAACAAGAATTTAGCTTATTTGGTAATTGCACTTTTTTTTGTATTAAAATTAAATAAATAATAATCATTAAAAAATTATATTTATTTTAACAAAATTTGTGTTATGCCAAAATCACGTAACTCAGTTGTAGTAACTTAATTTCACGTTTTTTATGAATTTTGCAAAATCATCATTTAAAAATTTATTCTGCTTTTATTTTTTTTAAGACGTCAAAATTTTGGCAACAGAATCATACGCTACGTAATATAATGGGAGAGCTGTATCTATCCCATTATAATGCTCTAAATCGAAAATTTGATGGTAAACGAGACGCCATGTGTTAACAGTAGGCTCTTTTTGTCTACCCAACTATAAGCATAATACAGTGTGAAGTATACAAAATAAAAAAAAGGAGTTGCAATCCACAATCGTCATTATATAGGTAATAATTAATTATAATTTTATTTATGGGAGAGGACAAGACAAACGAGCGTTAGGGTCACCTGATGGTAAGTGCTCACAGTCGCCCACGACCTCTGCAACACCAGAGGAGCTACAGGTGCGTTGCCGGCCTTTGCAGGTGGAGATGTAGGGTAGTATACTACGAATTAATATTTTGACCTGAATGTTTATGCAATAGGCTAAACGAAGGTTTTAGGATATAATGAAGGTCACGGGTACTGGAATCAGAAATAAAATAAGCTTTGAGGAATGAATGTCACAGTGAAAAGGCCCTTGTTGATGAAGTCGTGTTCGACACAGTGGTGGGGGAGTGGTGGGGGAGGGGTGAGATTGCGACCCTTTTGATTACACAATGTTGGCTTTCATCCCTTGTGCAAGTCGCGCTCCGGAAATCTTTTGTGATTCGGCTTCGGTTATTGTGGTACGGCATACTAATATGAGGTATCTACTCGTAGGTGACGCTGATGAAATATTTGACGGCCGCACCGACAAAAACCGCGAACCGCGTGCTACATTCAGCGCCATTATAAACTCGGTTAACCGGGTATCGATTTCGCTATAGATATGTTGCGTTTATCATATACTACGTCCAACATTATTATTAAAACTTCATTTATACAGTTAAAGTTTGTCTCTAACCTCAAGTCTGCCTAAAATAGTCCGCTGAAACGTAAATTAAATTTGCGTCGCACGACGACGCTACAGCACTGAGAGCGACTAGAGAATACAACAAACACACCGGTTTTACTCGAGTCTAGTCTAAACAAATAAATAAATTTGGAGTCTATATATAATTACGAAATGTATACCGTTCATTGTTTGTGTCGTGAAATCAGGGAACAGGTATTAATTAATAATAAGTTTTCAAAATGCGTTTCTGTTATGTCACTGTTTCTTATCTTATGCTAAATAAAAATTATGTAATCAAATCCATTCATCACCTGGAATCATCATCTATTCATCACCTGGAGTGGCGATTATAAGCGTAGTACTAGAAAATTATGTTATTTAAAACGAACAACACAAAAATATATAAATACGCGTCAAACTTTCGAACATCCTTACATGGCAGCATTAATAAAAAGACTTCCTATCCGAAAAGGATTTGTATCAGTATGTCAGTGAATCTTTCGGAGTGTGTTTCACTTCTGATAAGAATACGTAAGGCATAAAAATAAAAGTTCGCATCGAAGGAACAGGGAAAATGTCGAGGAATAATATTTGAGATTTCCGTTTTATTTGACTGCAGACCCTCTGCGAATGGAGACAGAGATTTCCCGAGATGGCCCTATCAAACATTTATGGAGTACCTACATAAAAGGACAACACTTAAGAACAGTTTCAATAAGTGTTCAAAGTAACACGACCGGGAAAAATTCATACGAGACACTCAGATGGCCCGATTACTCTGAAATTACTGACGAAATCGACATTAGGTTGTTTATTTTATGGACACATACGTCACATAATATTAAATAGAAGACGTATATTACAAAAAAAAAACAAACGAATCGTCAATCTAGTAAGTAAAGAATTAGAAATGACATGAAAATAAAGTTTCATATGTACATATTATATAAAAGTTCTGTCACAAAAATCGTATAAAACATTTTTAATATTTAATGCTCACGTAAAAAATACTTAGGTAGTTTTTTCGTCTTTGTCACTTCGTTCATAGAATATTTATCGTTTGTATGGAAGATCACAAAGAAATTCCATTTTGGGGGCAAATGCGCAAATAGTTCGACGTTCGAATTTCCCCTGTGTAAATGTTATTACAGGTGTTGCAGGTGAAACATTACCGCTTGCCGCTCGTGCTTGAGTCGGTGGCTTACGTTACCTACGAGTATGTATGCATCTATGTTATATCTAAGAGATAATAAATGTCCCAAAGAGAGTATTCACAGTAGCGCATAGCGGATGATTTTTAAACTAATTAATCATTTTAAGTAAATACTTGAATTATAATAATACTTATTTTACACGTAATACTTTTCTTAACATTTATTTTTATTATTATTATTATTAATATATTATTATTACAAAAGGAAACTTAGGATGGAACTTATTTAAAAAAGAAAAATTTTTTAAATATTTATGACAGAAGTCAAGGATAATAATTTACGTTCTTTTGTGGCTGTAAATAATATACAAAGCAAGTTCGCTTTTTTTTGAGGCCTGGTTTTGCCTCCAGAGTTCGGCGGAAAGTGAGGAACGGAGTGTCTTAACTGGTTTTAATAGTGAGTTCACTCTTCGGGGTAAAAAAGATCTTCTTATTATATTATTAGGTACAGTTGTTTTAGAAAGAACATGTGATATAAATAAAGTTGAATTAACATTGACTTGAATAGAATAATTGGGCGTTTCGTTTATCTTTGTCATTTTAGTCACCTGTGGCGATATTTTACAAACACAAAAATTTTCTACATTAAGAGTAATGAAGAAACTTTTGTAAGAAAGATGGACAGGTTAAAAAAATGAAGCAGCGAGTTCATTTTGATTGACATATTTCGTAACTGTATGTATTAGCCAAGTAATGTTCGTAATATCTATTATTACCCTTAGAGATAATGCGTATCATAAAAGTAGAATTTTAAAAACATAATATATGTATGTATGCGAAGTAAAATAAAAGTATATTATAACATTTTGTTAAAATTGCAATTACAAAAAGGCTTCAAAGGTGTGGACGTTTTATTACTTGTCGGAAATCACAGGTTAAAATATAGATTTTATATTTATTTATAACATCTAATAATAACATACATTATTGCTACAATAATTATTTCTGATAGCTGAAAACTATATATCCTATATACTCACAAAAAAAACAAATCACACTCATAAATATACACAGAAATTTATAATATTTTATAATTGCAACAAAATGAAAGAAATAAAACAAAAGTTATCAATTAAATTCTAATGAGGGCGTCACGTTAGCGGTAACAACACATTGAAATATTCAAGAGACGCGTGACAAAAATCCATAAGAGAGATAGATAACAAGAAAAAGTAACGCGTGTGTGTCGTTTTCTCTTCATTCACGAGTCGAGCTGCTGGATTATCACGCTCACCTGTGATTGTGATTAAGCGGCAGGTGAGAAAAAGTCGTGGGGGCGAAATTAAAATTATATTTTGCACGCTCTCATTATGTTGCCACAAAATGTTGTAAGATAAGGCGAGAATTTTTGCGACTTCGAAATAAAAGTAGCATGATAAATCTTTTTTTTTTTTTAAGCTGGCAACATTAATTACTTACCGTAAACACGTGCTGTGAAAAATATTTGTAAATAAATATATTATATGTTTAAGAGATAATTATATATAATTATAACTTGGTATATTTTTTTGTATATAATATGTTATTTTTAATTATTTGTAGCGGGTAAAGAGCGTTTTATTCATTTACAAATTATTTTTTTGGTTAAGATAAATGAATTCTCTGTGTGTAATGATGGTTTTTTTAAGAGTACCATAATATACCACTTTTTTATGCTTGGAACGTTTATTACTTTCTGTTAATATAGGCGGTTGATAATATTTGTAAATATTAGATTATAATTTTATTAGTTAATATAAACAAGTTATATAGTTTGTTTTGTTTTATAATATGTTATCTTTAATTACTTATAGCGGGTTAAGAGACTATCATGATTTTACTTAAGTACATTATCTACGTAGTTGTGTGTGCAATAAAGACATTTATCTATCTATCTATCTATAAATTAATATTCCATGTGTAAATAATTATGTAATTATTTGTAATCTGCCACGATAATTGTACTTATAGAAATTTGCAGTCAGGTGTCTCTAATAGACGTATTTGTCATCCGGCTACCCTCGAAATGTTTCCATTTGTCATACTGGTATTTACATTTTCATACATTACTGAATTTGAATTATGCTCATATTTGACTCGTTTTAACTAAAATATAGTGGTATTTTATCAAAACGGTGAATATTGTTAGCTGTTGTGTAAATTAGGAGAAGATTGAAACGTCCATTTATGTTAAGTATCTTTTTAGATTTATATAAATCTATAAATTGTGAATATTTGCAAACATATAAATATATTTATTTTAACTTCGCGCTGTATCCCACATACATCGGAGAAGCTAGAGGGATTTTAGATATTTCGCCAGTTGTGGCGAAGTGGTACAAAGTGTATTGTCAACCGACTGATTGGCTGTGAGTTCGATCCTCACTCGAGGAAATGAAATATTTATTTAAAATGTATATTTCTATTTCTTCGCTCTGGCGACGAGACAAAGGGCGGCGTTGAGTTCCGCCATTTGACACGCAATGCCTCCAGAATTCAGCAGGAAGCGGGGAACGGAGTGTATTACTGTGTGCGGGATACAGCGTGAAGCTGTGAAGCTGATTTATTTCGTTTTGATATTTATCTTGTGTTTAGTCGCGGAACTCAATGCTACGCTTTTTCTTGGTGCCAAAGTTAAAATAATTTATTCTCCTGAGTGGAAATCCAATCCACGACATTTGCGTTTACGGTGTTATAGGAACTATATATATATATAAGAAATATTTTCACTAATTATCTACTCTAAATAATATTAATATGGTGCCATTATGTATTGTGTATTGGCACGTAGCTGATTAGTTTTGTTTATATATAACAATAATTATAAGTTCAAATTTCACACAGAAAATATTATATCCATTATTTAAATACTGTATTATATATATATGCACATGAGCTCGTCGCAGAGCAGGGGCACAAGTGTGGGACTTTACAGGCGATGGTTATGATCTCGATTCCCACTCGAGGGAATGTAATATAGAATATTTTTATTTTTCTCGCTCTGGTAACGAGGCGAAACGCGGCATTGAGTTCGGCGTTGAGTTCATTTAACACTCAATGCCTCGAGAATTCGAAAGAAGGTGGAAAACGATAGTGTCTTAATGAGAACGGAGTGTCTTAACACTAGGTTCCCAGGTTTCGTATGCACCTACCGCCGTACCTTGCACTGTGTGGACAGCTTGAAGTAGTATATATATATACACATATATGTACGTAAATATATTATATAGTTAGAAAACATATAACTGGACTATATTGGAATAGAATTACTTTACGACTCTTAAAAGGAAAACAACAACGCGGGCATCACCTGAAATAGTGTGGGTCGTTTGTTGGAAGTTTTTGCGATGCGGTGACGGTGGGTCACATAACGAGCACCTGTGTCCTCATCTACATAATATGGATAAGTCGCTGAACTTAACTTTGGTGGATACTTTTTGAAATGTACAGTGGAATTCGTCAGTTAAGTTAAAGGCAGACACTGTCTGTATATTTCATTGAAGAGTAATGCTTATAGGGTTTTTTTTCAGCCATGCTGTTACCCACATGTAGCACAAGACACTCCGTCCTCACTTTTCGCCAAATTCTAGAGATATATTTCTCGACAACAGAGCGAAGAAATGAAAAATATTAAATATTCCAAATTGTCTACGGGGAATCGAACCCACAACCTGTCGCGATTACAGTCACACGCTTGTGCCTCTGCTGGATCTTATTATCATTCTTTGTTAAAATAAAATAGCGCAACTTAAAGTAGTTTTTTAAAAGAAAATGGTTTTACATTGTGATCAAACTAGCAAACATTCACATAAAGCTGTGCCTGGAGAGTAATAAAACTTTAACGCGCACAGCGATACGTAATATAATAAACGTAGGGAGAGAATGACGTAGTGAATATATGAATTCATAACTAAAATACTATACAAATAATTTTGTTAAGATTTTTATACTTTTTTTTTAGCTTCAGGTTGTATCCTCCACATAGCAGGGTAAGAAGGGGGAACATAGTGTTAAGACACTCCGTTCCGCCAAGTTCTGGGACTCAACAAGAAGACATACTCAGTCAGGTGCCGCTGCGCCATGACTGGCCTCAATCCTTATGTAATTTTATACGCACATATTACACAGGTATATTCTACACAAGTATTTGTATAACGTTATGTTATTTATATTAAATACAATCGTCGTGAAGGAAAATAAAAGCTTTGACAAATACGAATCAAAATTCGTGCAAATATTTGTGAGTTGATTGCCTTTGTTTATAGAGCCGCTACTAAAAAAGTTTACTGTAACAAATGTTCACAGCTTTTTTTATCTACGGGACAGAAAATGTATATAAATAAAATCTTTATCGTTTACTTATATCTCTTATCGTATAACATTGATTCAAAAATATTTCTCGGTTCTTCGTTACAGGGGCAAAACAATGGTACTAGCAATAAATTCTGTTCAAATATATTTTAAGCTGTATTCCACGTAAAGCGGCGTAGGCAGAGAGAACTTTATGTTAAGACACTCTGCTCTCCACTTTCCATTGAATTTTGGAGGCATTACGTGTTGAGTTGTGCAATCCCGGAAATCAATTAGTTTCAAATATATATAAACACATTTCACAGCTATAAACAATGGTCGTTTAATGTATCATTACCAATTAGAAGCTCTGTAGTGAATCCTAATGTTTTTTCTCGTTGTAAATGGTTTTAAAAAGGCCATTGTGGTTCGTAATTAGGGTGGTTGTTGAACGGTCGTAGGCAGTAATTACCGGATAGCAAGCCGCGGTCTCGCCGCTGACGTTACGCGACTAACCGCTAAGATTGATTACGCACCCGATGTACTCGTAGCAGCAACGAATGAGAAAATGTGAATTAAAAATTTCCATATGAACAACAGATACGTTATTTTTTTTTTATTATTTCATAATGTGTATATATATTTTTTAAAATAAAATGAATCGGCTTCTATATATTAAATAGGCATGAACTTAAATAAAATGTAAATTGAAGAAAATCATACTTTAATTATTAAAGTAAAATTATTGACACTTATTTATCTATTTACTATTTAAAATCCGTTATTTTTCGGAGTAGATTTTCATATTGGTTATAAATTTAATAATTTTAATTTAAATAATATTTGTTTATAAATTTAAAAACATGTTTATATGAGACTTTTAAAGTATATTGAGGAGTACTATGAGTTCGTTGGGGAATTGCTGTTAACTATAGAAATAAAATAACCTTATTACAATTAATAAGTATATTATGATTTATATTTTTCTTGCACTATTCTTAATAAGTAAATTTTTGCTCAAAAATCTTATCTAAAATATAAATTGATATATTGAGTGCGCTGCGGTGCAAAATTTTTAAATATATTTTTTTACTTATACATATGATAATTTAAACTTTTGATTCCTCAAAATGACGTTTTCGTTAATATATTTTTTAAATACGAGTATCTACTTGGAATGTATTCTTTTAAATTTTGATAAAACTCTGACGCATTTCGTTTATTAGGTAAATAAGTACATAATTAATATAGTTAAGTATGTATTTAAAATTTTAAAGAAAAATTATACAAAATAATTATTTTATTATTATACCTTATGGAGTCTTCATTATTTAAACTAGTTTAACTAGTTTTTTTAGGTCTATCTATATATAAATGATGTGTGACGTAACAAAATGTATTTATACATATATCACAAACGTGTGACTATGAACGCGACAGGTTGGTGCTTCAGCTTCCACTCGGAGAAATGAAATATTTTTATTTCTTCGCTCTGGTATTGAGGCAAAAGCACGATGTTGAGTTCCACCACTCAACACACATTGCCCCCAAAATTCGGCAGAAAGTAGGGAGCAAAGTGTTTTAGGACTGGGCTCCCTCTGTCTACCCTGCTCCATGCAGAATACAGAGTGAAGCGTGAAAAAAAAAAGAAAAAAGTAATTGTTAAAATAGAAATGTGACAATATCTATAAAAAAGTATTGACGCCGAAGCAATGTATGAGACCACAGTGACAAATTATAAAATAGTATGAGTATATAACATATGAGTTCACAGTATGTAAAGTTTGATTGAAGAAATCATTGGCTTAGTGCATACCGTGTGTATTCGTGTAGCAGTCGTGAAATATTGACAGCTACAATCGAATTCATTCTTTAAAATAATTTACCAAACCAGATGCAGTAAGTTATTTATTTTAGAAATATCACGTATATTATCAATAATTTTCAAATAATTCTATGAAATATAGTATTTTTTGTTTTATCTATGTGAATGTACTTGATCGGTATGGATTTTTTCACAAAAGAAACTTTAAAATTGTCAATGAGAAAATATTTTTTTTAAATGTAATAATAGATATCATAGGCATAGCTCTAAATCGCTGTTTCGCATTGAACATATTGCATCTGGTGCCGCTAAAAACAGCTTCCCTGAAGCGCAAGCACACAGTTGGTACACTTTCGTCCCTCTAGTCGTCCCTCCATATTTCTGTGGGCTTTCCGTCACTACTGCTTCCTTTAGATTTTGAAGAATGATATTAGGGGCGTCAATTTTTATCTGTAATTATATAAAAAACAGAACGATACTTATAACAAGAAAATTAAATTTAAAATATATTTCAAACGGCAAATCAGTTTGAAAAAACATATCATGTAGACGTATGTAAATATGATAGCTTATATAAGCTACCATAAGCTTATAAGGTATAAGCTTACCCCTCCAACAATAGAATTAAGCTTAATGTTGCTATGCGATGTTACGTCAATGCTGCCCGCTCTACTTTCCAAAAATATAGATTGTGGTGCCCTCAAATCTAATCGCCTTGTCAGAGATTCTAATCTGAAAATGTTATATTTGGATCATTTTACATAAAGAGTAAGTTTATCTAATTATATACGTAAAATTTATGTATGTCTATAAAGTAGTAAAATATAGATATTTTAGATAAAAATGTAGATACAATGACTTACTGTAAGTCAGAGCCAGGAGGTGCACGCACGACTGGTGTTTGGATAGAACTTTTTACGTTTAGACCCCCTGTACCGTCCACCGTCAAAGCTTCTGCATATATTCGTACTTCTTCGCGTGAAGCATAAAATACATCTTTTCCTTTGGCATCATGTATCTCGAACACTCGCCCGCTACATTCTACGCTATCTCTTTCTGCAAAACAAAATTATCATAATTTTTCAGATACGATAGTAAAGTCTTTATTAGAATTAATTACACTGTTACATTTTAAGCAGCACATTTTTTATTAATAATTGATATTTTATATTATTGTATTTCGGTCCCAAACTGAAATGCCAATAAATAAAATGAAAGTTTATCTTTTTACTATTATTATTAATAAAATATTTCATAGGTTTTTTTTATTGTATTATTCTTAATATATTTATGTTTTTTAATGGTGAATTAGAAATATATATTACTAACTTAAAATAATTTTTGCTTGCTCTAAGAGGTCTGGTTCCGAAACAAGCACAGTAAAGTTACGGTAAGAGTTTAAGGTAACAGCCTGAGTGGGTTGTGATGATATTGTTGATGCAATCAGTCTGTCCACGACCCACGCTTGCCCTTCTAGTCGAATGCCATCTTTTATTATAGATATAGGACCAATTCCTTTCTGTAATATAGTCAAATATTAAACATTATAGGACTTTAACTGTTTATTTAAAATTTACTTGACCGTCGTTACAAAATACATTGAATTTATTTATAACATATTTAAAGAAGTAAGCACTTACATACGTTAGATTCAATGTGCTGATGACCCATAGAGTCAGTGCAATATTTAAAAATACAAGTAGCATTAAGAATAACACTATCCCATAAAGACTACTTCGTCTCCATCCCTTAGTCATTCTTTCAGGCAAACAACCTGCTGTATTTGTTGAATTTGTTTGAATATCTCGAGGTATTGAATCCCCTGTTGGAGTGCATTCCCATCCCCGAACGCCTTCGTTGGTAGTATCTTCGACTCTCATTATGTGCCTTTTTTAATATGTAGTGGCCAGTTATTAACATTTACTGCAACAAGAATAGACTACTCTAGAGGATAGTTATGGAGTTATGGCATAAAAAGATATCTAAAAATATTTTTTTTCAATAAAATTCAATCCCTAAGAAGATGGTGAATTAATTCTTGAGATCGGTAAAAACTTTCTACCATTCTTTCTTCATTCATTCGTTCGACGTGCCCAAACCAGGTAAGCACATTCTTCTCTGGGCTTTTCACCGTGACATCCTCGCTAGTACCCGCCATCAGAAGGCAAGGAACAGACAGCTTATTACGCAAGAATCTAGTCAGTCAAAAAACCGTTGGTGGTACTTTGATATAATAATTAGGTCAACTGACAGATGGATCTTGCCCACTATGGTGTACCTGTTGCCCACTATGGACCACGGACTACTGTAAAGTGTTCGAAACGTTGGATTTCCAAAAATGTATAATACTAAATATACGCGTTTATAAAATAGACATTTTACTACAGAGCAACTCAGGAAAATCAAATATTATAGGATTGCAATTTCCAATACGATACAGGAAACTGCATCAAATATTATTTACTACGGGACTTAAGGGATGAAAGAAATGTAATACGTGTTTATTTACGTCTTACAATATGAGTTCACTGCACGTGTAATAGTAGAATTACTACTAGAATAGAACTAGAATTAAACAAGGTTATTTAAATACAAATCACATAGAGTATACCCTCAAAACACTAGCCTATGTAGCGTAGGATGCATACGCAGAATAGATTTTGTATCGACATCGTGTTTGTAAAACATTATTCATTAAGTACTTGTTTAACAAGTGTTTGGAGACGTATACAAATAATATTTCTTTCAACATACCCACATATTTGTTAATCAAATATTAAAATTATAAAATAAAAAAATCTATATAAATCAGCTTCACGGTGTATCCACACAGCAGGGTAGACAGGGGGAACCTTTCCACCGAATTCTGGAGGCATTGGCTTTCTCGAAGCTGATTTGTTTTTTTTGTATTTTTTTCTCCGAGTGGGGATCGAACTCACAACAGTCGCGTTACAGTCACACCCTTGTGCCGCTGCGCCACGACGGCCTTAATATTAAAATGATGGATAAATAAAACACTAAATATGAATATGTCTTAGTATGCAAAACAATCGTAAAAACTCAATTGTAGTGCGATGTTAATGAACACCACAGTAAAGAGCGACTAATGAACTTGCAGCGTAGGGCTCTCGAATGAACGAACTTAAGTAGTCCGACTACCGGTAATTGTGTCATTGCTGTGCGACTAGTAACGTGCGCTTTGTGTGTCTGTCTGTATACGATATACACTAATGTGCATTGTAAGTCAACAAATAAATTATTAAAAAAAAAAATTGACTCACAAAATATTTTTTTTTACTAAAATCAAATATATATATTGCTGTGTGCGGGATGGGACAGCGTGATGGTGATTGAATTTGATTTTGGATATGATATATACCAATTTTTGACTATATGTTTGCGCCCTACAATGTATCTAACTTAAAATGTACCTAAAGTTATTAAACTAGGATAACTTGTATTTGTGATACTGGATAATACATACATACATACTAAACTATTAATTGTAAACGAGTTTTTAAAGTGTATTTTACAATATCCTGGTTACCTATGGTGGGTATGGTAGGCACTGCGGGGTCTGTCACCGCCTTTGTAGTTGAAGCTTTTCACGTCTATACAAAGGCTGCCACTTCAAAGTGAATATAGCTATAGATTTAGGTTAATGTAGATACTATTGTTCGATAATTTTAGATGTAAGACATATTCATAAGTTTACTTACTGCATGTGAAATTACAATGAGAAATCTGCAACAGGTATTTGAAATTTTATAGAAAATTTGAAGAATAGCAAATTTTAATGTACATTTAGAGCTTAGACTATATAATTTAAATACTAAAAATGTTAATTATATGTTTTCAATTATTTTTTATAAATGAATATAATTAAAAAAACAAGCGCTTGTTAACGGTGCAAACGGCTGCACCGGCCGAGTGATGCGACTAAGACTAGACAAGTTCATAGGTGCTAGAAGCAACACTCGAAATATCTAGCGCGAAGCGAAGCAAGGCGAGCGTGCTCTAGAATATAATATCAGACGGCAGAGTGGCCCGAGCGACTCCCGCGCGGGGCGCCCTCAGCGTTGCGCTCTTGGCCCCCGTTATAAACGATATAGTGCGAAAATAGAACCAGAACGGATATCGCCGAGCTTTCCACATAAATAAAATACCAACGTTCGCTGCATTCCTGCCTTTTCGGTTTTTGTTTTATGAATTGCCGAGTCCCGATCGATTTGAGGGCGATGTTTAAAAATAAAACGAGTTCAGATTACGGTAATAGTCAATGAAAGTAGGTAAATTGGCGGCGGCCTACATTCATCGAATAGTAGTCGTATCGTAGTCTAATTCCATACACCATCCACGTAACGCGGAGAACTCTTTTTTATTTAATTGTTGTAGATTATTTAATTAAGTTTATACTTTTTTAAGCACATTAGCAAAGTTTTTTTTTAAGATCACGATCAAACCACAGTCTGTCACACACCTTCGATATAAATTTTCACTGCAATTTATAGTGACTTCACGCCACCAAATTCATCACGAGACTGAAGGCGGCGTGCGCCAGCGTCGGCGATCCCGAATCTGCCTTGTTTTGAAGTGCTGCATTTTTAATCAGGTGCTGTCTCGTGCGGGACATAACTCGGATGTGCTCCAGATACAGCTGAGCCCTTCTGTATTATGAATTTCAGTTAGCGGTGTCATTTAGGGGGTAAATCTGTAATTTAATTTATAATTTAGTTGTCACCTTAATTTAAGTCATCCTCTTTCATGTTTACGTTTAATAATTGTACTTTTTATTAAGTAAATAAATATTAATTTATTTCATCACAATCAGAGATTAATATAAATATTTCAAGATACGTTATCTGAAACGTACGCTTTGACTTAAGTTGAAAACAAAAGGTCTCGTCTCCGTCTGTATATCTTTGTCATTGTTGACCCGACTGTCACACAGTCTTAAATAAGAGAGTCGTTTATATGTGAAAGTTATGCTAGTTTAAATTTTACTTTGATATGGTAAATTGAAATATTATTAGGTCATGTAAGTCTATTTTAATGTAGTAATAAAGGACTTACTATTATTAGTATATATATATTAATGTATATAAATATTATATAATTTTTTTCAAATATTAGATTTAACAAACCGGTGCATGTGAGAGTTTATTATTATTTATCACTGGTTGACAGACAGCATGAACAAACTAATATCACCGCAACACAGGATAGCTCTTGCGTCGTCTTTATGAATGAATAATGTGGTTATTTCGAGCTTGTACGCTACAACCGAGTGTTTTGCATATATCAATTTATTATGTGTTGACAACTTTTTTGTTCTCTATATAAATATTAATAAAGATATGCATATAAAGTCATCTATTTGTGATTAATTTAACACTATTCATATTTAAAGTTCGTTTATATCATACAGATGATATAACTATTGCTTACTAGGTATAGTTGATAATTTATTTTTGTATTAGTCTTGATAAGTATAGATTTAATATACTTACTATTTTTGTAAAATACAAAAAAAAAATAAAAACTATTATTATCTAAATTAGAGAGAATTATATGAAGCTTTGTTGTAGTAAATAAGTTTGCATTCTGAGGATTCCGTACAATTTTGTGAATGTATGCCAACACCTTCATGTTAGCCATTTAATAAAAGTTGACGAACTTTACGTATGTGTTTTTCATTTTGGTTGAAATAAACAACAACTATAAGTTTGTAATTATTATTTTTATGAAATATCTATAAATTTTCAGTTTTTGAATGTTTTCCTTAATTTGTATGGCAAGTTCTCATTTCTTTATTATAAATATATTAATACAGGTCCACGGGAATTATCCTATAGGGTTTAAATACGCGGTGAATTTTATACAAAATGCAGCAATAATGATGGATAAATAATCGATCTTTTGATTACTTTTATGATTGCGTTCAATTAGAAGCTTGATTTTTACGTGCTCCAAGGGAAAATTATAATTAATTAATTTTTTTTCTTAAAAGTAAACATTTTTATTTATAGCTCGAGCTTAACTGAAACCGATTATATTTATCCGACATACTATAATAGAATAAGAAAATTTTTATCGTCTTGGTTCTCAAGCTTTTGAACTTGTCAGATAGAGCTTTTTTGGGAGTTCATGATGGCAATGAAATCATATTGGATGTGACGGAATGTCCTATCGAAAGTTTTATTGGGCTGATAAATGTGGGCCCTAGAGCGCTGCACGCGGGCGATTTTGATATGGGTGATATCGTCCAATTGCTCAATTCTATATAGGATAATACCAAAAGTAATTATATATATATTAGTGTCAAAAACTAAAGCTTCAGAACGATGATAGCGCATAGTGTAGAAGAATTACACTTGCAAAAATAAAATAATAGGTCGCTCACATAAGCGACACGGTTTGACGTGATTACACGGACAAGTGCTCAGCTGTGATTCTCGTTTAATTCAGACACTGTTGCCACTCGATCCTGTTTTAGGAAACAATCCCCTTGATCCCGGCGTGATGCTGCATAATGTCGTCCGTGCCGCCAGACCTGCCACTAAACCTATCAATTTAAGAAAATTCTTTCGAAATGGAAATATTTTGCCGCCGGATTTTATTCGAGATAAGTTTTAGAATAAAAATTGTAACAGATATTAAGAGTACACATGATGTAAATAGCTTTATTAGATATTATGCTAAATAAAATACAAATTAAGAAAGGACTAATGATACACTTAATTAGATAGGAAATACATTCAATTATAAAATGTAATGATATTTTAAGTGACTGCGAACAAACCGCAAAAATGGCGCGTCCCAAGCAAAAGTTTGCCATCATACCTGCGTCACTTTAAAATTGAAAAACTTTCGCAATGCCTTTCTTATGGAAATAGTTCGCGTTTACGTTTGAGTGAGTTGTCATTGTGGGGATTCAGCGCTGCAGTTTCATTCTAATAATACTTTATACGACTAATGGGAAATATTTAAAAGCACTTTTCTGTATAAACTGTTTTAGAAGTTACAAAGCTTTTTTTTTTTTTATTTTAAAACAAACTTTTACTGAGCGAGTTCGTCGTCGAGACTTTCAAATATTTTAGTGAATTATTTTGTAATGAAATGCATTCCCACAAATTTCTATATTTGTTTATTGTTAAACATATTCATTAAAGTCACTGCTTATACATTTGTTAGGCGAAGGCTTATCGAGATGTTGCTATCATATAAAGTAAAGATAATTTTTAGGACAATGAAAAGCACAGTGCGATAGGTTCATTGTAAATCCACATGAAATATTGATACAGTTTCGTGTAAACGTGTAACAAATGCGGTAATTTAAACCACCTGCCGGCGGCCGCGATTCGCGCCTCGTGCCTGCTATGCACCACTTTTTATATACCTTATATTGCTTTTTTCAATGCATCGATTATTTTTTAATTTGCTACAATTTGTTATTTTAATTAGAAAATTTTGATCACCAATTTAATTAGTTATATTGAATTGTAATAGGAAAAATCTAAAGTAAATTATTAGGAGAAAAAAAAATCCATATATTAAAAATATATATATATTAGAGGGTAGTTAATCAACTAGCAAACATATTCACTTGCCTGTTCTAAAAACGTTTATTTATGAGAGCATTTACACAGACATGTTACTCTTGTGTTGATTTAGGACTATGGAGAGCGTATTAGACCGTCGATTCTTATTTTTTTTATCTCTATGTTACACTAAAGCTTGTATAAAAGTAATTCGATTTGTTATCATTCTTAGTCATTCATGATAATAAAAAACAAAAAAAGAATAAAATAAATAAAAAAAAGAAAAAACAAAAATGTTATTTTATATTAAAAAGATTTTTTAATACTTGTCATTAGAAATACATATGCTTTTTTTCTCCAAGTTTCAGATATTTTCAGATTAATTAATATAATATAACGGTATATATTTTTCAATCGATTGTTTAATATCCCCGTCTATTTGTTATTTTATACTTCACCAAATCGATTACATCGATTATATATTGGAACCAACTGTATGTATTTATAACATAATTAAAGAAATTAATGGCAGTGTTATTTATCTTTTGATTATTCGTTATTTAATGAATTATTTATTTATTAATAATAAAAGAATATTATTTATCAACTAAAAGAAAACTTAAGTACACTTATTTTCATATCGCCGTTCAATATATTGCTTTGCCTGAGTGGATTTTGCAGAAAAGACTCTAATAGTAATAGCGCAATCATCTAATGAATACTTCCGGGCAGATAAGCTTCGATTAAATGGTTTCTTTATTACCAAAGGAAAGGCGCGTTCCCTTTACGTTCACGTAGAGATATCAGTTAGATATGGCAATATGGATGCTCAACATACGACGTAGCTATAAAACCAAAAATATTAACCTAAACCTAGAAAAATCATTATCAAATTGGCCACTAAATATAACAATTTTTGAATAATAAATCTTAAAAGAAGAAATGAATGTAATTGTTGGTGTTCTACATTTAAATATCAATTACATTTATAAATGACTTCCGTTATAAAGACAGCGTGGCTCGGTTAGATTTCAAGATAAGTGTTGTTATATGTATGTATGTTCGTCCCGCTCCGCAATTTATCGCCTGCATATCCTTTCAGCGGGTAGATAATGACCGCAGTAAAACGTTTAAGCACGGAATAACTGGTGCTGGGGGCCGTTATTACAATATTATGAATAGCTGGCTCGGTGGCGGCGCTCGGCGTCTCGCTCCTCGTTCTTTTGTGCGATCTTTGTACAGCCTACTGTGTTGAAGCTTCCAATTACTGAAAAAGACTTAAAATTTACGACGCAATCGAGAAGTATAATGAATTTGTGTCAATTGAAAACGTATACAGTTGTTGTTCGATGAGGCGATATATGTACAATTTAATTAAGCAATTATTAGCATTTATATAAACGTTTTACATCAAAATGAGGCTTAAAATTGTTATAGAAATTAAAAAAAAAACACATTATATTCAAAATATAAGCATAAATGATTACGTCATATGATATGCAGCTAGCATTTCTGTGTTAACGGCATTGCGAGCGAGAGCTAAGTAGAGGCTATGCTATACTATATAACAAAGAATATATTATACATACCGAACATATACCGTTCCTTTAAAGCAGGGGTTGGTTGCCCGCCCTCGCTGAAGGATAGAGGCAGGCTTCGCTCCGGGCGGCTAGTAATTAGCAACGCTTTCCTTCCGTTCTCGCCGACGCAGTCAGTGCGCGCCGCCCTTACAGCCACTGCTCTACGTTTCTTGCCTTCTTACAGCGTGACATCGTTTCGTTATATACAAAAAAATATTGCCGCGGCATCGTTTTTGCAAACAAAGGAGTGTTTTACAAAAGAACGCCATTATGAAAATGTGCTCATTAAGTCATCTCCATATTCAATTTTCGCAGGACAGGATCATATGTGATACATCATTATGGCGTTCACCAAATAAATTCTTGATCATATAAAGAACCCGAGTGAATGTAATATTATCTTACTTTGTGTAATTTAATTTAAATTATAAGATTTTTTCTTATAGTCGTTCAAATCGGTGCGGCACTTCGGATTCCCCGTAATCCGTTCAATTTTGAACCGCCGAGCAGCGCACGGGTCGCAGTAATCACGGCGGTTCCAAGTGGATTTCACCCCCCACACTAGCTGCGAGGGCTTCAACTACAGGCTATTACTCGAAGATAAAACATGATTATGTATTTCCGATGAGATTTTATATATGAGAGGGTCCTATTTTAATTGAGTGAAGAAAGTATTTAATTTAGTCTTTAGATCGCGTAAATTTCACTACGTTAAATCTAATACTTGACATAGTGTGTGAATGTGTTGCCCATTTAAAAAAAAATACTCATTACAGGCAACTGCGGCGCGGACGAGTGGCGTCTTTGAAGGCCTGCGCCGCTACTGCGGTATTATTCCAGATTATACCGGCTTCCATACAAATGAAATCTCGCTTAAACCACTGCAATTTTGGAACGAGAAAATAACGCTCAAAAGTTGTTTTACTACACTCACACTTTCTAGTACGTAAGTCTTTTCGAATTGAGACCTGTTAAGCTAAGCTTTCTTTACATTTATATTAATTTGTTGAATTAAAGAATAGATTGATCGTTTTGTTTGTGTGTATTGGGTATATCTATAATATAATTAATATAGCTGAGGCGACACGTGGGGCAGGGGCACAAGTGTGCAACTTTAAATGCGACCAGTTGTAGGTTCAATTTCCGATTTCATTTCTTCGCTATTGTGTAGAGAGTTTCGCCACTCTATGCGCAATCGCCTTCGCAATTCGACGGAAAGTGGGGAAAGGAGTGTCTTAACACTAAGTTCCGTCTGTTCCGTCCGATTCTATCCTGCTGTGTGCAGAATACAGTGTGAGGCTGATTTAATTTTTTAATTAATATAACGGCCTCCTTTACAATCAACATTTCCTCTTGATGATATGATTTAATTTTTGGGTGTCAAACTTGTTGGTGGTGGTGGCAGTATTATACGAATAATAGTTATAGCGACTGAGATATGTGGTCAGTGTCAAAACAGTAGTCAGTATAGAGGTTACCAGTATAGTCATTATATATTTAGTTACCGTCTCCTCAGAGACTACGCTTGTGGTTCCTACCATTAGTACGATTGAGTACTCGCCTATATAATGCCCTCTACATTTCCACCTCACTTGAGTATTTATCCAAGAGTTTAAGAGCCGGCTCCAATTGATAGTGTAATTACAATATATTTTGGAGAAAAAAATAATTTATAATTGCGACACTTAATATTTTAAAGGTTCACGCTAAGTCTTGCATATAGTAGGGTAGGCAGATGGAACCTGGGAACCTACTTTGAAGACAATTCCTCTTTTTATTCCCCATTAAGACATTTATTCCCCACACTTTTTGTCGAATTCTTGAGGCATTGCGTGTTGCGTAGTCAAACTCAATGCCACGCTTTTGCCTGATGACCACAGCTAGGAAATGAAAATTTAAATATGTTCCTCCGATTGAAAAAACAACCGTCGCGTTTACAGTCAAACTTGGACTAGTTTATATAATAAAGATATACCCAGTTCAAAGGTAAAGGTGAAATATCGACGTGTTGTTAGCGGTAGCTCAGACTCGTATGGATGCAGATGAGCTATTTGTCTTCCCTGATTGCTCAGGGTTGATTAAACCTGCAAAACCTTCAGTGTTATACAAAACTAAAATTATATTTACGACATATCTTTGTATTTAAATAGCGTCACCTCCATTAAGTAAATATTATATTAGCATTTGACTTTGGTTGTATTTTTAAGGCTGCATGGATGGGCATTACATAGTGATTAGGACAGATAAATGACGGACATTACTTGTAATGAATGTTTAGGTGGTCGTAATCGTATCGCGTAAAGTGTCGGCGCCATTACTCCACAGCTGCTGTTGCCGAGATATTGCTTCAAGCACCGTTCGCCACTTTGGCGGAGATTTATTCGTTTGTAGTTTTTTTTTCTTATAATTTGTTGGACTATAATTTGACTATATAAACAATTGAAAACTAAAATATTTTTAATTTTTAATAAACGAAATTTATAAAAAAAAATAAATAATTGTACACTTTTATTTGTTCTCTGTGACGCAAAGCAGAGAGGTAAGTCGAAACGTGAAAGCAGTTACCATTTAATAGGTGTGTCGATCGAGGAGTCACAATTTCCTGCACTTAACAACATAGGAAGTAATTTTGATGACTCATCAAACGACGGACACCGATTGACGTCGTTGATCGTCAGTGGCACGTCTATCACTTTTATATGTAAATTTACTTTCGAATGGTGTATTCTTTTAAATTATCGTAAAATTAAATTATATCAGCTTCACGTTGTATCACACACAGAAGGATAGGTAATGGGAACCTAGTGTTCTCATTTTCCATCGAATTCTGGAGGCATTGCGTGTTGAGTGGTGGAACTCAACGCCGCGCTTTGCCTCAACATCAGAACGTAGAAATAAAAATAACAATTTAAATAACTATTTTCTCGGGTGAGGATCGAACCTACGACCACCAGTCGCGTCTACTTGCGCCTCAAAAAATAAAATAAAATTAAGAATACTATGAAGATTAAATTAGTGTGTAAGTAGGCGGAAACGTCCTAATCGCTGGTTGATTCCCGCCGAGGAGATGCAGCCGTTCGTCATCAAAGTTTGGGAATTGTGACCATCTGCCGCGCCGCGTCTCTCTCAGATTACTATGGAGAACTTCGTTTAATCGTTTTATTAATACGCCACAAATCGCTTATCCAGCATCTTTTATAACCTGATTTTATTTTATACGAGTGTTTCTTTGCTTGTTTACCAAAATTGATTTAAGTTTACTTATTTAGTTTTTTTTTAAATATAATTCGTGGACTTACATCCATTTAAATTGGCACGAAGTGAGAATTTAAAATACAAATAAAGAGAAAAAAAAAGCTGAATCCTTCCCGTTGACCTACGGTAATTTTAATTACAGTTCTTCAATTATTATATAAAATTAAATATACATAATGTACCGATTTTCAATTAATTAAATTATTGATGCTATATCAAAATATTTTTCTTGTTTTGAAAGAAATAAAGTTGATACAGGCATGAGATAAAACCAGTAAAACTTTCTGAACGCTTAGTGCTTGTAAAACTAGCTATGCAAAATTATTGGCAAACAAACGTTAAATATTCCAAAGGAGTCCATAGCAGGTGGCAGCGCGAACTCCTCCAGGTATCCTCACCGCCCACTTATTAGAGGTCGTAAATAACAAGTATTAAAAGCCTTGTTTTATTTACAAATACTACGTGTTTGACTTAGTTTAGTTCCATAAATCATTAAATATGGAAGTTCGTTGTATTTATGAATGTAACTATCTACTAAAGAAAATTATCTATTAGAAAAGTATTCTTAGGTTTTTCATATCTCTCTAGGTGGGCGAAAGGTACGCGCGCAAGGCAAACACGATTATTGCTGCAGAAATCCTGATCCCGTGGGAATTCCAAAATAAATAATAACCTTTATATTATATTACAGTTTTAACTCTACTTATGGGCCATCGTGTAAATGACTATTTGCACTGGGGAAAGTATGTTTGAAAGATATTATTTTGTAACCACAGATTGAATATATTATATATGTATAGATGATCTTATATAATAAGCTATGGCCGTCATTGCCGTGTCTTAAAACGTCCATGTCCAGCGCTATTGCATCTGATTGGATTAGTTCGGAGAGCTGTCGTTGCGACGACGTCGAGCTCAAATGTAAAATTTTACGTGACCACTTTCCGAACGTCGCCTTTCGAGGGGCAATTGCACACGAGCCATTGCTTGGTCGTTCAAATGTAATCATATTACGCAGTAATGATTTGTTGTAATATTTGAATATATATATATTTCTTAAGAAATCAATAGAAAAAAAATGAGGTCAACCGTGGCGCGGGTGCATAAGCTTGTGACTGAAAACCCGATAGGTTGTGGGTTCCATTTCTATAAGATGAAAATGAACTACTTAATATCTTCACTTTTTCGCTCTGGTATCGAGGCAAAGTGCTGCGTTGAGTTCCGCTACTTATACTTACAAGTAACCACAATAACTAAAGAATTCCGCGGAGAGTGGGAAGCGAAGTGTCTTAATACCGGGCTCACTCCATCTACCCTGTTACGTGCGTACTTCACACTGGAAGCTGATAAGTAAATAAATTAATATTATATATTATTTTATTCGCTTTCTTCATATAAGTAAATTTGAAATATTTATCGATATTTTTTACAATAATTGTGTTTTAAATGGGATTACAAATTAAATTATATTTCTTAGTTTTAGAAAATTAAACGTAAGTAATTTGAAAACGGCTACGATATATAGAGGTATAGAGCAAAGGAATCCGATACTGTTTCTGTATGGCAAACTATTACGGTCGCTTTGATCCTCTTACTACGATGGTCTCGATATCGAACTGTTGTACAAAGTAACAGCGAATTTACTCTTCTAAGTGTATTCCTTTAAATGCGAACATTTCTTGTGTGCATTTTGAATAGCAACTATTTAATTGTTATTTTATAGGTAACTAAAATATTAACTTGGTAAAACTTTTCATTTTAAAAGTAATAAAAAATATAAATTAACTCATATGAGAATGAGAAATTAATGCAACGACAAAATAAGCAAACAGTAATGTAATATATCTTTACATTTTCTTAGTATTACGTACTTATTTATGTTTTATAATGGCTTGTGTTTTCTTTTAAAAAAGTTTTATGTGCCATTTCCTGCTCAGATTCTCTTGTTGTGGGCTTAGAATAAACTTTAAGTAAGTTATGTGCATTCGTAAATTACATACGTAAAGAAAGAAATATTTTAATAATTTAAATTAAAAATATAATTTACGGACATGAACAAATAAACTATTGACGATATTAAAATAAATCTAGTTATTAAATCTACTAAGAATGTTGTAATATTCACATCTTACTTTGATCACATGTTACTTTGAAGAATTATGACTTGGCAAAGTCCTTTATTGGAAATACCTCCACGGGCCTGAAATATTGCTATGTCGTGAAGAGGTAAATTTTCTAATTAGAAATTCTTAAGTGAAACTTTATTATCTTTTTACTTCTATAATGAACCTAATGAAATACCGTGTCTGCTCTTGCTTACGTCCGAGACTGACAAGGCCGGCTGTAAAGCTGACGGGAAAATGTAAATTTTCTTAGAGCTTTCCTACGAAATTGAATGAATGTAATATTGAAGACACGATTCAAATGATTTTGAATAACAAATAATTGTATGTGTTAAAAATTAAACAAGAAATTAAAAAGAAAATAATTTTGTTTAAGTATAGAATATTCATGTACTGATGAAACAAATGATTTTTTACGTGACTTTTTTATTTTTATTATATACTTTACAAATAATTTGCTTTATTAAGCACTCAGAATTTACTATTAAATAAAAATCAATTTACATATTTAAACAGTGCAAAGTTATTAGCAAAATTATTAGTTTTCGAACTATTTTATACCCATTAAAATAGAGATATTTTGAAAATTTACCAAAAAATATCGATTGATCAACAAAACTTTACTGTGAAACGTAGATAGATAGGCGGGCTGCGGCGACCCGTTGCTCGATGCAATATGATGCCGCGTCGCAATTTATATGTAGGGCTTGTTTGTCGCTGCGTGTTTGTTCTACTAGTCGCTGTTCGGCTCGCTCGTTCATTTTTATGAGTTATGGATAAGGTGGGCCCTGCGCCGTGTTTGCTATACCCATCCAACTGTTTGCCTCAATAGAAGCAATGTTGCGATCCAAATAAAAACTAAAAATAACCGACTTCCGAGACACGAAGTGTTTCAATGATATTGAAAGCAAAATACCATTTACTTTTACTCTAAAGAAATGTCGTCGCTAAAAGGTGGACAATTTGGCCAACGAATATTAAGACATAAGTGATATTTTTGCGAATATTGCAGGGTAGTTTTCGCGATGCGCCGTCGTTACACGCCGTACTGGCGCATTAGACATCGCAGCAAACAATTACATTACTAGAGCAAGTATAGGTTGGCACGGGACCAATGTTGACTGCACAGTACACATACTTTAGATACGTCCCACTATTTCCAGCCGTTATTCCCGTGGCGATTTCTAGTTCATAGCCACCTTACAAAACTGATATATTGATAAGCTCTCCGAAATATACTACGTTCAGTTTATTTTGTGAATTTGTTTTTAAAAGATCTTTCATGTTTTACATAAAAATAAAATTTTGCTTTCTATATATATAAAATGAAGATACACAAACATAAGTTCAACATTAAGAACATGATACAAATATATAAGTTTTAATATATTTTTTTCTATTTAATTTGTCATTTTTAGAACTTTTTTCTCTTTGATTTTATGAATTGGTTCCATTTTTACCATTTGCAAGACAATATCTCAAAAATATGTATATATAAATATAAAATATTAAACATACATTACATGTATCGATTTTAGAAATTAACGTGTAACTTTAGATGTGCATAGAAGAGAATCCTAGACAACACATGTACATCAGTACTATTATTAAATATTATATATATAATATTTTCAAAACAAACAAAATGTAGCACTACTTTATTTTACTCTACGGAATGAAGGTTGTATTTAAATCTGAGATGTTAAAGAAATGAAGGAAATAATTTACTTCTTTGTCTTCGCAATATCGAGCAGAAGACGGACTGCGCCCGCCGGCCATCACGATATTAATCGACGCAAAGCTGATTATGTCGTTGTTTCTAAGGCTCTGTTCTAAGAGCTTCAATTTCAGTTTATACTTCTTATTTTATTTAATATCATATTGCAATCCTTTTCTCTTGTTATTTGATCGTTTTTATGTCGGTGAGCTTAATTGCTGTTGTATTGAAACGAACTATAAAAAATAGTTATTTCATTTTATTATTTGTCAACATATTAAAATATAATAACATGCATAGGAAACATATAACGGTAATAATTGTTGTAATACAAATTCATGGTATAAACAATCTTTAATCATAAAATAGTACGAAATGGCATACATGTGTACATATGTGCAAATATACAGTGTGTTTCACAAAGTGTTCAGAATAGTAGAAGTGCAGTGGTAACGTGACGGTCTGGCCTGGCTGGCACATAACGGCCGGCTTAAGACCCGTCAGAGCGCTCCGGACGGTCTTCCTGCACCCGATTTGCAAGATCCGCTCTATCGCAACCGAACACGCTCAAACAATTTCCACTGTTTTACCTAAATACACCATTACGTATATCCCTCGCATTGTATGTACTATGTGCGCCAATTTACTTGAGATACTTGTCAAGACAAGTGGAGATCGCTGTTCTGATTTGTCCTAGATAAATATGAAGTGTTGAATAAGTCCGCTTCACGCTGTATCCCGCACACAGCACTGCCTACCCAGAGGGAACATAGTGTTAAGACATTCCGTTCCCCAGTGCCAATATCAGGGCGAAGCAATGAAAATATCAATTGAAATAAATATTTCATTTTTTCGAGTGGGTACCGAACCCATAACCAGTCGCGTTTACAGACAGTGTAAATTATTAGATTGATATATGTATATATAAAACGAGTACTGGGTTGTTTAACATTTATTTTTATTTTATGCCATCACAGAAGAAAAACCTTCAATAATATAAATACATATATGTATATGTAGACAATGCGATTGCGACGTAAATGCCAATTGTCGAATTGTGATCCGTGTGTCGGCATTTATTGCATAGCACGTCACGTCTGTAATTTGCATACGTTTGAATACTAAGTACCGCCAACGTCACGGTTTGAAGCTACTTTAATTGAATAGTTCGATTTATGTTTATTGGTTTATACTTATTTTATACAGTTAAAAATAAATATAAATTAAAATTACCTTAACACTGTTTACCGCACACAGTAGGATAGGCGGTGGGAACCTAGTGTCAAGACATTTCGTTCCCCACTTTCCGTTGAATTCTGGACCGACGTAATTTTAGCAAAGCTGAAATTTTGAAGACTATTGGTTTAATATATAGTTAAGACTGTATATATATTTACTATCTCGAAAGTGGGGCCCTTTTAGAGGTAGCGCCAATAAAGGTACATCTCTGTCTGGGAGGATGTTTGAACCACCGGATTGGTCTGGGTCCTTATAAGGAAGTATTAAGATATATGTAAATAATATATATAAAATAAAAGCTTGCTAGTATAACGTAGGTTGTCCTAATTTTAAATGATCTTCAAGACGTCTGGCAGGAGTAAAAGTCCACGTAAGGTCTGGTAATATTACATATACATTAACATATACGTCTTAAGTTTTTGACAGAGTACATCTGAACGTGCAACAAAATATGATTTCTCGTGAAGATACTTTGTATGAAATATGTACTGGATGAAGGGGGTGAAATTGAAACTGGCGTTATTACTTTGTATGCATTGAGCGGCTGCGACGTGTCGCGATCGCCTCCGCGACGTTATCGCCCGAGTCACGTCCACCCAATTGTTTTCTGACGACATGTACCATTCTTTTAAATCATATCTCCTGATTTGTTGCCACGATATGGACTAAATCGGTTACCTCTTGTAATGAGGTTCCATAGTCACGTGACACATCAGTATCATAAGCGTTACGAGGGAGGAACGACTCGATTCCGCAAATGGAAACGATCTACGAATTGCGTCTTTAGTATTCATGAGGATGGTTGAGCAGCCGTGCGACATTTGCAATTTTTGTTTCATATAATATTCATATTAAAGAGAATGTTTCATATGAATCTTGTGAAGTGGGTGAATGCTGGTGTACGCGGTTGTATGGCGGCCATCAATCACGCACGGCGGTAGCGTGGTGTCAGAATGAACATGATGATAATGTATGTATTTATCCAATTTGTCAGTTTCTTTTTGACTTTAATATGATATGTTTAGTCGTTGGTTGTCACATTCATAGAGACACCGCTACGTTATGTAAATATATTTGCAGGTGCATTTGTAGCTTTTAGTGAAATTGTCATTAACCGTAATTACTTAATGAATGACCATCCAAATTTTACAAATTTAACACATTTGGTGAATATAAATTGATCCAGATGGTAACGTATCATTATTATATGATATTAAAGTAATTAAAATTTAGTTTATAATATTATAGAAATATAAGTAAACAGAAAGATAGAGAGAAGAGAGAGAGAGAGAGAGAGAGAGAAAGAAAATAGAGACATTGCTCAGGTAATTAGAATAACCCAAACACTCAAACGCGCGAAGATGAGGATGTTCTGTCATAATAATTAACATCTCACGGTACAAACGAAAGCCATAACTTATAGAAAGAGAGATTTCCGTAAAAAATGGCAATAATTTAAACACTGTTTCGGCTGGCTATCCATCAGCGTAAATGTCAATGTCCATAGAATAGGCGCCGTGTGAAGTTCGGCATATCGATCATTTATAACTTAATTGTGTGCCTTCGAAAGTAGTTTTATATATGTATGAGTATATATGTATGTATGTATGTATGTACTGAAATAAATTTATATCATATATATAATGTTGTACTCATCGTCCAAATGAAATTTGAATCCCACATGTAACATTTAATAAGTGGAGTTAAATTCACAATGTGGCTTTATCTAACTCTGCTGTTGTTGTTTTAGAAGTTATAATGGTCCTCTTTGTGACCAGGAAGCGAGAGCTAATGCAACTGTCCATATGAGGAATGGCTGATCAGATTTTGTTCACTTGAATTTACTACTTTTGGTTACCTTTTGTGCTTAAGTGTATATGTGGGGACTGTGTATCGAATAGTTAATTTTTGACTGTTCGTCCTCATTACACATAACATCGATAAATAGCTTAAAACCTTGGGTAGAAATATATTTGGAATTTATTAAAAAAAAAAATTTGTTTATTGTAAAAGTTTATTGTATATATACAAGACCAGAGACACTGTACGTATTTAAATAGTTATTCCAATCTTAGAATAGAAAAATATTTTATAAAACGTATAATAATAAAAATGTATCGTAATAAACACATATAGTTTAGTGGTCGGATTGCTTTGATGGTTGTAAGAGGCGCGAGTTTTATTCCCGCTACTTGTACTATAAAAAGACGTTATTTGCTTTATGAGACAGTTACTACGATAAACATACTGTCAAACATTTTAATAGTACTACAATACTTGTATAGATAAGATTAATTAATATTATTACTAATTTCAATGTTTTTATTAAATTTTCTTACTATTGTAAGGAACTAGAATATTAATAGATAATGTCATCTATACAATTGACGACTATTAATACAATTAACATACCGTCATGCAAGCAAGACAAAAACTTACTTAAAAAAATAAGTCATAATGACATTTGAAAATAAAAATCTGAGTAGATACTAAAATAAATTATTGGAAATATCTATTAAACGTAAAAGCATCGTAAGATATTTTGAACATTATATATTCTTTAGCGAGAACGTCATTCCAACAAAAGCAAAAGCTACTTATTATGTAGCGAGAACGGAACACAAAGTGGTTGTGTTGATGGATTTTATGCAATTTTCAGTATCTATCACATCCAGCGCTCTCGAACCCGTAGGGATTAAGTTCGATCTTTTCGCAATACTTACAGGGTAAACAGCTTGAGCGCCTCCGCCCTCTACCTCCGCACCTCGCCAACTACCGACAAAGCTTTCATATAAATTAATATATAAAATACATTTATTTTTCGACACTTATGCTTCTATAATGATAATTTCTTTTTTATTTTTAAAATATTATATTTATCAGTGTTTAAAATGTAGTTTTAATTTTGAGGATTCCTAAAAAAAAACTTTAATCCGTTGAGGTACAGCATAGCGCGAAGTTTTTATTTGTTATCTAACAAGCAATATTACTGAAGTGAACGGAAAGTTGTTAGTAGAGTGTTTAATCTCTGTCTACTACACTGTAATTAATATTTAAGAAGATAAAAAAATATTACTACTGGAATATGTAATAATAAAATCACGTATCGAAGTAGAAATATATTAATATGTAAACCTAATATATAGAAAGAACCCAGTACATACGGATTCGATACACCCTTGTAATATATTTCTAACAGCACCTTGGTGCTTGACATACTTAGACTGGAATTTAATGAATGCAGAATTGATTATTTTCAACTGACACTACATTTTGATTTATTCAAATTTTATTTAATATTTTTGTTTAAAAATATATACCAAGAATAAACAGATGTCGAAAGAATTAATAAAATATATTTGCAGCGGTGAATTCATACATTATTTAAAGTAATTTTGTAGTATAATGTATTTTTTTCTGACGAAGGTTTTTTTAATTATGCTCTATATTGCTTTAGATTTGTTCCGAAAAAAAAATCAATAGCTATAAGTTGTCCCCGAAATATGTACATGTATGGCAATCATAAAAAAAAAAGATATTTAATTTATATATTTTTTTAGTTTTACTTTTAAAAAGAATACAGTTAATTATACAAAAAATAAGTGTCAGAACGCCATATTGAGGCTTCGATCTTCATCATTAATATTAAATGTTTTCTAAGTTCGCTCTAAACATTACGGTATAGTGTAGTACAACATTCATTAATAAAAAATATCGCACAAGTGTCAAGAAAAATGGTAAGTAGTTGAAAACGTTAGCAGTTTGGGGCAGGGGGCGAGTTTTGACAAATTATTTAAGAACGTGTGTAAGGCGACGTGCCTATTATACGTTTGATTGATCGCCTTGATAGCTGCGACAAATGATTCTAGTTTAATATATCTCTTTGGAATATTTTAATTTTGTTATCGTCTACTATATATATTGTATTATTTTTCAATAAAAATATATCATAATGATATTAATGAATGCGTGTGGCAATTGATTATAGGAATTATTTTATATTTAAATAATATATATAGTCGTATACTATCGCAAAAATATAAGTTAATGCCAGTATTATAAAATTTTATTTGAACACCAAACAACTTCGCTATAATAAAATGAACAGAAACGAGTAAGTTAAGTTATTCAAATGTGTGTATTTTAGAAATTAATTTTATATGAGGGAAATCCATCATGTCTATCCATTAACGACATCGGACCCAGTTTTGACAGCCTTGTAAAGGTTGTATTAGGCAAAATTAACAGCAGTTGGTGATACTTTCAACAGGAAAAATGTATGTAATGTCACGAGTGAATCGTTCAACGTCAACGATTTATGATGCTCTTAATAATACCAAAGTCGATATTTTAATGTTGGCAGCAATAAATAAATATGTCGATTGTCCATGTTTTTGTAGCGTTTGTTGGCTTTTTGGATTTGAATAAATAATTTATGCTTTCTAATAGACGTACTGTCGAACTTGCTTATTACAGAGCGAAAAATCACTATAAAACCTTTAAAAGTATAAAGCCGGAACTACAACTTTGATTTAATTAAAGCACGTTGTTTTGTTTTATTTTATTTAATAATTAAATAAATGTAAGAAGTAAATTTAAATTATAAATTAATGAAAAAAAATAATTGCAGCGTTGAGTTACACGCAATGCATACAGAATTCGGCAAAAAGTGGGGATGATAGTATTATAACGGTAATGGAATTGAATGAATGAATGTTGAGATACATAACACTAGATTCCCAGATTCCCTCTGCCTCTCCTGCCAGGAGAATACATGACGAATCATACAAAAAATGTATTATTATCGAAGTATTATAAAATTTTATGTAAAATTTTACTGAATTATTACTGACGAAATGTCAACTTTGAAATATATCGCTATGAAACTCTATCGACACAAAGAAAAAAACTTGAAACACGTCTTAATAATAACATGTTGGAATGAAAATAAAATTCTATATTTCCATATTTTGTCCTAATCATGCTGTGCAATATCAATCAGATGATACTTAAAAAATATAAACTTTACAATATAACTTTACAATCTTCTGTTGAAAGATCGCAGTTCAGTTCAGTAATCGACCATTCACTAAATAAAGATGTACGCCAGTTTCTTGAACCTCTCGGCTTATGTTGGCGCGTATGCACCAATAATTTACACGAGTTTTCCCTGAAGTTTTCAGCACCATAAGTTTTGGATGGCTTATTCTAAATTCATACAAAGAAATTATGTTCATTTTAAACACATTGCAAGTATCAAGTTATTAAAAAATAACTATAGTGCATATAATTTTTTTTTTAAGTATTTGCTTGTTATGTCATAACAATCGATTTTTTTCAAGTATTTAAAGTTATTTACGCGATATTAAAATAAAAACAAATAGTTTAAAAATTTACCACCGACAATTTTATTTAATATTATTCTTATTTTATGTTTTATTGTAGTAACGAACTCTCATGTTGTACATAACTAATTAGGTGTCAAGAATTGTTAATGTATTAATAACGTCTTATGTATCAAATTTACTCAACACAGTAAATTATTGGTATAATGTACATAGGAGAGAAAATAATTAAGTTTATATACTCAAAAAATAAAAACATCTCTAAATACACAAAAAACCTATATATATATATATATATATTTCAGCGATTATTTTGAGTAATTTAATAGAAATGTGATTGGAAATTGCAAAAATAAATAAGGTAACATAATTGAATGATTGTTTACCATAGAGCAGCAGTCCAGGTTATACCGACTTAGTCCCGGGAAAACTTGCCACACCCGGGGGAAATCAACGCAACAATTACATCTCAAAGGCGATATCCAATAACACTGCTAAAACCTTTAAATCCCTTTTCAATTCTGTAGTTGTTACTTATAATAACGTTATAATTATATGAGATTTCATTTCAAATTTCACTATCTATTATTTACATATACTCGTATAACTCGTTTAAAGTCTTAATAAAATTGGTTGTTTATATTAATTTTCATGTTTATTTCTATAAATTATATAACTCTCTGTTATATTATGTACTTTACTGTATTAATGTCATTAATTCCGTTTTTACTGAGATTATACGTAATCTATAGATTTAAAACAAATAAAAATATGAGTTTTTTATTTGTTCATACAATACGAGATAAATCCCCCTACTGAAGACTAGATTGAATCAATTACTATGCGTTGTGCAAACTCGTAGCACGACCAGTTAGTACACATTTTTATTTAATATAAATGTATATATGAATAAGTAACCAAGGATCTCTATATCAAGTTCAATTTGTTGTAGTTTAATTTGTTATAAAATTGTTTTTTTTTAAATGTTCTTAATTTTAAATAACATTTTCACTTAACTATTTTTAATCATTTAAATTATATTATTTAAATATAATATTCTTTATGTGATCCACGTTACGTACCTAGTCACTATACTGCGATTAGTAGATGCATTTGATTTTTTTTTATTTTTAGATATATCTAAAAAATAAAATTATTCCAACTAAATGTATGAAGTCAACAGACTTGCTAATAATAATAATTTTGTTTCTGTCTATAAATAATTACAATTTTATATCTTCTATGTAGATTTAACGTATCGTAAGTAATATATGCAATTACGCATATATATTAATATATTTTAAAATAATTCAGGGAATTATGATAAATATTCAGAGAGTGGTCGTCCCAGAGGGTGAAAATCTTTCAAGCATGAGCGACGTAACGCGGATGGTGAGTTTCAAAACAATATGATATTATCGCAGAATTTACGCAGTCCTAATAAGATTTACCTTAACATTAATACGCATCTCTGCGTCCATTATTTAGAGGTATTATCTAAACAGTCGGTTGCTCTGTATCTCAGATATTTTCATAAGACGGCGTTAGACTGGCTTATGTTCTATATGTATACATTTATACTACAAATATAAGATTTATTAAATGTGATATAATGTGAATTGTGAAAACTTATTCTATACAATACAAATATGTAAATCTACGTCACACGTATTATATACTCGTAGAATTAATAGCCTTTATAAATTTAAAGTAAAAAAAAAAAAGTTTTCTTTTTCGTTTAACATCGTAATAACAAATAGCTTAATGTTACAACACGACGAGTCGTCCCAACCTTTAGAGGCACGAAAATGAAAATGATTAATTATTTTTCTGCTCTTTTACAAAACACCATCTTATTCTTTTAAGAACATCCGCTATTTTCCAGTTCGACGACGATGAGAGGGTGTTTCTTAGTATAAATTATTAATAAATTAGTCATTGCTTTTTTTTTCTATTTTTATATCATACCTTGTGTTATTTAAGCAATATAAAATCATAGTATATTATATAAACATTAATTAATTGAGATCCGTACGGCAACACAAAAAGAAAAGGAACCCTTGTCAGATCACTTTGTTGTTCGTCTGTCCGTAGTCGTCCGACCAAGGCAATGTATGTTAAAATAAAGTAAATAGAAGTCAAATTTAATTGAAAACCATAATTACAAAAGAATGCATATGCTCGTCCAAAACGATATTGACCTACAATCCAGAAATTCGTACGGAACTCTCCGTGGGCGAGAACGACTCGCACTTTTCTTTAAAATTACTTATCATTTTACATTGTAATACTTAAAGTGGAATGCGCAAAAACATGTTATCATAATAATAAAATCTCCAGCATTGTATAAATAGATTACCTTTTTGGTCAGTACATCACACATATATCACATTCAGACACTGTCAACAGAACTATTAAAAATGGATCACCGTAAACAAGAATTATAACCAAAACTGCATAGAGCACTAGTTCCTTTTATGGAGAAATAGTTATATGATAAAAGCCATGCGCTGTGCTACGACTTATGACATATAAAATCGATATTTTTAATAACGAAATATATTGTGACGAGTGACGACTTGACGTAAAGTGAACCAATAATAACTAGTAAAACTATTTTTGTTGCTTTTTCAGCTTATCGTTATATGTATGTCGTCTCCTCTTTCCGTGTTGAATGGTAGATTTCAACGCTGTACTTTTCCTCAGTTACGAGAGCGATTAAAGAAAAATATGAAATATTTAATTTTATCGAATGGGACTTGTTATTATTTTATTATATATACATATATATTATATATATACTTATTATTATTATATTCAAAGCTCATTGATTTAAGGATCTGCTACGTACTTTTCCAAAATATTTTCGATTTTAGGTTGTACGAATATACAAAGAATTTTTGATAGCAAAAAGTATTTACATGCGGTCTTTGGTGGCGATTGCGTGTAAAATGAAATTGAAGTGTCTCGCTCGAAATGCACGCGGCAAAAGGCGTCAAAGGCTTTATTCACATTCATCGACACGTAACGCCATCACCGGCTCTGGTCACCACCGTGAAATTTTAAAGGATGGAGAACACATGTCAAGGCATAAATAAATTTATTGTACTTTTTCATCCATTTAAGATTTTTGAACTTTATATTTATTATGTCCACTGGTTTAATAATGTTTGCTTAGATATCGTTAAGAACGTTTTGAATGTTTGAAATTTCTCAATCAAAATCTAGATTTTCTTATTACTACATTGAAATTTATTAGGGAAAGTTGAGACACCGCAAATCTCAACAGTCTTGAATGAACGCTTAAAGTTTCAGTGTACCAGTTACGCTCCCCTTCTAGACGAACAGCGTAAATTATTCCCCTAGAAGAAATCTCTAAGGGCTGAATGACGGATAAGGGATAAGGAGGTTTTATTGCTTACACCGGGCTACGTTTGTAACCAACTTAAAATGGCCACCCAAATGCTAATTAGGGGATAAAAATATTCAATATCGACTATTAATTTAATTATCGGAGGACAAAATTAATTTTGCTTCTCATTAATTGGATTAATATTTATTGACTTTTAAACGATGTCATTTAAATAAAAATATAAGGAAATTCAGTTTTTACTTTACTGAATTAAAATGTAATGCAAAGCAAAAATTTGTGAACAGACAAATATATTTCGTGCTGGAAATATAGATAATTAATTATTTTCATAGTAGGTATCTTTTGTCGCGTCGAGGAGAAGAAACACGGAACACGTTGCTCAAGCTGTTGTTTCCTGTAGAGTACTTTTTATGCAACAATAGTAATTGTAAAAGAGTTAATAAATATATAATATAAAAAAGAAGTTTATTTTGCTTCATTTTGTATTTATATGTTAATCAGCGGGCTTAAAATATTCGTTATATGATGAAATCGACGTCTCACCACGTATATTTCTTTCACTCACAAATCCAATTTAATTAAGGCGAAGAACTCGCGGTTAAAATCCTATTTAAGCCGTTTTTATTACCGCCTGTCGAGCAAAGACGGTTTGCAACCGCGCTCAAAGAATTTGAGCGCTCGCGAGGATTTCGTTGGCTTTTATCTTAGCAGTCCCGTGGATAGTACTGATCTGAATGCAAATTTATTTATTTTATATATCTGAGAAATTATTATAAAGTAGTAAGTACGTTCGTTATCTATATAAAAATATCATATGTTAATATATTTAATGATAAATTATAATTTCTATAAACTTTATATTTATATCAGTTTATATATTTAATACTTCATAATTAAAATTTTAATTAATAGTACGTCATTCAATAATATTTACAAAATTTTAAAGTGAGTAACAAATCCTGCTCACGTTAGTAGTCTCTCCAGGGAGCGACGGGATGTTTACCCTCAATTCTAAAAAGATCCGGCTAATCCCATTGTTCCCAATGGTACTCGTCTTACATACGTATGTATATGTATATTAACATTTTGTCTATCAAACTGGGAAATATAAAGTAAATCCGTAAATCAACAGAGGAAATTATGTTTTTAGCGCCTTAAAAGATTGTTTTAATATTTTTCTTCAGAAAATAATTTCCAATACAAGATTTTCATTGCAATTGCCAGAAGCTAACAGGGCCGTGGTAATGATCCGAGAGTGCATGCATAATTTACCCGCAAAGAGCTTGTTTTGTAACGTTATTAGTTCGTAATCTCGCCGGAAATGGCCGACAACATCATTTGCTCCGGTTTAAATATTTAAATAATTTATTTCTGCGTCAGACAAACAATGCCGGTTGTAGTGTAGTTGTATTCATTTGAAAGGAAAACAAATCGCAAAATATTAACAGATGTTTAATATTAGGTAAGTAAATATAACAAATTTTTATACTATTACGTCACGAATAATAAGCCTTAAGATATCAATTTAAATGTTAGAATCGATCGCTCCTATAATATTACGGTCGTGTTGAAAGAAACTAAAAATAAACATATATAAAGTTGATCGACAAATAGTTAAATTATACTTCTATTAATAATAATAACGGAAAGGAACTAATCCAGCAGGAGGTGGAATAAGTTATTTTGGAAGCAGCGAGTCTGAGTTTGCAATGATAATTTAATCGGGCTGTAAGTGAGTTGAAGATTCTTATTGCCTTTCCTTGGAAGTGCTAATAAAATTGGCGTCATTATGTAACATAAAATGTTACCGGCAGATCTATTTCATTGAGTAATTAATTCAACACGATCCACTTGATTAAATAGATACTTGAAAATTTTTATAAGGGCCTATAAAAGTTTTGCCACGTTTATCCTTCTGCAGATTCATTTTTTTCAGATTCACACTGTATATGTTAGAACCTATTGTAGAGACAAGAAACATCGTTCCTTACTTTACGCTGAATTTTCAAGGCATTGCGTATTGAGTGGCGGGACTTAAAACCTCGGTACCGGAGCGAAGAAATAAAAATATTAATATATAATAATTCATTCCCCAATAGCGAATCAAACCCACAACCATGTACCTCCATACAGATTCACTTATCCACAATTATTGATAATCAGTGTGTGTGTAGGTAGAGTTGGGTAACAGTATCACATATTTAGACGCTTGAAGCGATGATAAAGGGAATTATTAAGCTGGGCGAACTGCTGGTAATCACATCAACAGAAACCGAGAGGTGTGTCAACATCAACACAGGTGTACGTGTGGGTACTTAGAGAATTGCGCATTGCATCCGTTGCTTCTCTGCAAGGAAGTGTTGTATATTGAAAACATATAATTTTCGACGAAAAATTCGTCAACAATAACTATATCACTTTATTTTCTTTTTTTAACTTCACTCTATATGCCGCCTGTAGCAGGGTAGAGAGGGAGCCTAGTGATAAGACGCTCCGCTTCCCTCTTTGCCGCGCCGCGCCTTGTCTTGACACCAGAGCGAAGAAATGAAAATATTAAATATTTCATTTCCTAAGTAGGAATCGAACCCCCTACCTATCGCCACGACTGACTTCTAACTAACTATTAATCTTATGAGTATTATACACGGAAATAGAATTTTATATATAATTCATATTGGATTAATATATTTTAGTGAACGATAATTCTCTTGAAACGTAGTAAAAGATCTTTACAGTTATGGTCTACGCAGTTGACGTCAAAGATAATATCCTGGAACGGAGAGTGAATCGAAATAAAATAACGCTATCAGAAGAGTTGGCTCGATACCAATTACGGTCAATGCTAAGTTAGATACGGTGCCACAATTTACGTTTGTAGTGGAAATGACTTTATTGATGGTCTATTCAATTCTCTTTGGCCATTGGCACTCTTAAGCGTTCTGTTCTCTATTATGTTCAGTTAGTAATGTGCAGCCAAAGAGCAAATTTTCGTAACCTATTAGATGTATGTGATTGGTTTTAAAAGAGCGTAATAAAAAAATCTAAAATCAAAATCAGCTTCACGCTGTATCCCGCACACAGCAGGGTAGGTAGAGGGAACTTAGTGTTTAGTTACTCCGTTCCTCACTTTATTATTATTGATTTTTTTTACTTTTTTACTATTTAGAGAATCAATCGGGTGTGAGTGGAGATCGAAAGACTTGTGTACACTGTACACTGTACAATCCACGTTTCCAATCCCGACACGATTGTGTCAACTTAATGTTAACATTTTTAGATTTTCATATGAAAAAACAAAAAACCCTTATACGATCATTCGAATGTCTGTCTGTCTATCTGCCTGACTGCATGACTGCCACAGCCAATATGCTATCCAAATATCACTTTTTAATCACATAATATCCAATATTGACTTAAAAAAGGCTTTCGCTACATTAAAGTTTATAAGCCAATGACATCATGTATTGCTAGTAAAGCATAATTATGCACAGAAACGTAATACTTATTTATACAAGGCTAAATTTACTTCCGTTTATAATAAATAGTAGTACAAATGTAAATTGCAAATATTTATATCTCAGACGTGATTTGTGTCAGTTTGGAAGACCAAGCTCTGTCCCTGTCGAGTGCAGGTGATAAATCGTAAGGCGACATGAGTTTTTACTAACGAGACAAGTTGACGTGTGTCTGTACACGTATACCCGCAAACGTATTCACGGTGTGATTGTTAACACCGTAGCAACGACACGCTACGTCGGTTTCGCTCGGGACACTTTTTTTTTTTTTGTTAAAAATCATCGATATTCGACTGAGGTATTGTCGTGTTTCGGAATGTTTTCGTCCGATTTCGGGGGATGGAGATTTTTCAACGCGGTTCAGTAGGCGCCGTGTCGTACAAATGCACCGATGACAATAAATATCGGGCGCGGCGAGCCGTGAAATCGAATAGGCTCCGTCTGTGAGCGCTTTACAATCAGCAGGCCGCCTGTCGCACGCCTATACCCGTTCCGCCATAACTTACTGACTTTCCCATGCATAAAAACTTATTTCGATTCTATTACCTGAATGGAAACACATTTATGTGTATTTGTTTTTTAGTAGGTCTGCCCCTTAAAGGAACGTATACGTGTAAATTAATTACTAAATTTTCCAATGTAAATTTAAATCGAAATGCGTGTTATAAAGGATCAATAACCCACTGTATAATAAATAATGACGTACATTAAGTATTTACCGGCAGTGCTGTGAAATTCTAAATAATATATTTTAAACATTCGCGCACGGAGCGCGGCTGTAATTTGCGGTGGCGCTCCCCCCTGTCCCGCGACGCGTGTTCGATTAGAGCACAAGTAATTCCGACAAGGAAATTGAAATCTTAGCAATGCCCTACGGACTGTATTTCCACCGGATTGAGGTATAAAATGAAAAACAAACTTGAGTTATGGTATACCAATGCAAACAATATATCTTGCTGGAGAAACTTTTCAATTCTAACGGGACATCGATTTTTAGAAGTATCTATTTGTTTCTTGTCCATGGGTTTAAATGTGATACTAAGTTATTTATTTTACTATTGTATACGTTATTTCGTAGTCCAATTATGAAAATAATAATAGTATATAATTGATAAGTATATTACATTTGAGCTTAGGTTTCGTTTAGGTGTTCCATACCTCAAGACATTCTAGATCATTTATCTCGAGATCGTTTAGATACTACTATCAAATTTGCTTCCCTTGAAGAACAGAAAAAATCAAGCTTAGATCAGAAAAAAATAACCTGTAATGTAAAATAGGTACGGAACCCTCTGCGGGCGAGTCTGACTCGCACTTGAGCGGTTTTGGAATAGAATGCTTATAGGATCACTTAGTTGCCCGTCTCTCCGTCTGTCAAGACCGTTTATCTCGAGATCACATGGAGGTTTCAAGCTTAAATAAATATCAAATATTGAAATTTAAGGTCCCTTGAAGCACAAAAAAATCAAGCGTCTCATTTTGCTGCATTTCGTATGAAATTCACCGCGTAATGAAAACATGTTAAGTACTTTCTTATATTTATACATACCTTATATATACTGTCCGTGGACCTACAATCATAAAATTTGCCACTAAATGAGAACGTACAAAAATTTCGAAAAGTCAGAAATTTATTGATATTTTATAGAAGAAAACCTTTAAAAGCTGATGAAATGTCCATTTCTTACAAAGTGAGTGCATATGACCGCAAACCTAAATACTGTTATAATTTTTAATCGTACCTACAATTCTGAAATGACCACGAAAGCCGCAGTGGGCCTGTGCGACTAGCACTTCACCGTTTTTAATTTTTAATATACTACACCGAGAAAATGAAAGTAATTCAAGTTCTATCGAAACTATATTCGATATCAGCGACAAATATTAAAAAAAGAAGGTAGTAAAGTAGATTTTTACTAATTTGTAAAAAAAGAATTTCCCCTTTGGAAGAAGAAACCGGAACTTTAGTAATATTCAAAATAACAAAAAAATATAGAAACAGACTTAGCAACGTGTTTAAAAAATAATATTTTTTGGAAATATTCATAATATGAAATAAATACATAATATTTATGTCACGAAAGCAATTAAAATATAAAGACACGTCATATAGAAAATCAACTCTTGAATAACATCTTTTTACTACATAATAAAAATATTAATTACTTGAGTAAATTATGGTACCAGATGCAAAAATTTTTGAACGCTTCATCCCTTATACTCGTAAATGTAACAATGAAATTAAACGTTGTATTTATTACAGTTAATTATTATTATGCCACTAGTATAAATTCTAAAAAGCCTATCGAATCGTAACCATATAAATGTACCTTTTTTTTACTTCATATCCTTTTTTTAGTCCACAATTCTGCAAAGAACCACATTTAAAAGTAAAATGAATAACTGAATTTTATATGCAATTTAAAAATATTTTCGCGTTGCGTTTTAAAATTCAAAAGTAAATGAGCAATCGCAGTTCTAATTCACAACTGCGGCTGTGACTCAGATATTTTACGTAGCATCGGGTGTGGAGTAATGAACACAAGCCCGGGAGCCCGGGAGCCGGGGGCCCAGGAGTTTAATTTTCCTCTTCCGCGCGGCTGTCCGCTCGCCCGAGCTCATTAATGGAGCGACAATACCTCGCGCTTCGTCATTTGCGTCTCCGCGTCTACCATCGGATGCTAAACAAAAATGGTTTCTATATAACTTTTCACTTTTTGTACTTTGTTTGTGTGGTTTGTTGGTGTAAATATATATAAATATAGTATTATATATTACGATTCTATAATAATTATTCCCTAGTGTCGTATGTAGCATCATAGCTCCCACATGAATGAATTTCAAATTCATTTCTTCAAGTGGGAATCGAACCCGTAACCAGCACGCTACAGATACACGCTTATGCCTCTGTGCAACGACTGGACTCAATAAAACAATAGTTATTTAAAAATAATGTAATATTCCCAATAAGAGCCTGACATCTTGAGTTGAACTGCGACATTGGTCTCATGAATGAATCATCGCGATCGTGTCCCTAGACCCCGACGGTCGTATTCGATTAGCACGAATAATTCCGAAAGGGAAATTGAAAAGCTAAAGCGGTGCCCCAAGGACTTGCTCTTTCTGTTATTTGCGGGCAGACGCTGGCCGTGTGGAATATCCAACTAGGCTCATTCTCTATGTTGATGATTTATATTAGCGTTCGACAGGTTTGTTGCATACCGAGCCAGGTTTATGACAATTCATTTAAAACAAAATTGTATAGGCCATTTAGATTTTATACCAGAAGATCAATTAAACGTTAACTTATATAACGTTTCTACAAGCGCGTGTGTTTTGTAATGGTGTCAGCAAAAATACAACATTAAAAATAAGTTTTTAATCTTGATTTTTAACAATAAAAGTATTTGCTGTTATAGCATGTTGAAATTTCTTGGTTTATTTGGTAGTTAATAAAAGGTCGGTCAGCAGTGGTAGAGGGCAGTCTATTTGCTTTGTCTTCGGATCCAGTTGTAAACAGTAAATAGCCGGACACGGCTCTGTTCAGTAATCCGGCGTTAATTAGCAGCACGTCGACGCGGCGCGCGGTGCAGCCGCTACTCACGGGTGTCAACGTTGCCTACATTTTTTTAATTGTAAGTATTAAATATATTTTATTATTTGCTTTTTTTATTTTTTGTAGCTTTACGCTATATCCCGCACGGCAGGCTAGGCAGAAGAAAATTGGGTAAACATAGTATAGGTAGGTAGGTAGGTATATAGGTAGCTTGAGTGTAGGTACTAGAGCAAGCAATGAAAATTTTAAATATTTCATTTCTAAGAGCGGGAATTTAATCCCTGACCTGTCGCGTATACAGTCGAACGCTTGTACCACTGTGCCACGACTGACTTTGCACTCTTGCATTTGTCAATAAGCATATTGCATATATGTGACTCATGTAATGTTTTGTACATTTACAGAATATTAAAATCAACAGTATGGGCCTATTTATAACCGGAAATTACCAGTCCAATAACCATACAACCAATGGATAACGACAGTAGTACATTATAGAGAAAAATGTTATCAACGAGAAACATAAAAAGAGATTTAGCTAATAAAAGTTGGCTGAAATTTGTAGAGTGTGTATGTGTATCCCCATTGTAATGTAACGAAGTAACGCGCGCCGCATACTACCCACTTTAATCAAGTTGTAACTGGCGTGTGTTGTGAGAATCCATAATCGAGCGAAAATTAACTTGTTAGGGGTTACCTTTACTTTATGAGATAGGGGTTAAAGGGATGTTTTTGTATATACGTTATCGAACCCACACCCCTGTCGCGTTTACTCTCATACTTTATGCCCCTGCGCCTCTAGTGGCCTCATAGTTCTTGGAATTTCTAAGTTATCATAACTTAATCATTTATTAAACTTACACCATTTTTTTTAAGTGAAGGGTTACAAGGTTATTTTTATATAAGTTATCCGAACTTTCAATAGTTTGTATTGTGCGTCTCATTGTTACGTATAAAAGCGACTCGGACCTCGCACAATTTAAATACTTTTATGAAGTTTCTGGAATTGTATTTTCTGACTTTTGCGAAATGTGAATACTTTTAAATGGATATAGATTTAATGTCATTTAAAAGTAGCCTTTTTTAACATTATTTTTAATATAGACGATAAAACAATATTAAAACGAATGTTAAAACATAATTATAAGAACGTTATTTATAAGAGAGTAATAAAAACAAGAAAATCAAAAATGTTTACAAAATCAAAATATTATCCAGTTACGACAAGAAGTTTATTTTATTGCAATTAAAGATAAAAAGCAATTTCAAGAATGATATTATATGGCGGGGGACGCCACCGCCACCGACGCCTCTAATCCACACCTAATTGGTGGCCAGAAGACTATTAGACTTGAAACGGTGGCCCATTGCAATTATCGCGACAAAGGATTTACCGGCTCACCTCATTACGCGTATTTTAGCTAAATGAAAATAATTTTATTACTTTCGTGGCTTTATTGCTGAGTTGATATTATTAGGAAAACTTTTAATAGTTTTATATTTTTAAATGGTTCACGCTAAAATATTTGTTTGTTACAAGAATTTATTCTATTGAAATATTAATAATAATAATAATAACATGTACCTAATAAAAAACCGAATTGACATTGGCATTCAGCGATTATTAATACGTAGCCCAGGTGACAAGACGAGTCTAGTGATAAGCTAGTCTCATGATGGAGCCAGGAATAGTGACTCAAGTTTTTATAATTTAAGTCGTCCAGCACATTCTATAGTAATTGTAGCCTATATATTAATATCACGTGGAGGTATCGAGCTGAAATTAATGTCAAACATTCAAGCTAACGGTCGCTAAGAGCACAGAAAAGCTTCAGGTCAACGCAATCAAACCAAACGTAATCCGAAATGAGAAATTATAATACAAATGAAATAAAAAAAAAACCGAAAAGTCGATGTTTCTAGGTATTTCATACATTATGATCAATAAAATAACAAGAATAAATAAACATTATACGAATGGAATTTCATTATTGTATTTTCTATTGTCTCTTCATTCGGGCTAATTTTCAAGAAAATCTAAACGGATTTGCTGAACGGATTAGGGATTTTAAATTCTAATTAACTAATTAAAATTATGTATTTTGTGTACAGTTTATTACATTATAGTGAATATAAAATTGTAATACGAATAACAATATATTAGGATAATTATTTCCAGGAGGTTAAAAAAACTTAAAATTAAATTGTAATTCATTATAATGATACAAAATTATAAAAAAAACCATATAATCATATAATCGAATAATATGACAAAAAACCACAGACAGCACACTTAACTATTAACAGCATACTTAATATTTTATACTAAAAATTGAAACAAAAACAACGATACAAAAAAAAAAACATCTAAAAAAAAATAATTCATTCTCAAAAGAAACACATCAAAATTCTTAAGGGGAAAATATAAGTTTGCAATCGCGAAATTCTTGGCTGAAACAACTCGCGGGGAGGTAGCGCTCATTTCGACGAGAGACGAGCAATATTCCACACAAAGGAGAGCAGCCGATAGATTCAATGCAGTGACACAAGAAATGGCTGAACATGGCGGTAACAAAGGTCATATTGAATGTTACAACGTGGGGGGAACGGGGGGGAACGGGGGGGGGGACAAGTGGGGCTTCGCGGCGCGAGCGATTGCTGAAAACTTGCGAACCGATCGACAGATCGCTTTTTTGTTATAGTAAATTAAGTATAGTGAATATAGTTTAAAAAAGTATTTGCGTAAATGTTTTTTCTAGAAATTTAACTTTTGAAAAAGGTGATTTATTTTAATACTACCATAGTATCTAAGACTTGAAATTATCACTGTCATTGAAAATTGAAATATAATTGAAATTGAAATTTCAAAATTTGCTGAATATGATATTCGCGTAAAAAAAAATGGAAAAAAATAAATACAATTGAGAAATAAGGCGTATTGATTTTACTGAATAGTTAAATTTTGATAATTCTTTATGGTAATATATATAAATTCCCAAAGAGGTCTAAAGAAAATTTACAAAAATCAATCAAAAGAAGAGAATACGTGGCGACTGATTATTATTTTCTTTTTCGCACTAATTTTCACTGTGGGATATAGTTTGAAAATACATTATTTATTTATTTGGATTACAATATTGCAAATATATCTCCATTTTTGTGTGTAAGTTGGATTGGATAAGACAATTGGATGAGACAATTCTGACAGTAAGTCTAATAAATATTATATTAATTTTATTTTTTGAGGCGTTTAGTGGCGCAGGGGCACAAGGTAAGACAAAACGCGACAGGTTGGATGTTTGATTCCCACTTGAGGAAATTTCATTTTCTCGTACTTAAGTGTCTTAGTGGGGACAGAGTATCTTAGAACTAGGTAGATTCTCTCTGCCTATCCGCAGATTGTGATATGCAGGATACAGCGAGAAGCTTAGTATAAATGACAATTACAAATAAATAAATACAATTTTTTCATAAACTTGATCTGATAAATAAAATATCTTTTTAATAATGTCTAAAATAGTATTAAATTGAGAAAAAGTATACTCTCATATGACATTAGTGTCATATGAGAGTATAAGCGTTTCAAGAGATTCAAATATTGAAAATGACTACTTGATATTTGTACCCTACAATAATTGAATCACAATTAGGTCTCGTTTGGAAATGGTTCACATGGTCACTTACATGATTAGCCAAATTAACTATTTCTTGATTTGATTATAGAAGATAATTTTTTCACAGGATGTTTCACAAGATTTTACAAAATAATTATTCTAATGGAAAATAAAAACTTTAATCAAATTAAATTAAAAACTTTATCGCATTATTTTGAAAACTTAGACAAACTTTTTGTATCGTCAATAGTTTACAAGATTAAACGTAGAAAGTTTAAGAATTTTGATTTGAGACGCATGCGCGTGACGTACGCACCACCCCTTAAGGCTTACGACCGCCTCCCTTAACAAACATTACCTGAAAATTGAACCTTTTGCTCTGAAACACAAAGCGTTACAGTGCGGTGATTCATCATTTAACAAAAGTTTGGAATCGACATTATCCTTCAGTTCTAAAGCAGTCATTATGTTCACGTAGGAAGAATTAAATTTTCGTAGCCGTATTTTCTTAGAATCCATGATTTATTATGTTTTCTCTTTCCAAGGGAAATACAATGTAAATGAAACTCGATTTCTATGTAGATAGAGTACATTTTTCTCCACACGCTTAGTACTAACAGGATATTTTACGAGTAAGGAGCGCAGTGTTCAGTCGGCTACGAGCCTCGGCGTAGTGCGGATAAGTTACTACGTCCGCGTCGTAGCGTGTCCGTAACTTACTTCGTAGCACTTTAAACAGAAACGAACCGCATGTGCTACGGCTTGTCGTGTTTCCTTGCATATCATTAAAGTACTTTCTCTAGCGATTTGTACGCACACATAATATGTATGTGGTAAATCAAATATTCTAAAATTTGTTAAGAATTTGCAAAATAGTTTTATTTTATTTAAAATTATGACATGCTTTTCTTTGATTAAAAAGTGGTTTAAGTTACGAAAATAAACAATATGTCGCTTAACATCTTAGTAGCTAACAAGTAATATTACTGTCTTTAGTCTTTAGTGTAATAAAATTAAATATAACATGAATTTTATCTAAGGCAAAGAACAAAATTTTCATACTAAAAATTGGCGTTAAAAATTAAAGTCACGTTTACATAAAAAAAATATTGATAGCATAATTAATTTGCTTGTTTGAATTAAAAGCAATTGTGTAAATGTGTTTCATAATGAATGGGAGTGAATGTAAATCGTAGTGAGCGTGGCGGACGGTGGGCGCGGGCGAGCGGCGATCTCCGCATATTTGCCGTTTCCTCGACATTCTCCAAGTTAATTAAAGCCCATTTGTACACTGTCTTAAGAAATATAATTTATAGAATAGGAATTTATTATTTGACGTCTTTAAAATATTGAAATGATTCGCTTTAAATATTCTTTTATATTTCCTTTTTTCTTATTTTGTATGTAATATAATAATCAATAACATTTTTTATAGACTTCTCATTTAGAGAAATTAGTTTATAATGCTTCCAAATAAATCTTTCTATTAGAAGGTTACTATTGATAAACAAGGCCTTCTACTCCACCTCCTTGACGATTCCAAATAAGCCCGCCTCAATCTTTCGCTCCGCCTACTGTCAGGAGGTAAATAAGCATTACATATGTACTATTATATTTATTTTATAACCTTAATATATTTTCTATAGACCACTTAACATTCTATAAAAGCTGTCCAATATACTAGCGCTTTTCATATAAAGTTTTTATTCAAATAATTATGATGTAAAATTGAATATCGAAAACACTTATATCGTTTCAAATTATATATATTAATAGAAGAAGAAAATCTGGAGTTTTCATACGTAAATAATACCTCTAACGAAGGAACAATACTAACGAATAGAGTCAACAGTCAGTGAAACTTTTACAGCTAAGAAGTTGAAACTATGTGCACAGTGTCTGGAGAACAGTGAGTTCTAACAAGCCGGCCATCCAAAGTTGTTAAACGTGTCCAAGCGGCGGCGGGCGCATAATTCTGTGGGCTCGGTCACTTACTCGACACTACTTGCAAAGTATCGTGGCTCCGGAACTAACCGAACGTTCTGCATAGACTTGTCCCCGTATGAAATTGTATAACATCTGAAGTTAATAATTGCAATGGAGACTAATTCCCTTGGACGCAGTCGACAAATTCCTGCAGCAAGAAACCATATAGTGTATACAGACCACAAAGGAAGAAAGTAAGTATCAAAAACAGTACTCAAAAAATCAAATTATATCAATAAATTGAAGGAGTTATTTAAACTAAACAAATGGATGCTATTATTTCTCTCAATTTAGTTTAACAAGCAAGTTACAGTCAAAGGTTCGTTGAACCGCGAAACTCAATGGCCGTGAATTTTGTAATCTTCATTAATTTAAGACAGTCACTTTGGCTTTGAGTTAGCTATGATACACTTTGTGTATATTACTTTTATTTATTATTTTTCAATTGTGTTTTTATTGGTATTAGCATATTTTTTTTGTGATATAAAATGCGTATCGTTTCTATTAATTATTATCCATATAATAATTAATAGAAATTTTATAAAATTTTTATTAATTATTAATAATATTTTTATTAAATATTTCAGTAAAAATATATATAAAAAAAATTGTTATACAGGTTACGTAGATTTTCTATTTTTATATATTTTTTATTAAAATATTACTAATATACAAGATTAAAATCTATATTTAATATATAGACGTACAGCGGCATAAAGGGATCGAACCCATAACGCGAAGATTATGGGTTCGATCCCCATTCGAAGACGTGAAATATTTATTTACGTTTATATTTTCACTCGACATGCAATGCCTCCAGAAGTCGGCAGAAAGTGGGGAAAGGAGTGTCTTAACACTAAGTTTCCTCTGTCTATCCTGCTTTGTGCAGGATATAGCATAAAGCTGATGTTTTTTATTAGTTTTTAATTATTATATATAATTTATTATATATAATTCATTTATTTATTATAACTGAAATTTAAATGAACAGTCGATAAAGTTAGCAATTATGGTAGCTACAATTACGTCACAATCCACACAGTTCAATTTATCTATAAGTAGACAAGGTTGTGGATTCCAATCTTACATCCCGCGAATGTGACGTTTCATTTAAATTAGAAGGTAAGCGTTTAATCACTTTTTATTATAAAAATAAAATTTTTCGTCAAAAACATACTACTACGTACTAAGCTACAGAATAAATGTAAATATGTTTATAACAGTATATATTTATGTAGTTTTAAGATTAACTATGATATATTTAAAAGTAAATAAATATAATATATAAAAATACATAAATATTTCTGCATAAGTGTATGATTCTAACAATAGTTTCAACGAGTGGGCCTGAAGTGACGAATTACAAAACCGCAATTCTGTTTAAAATAAGCACGTCTAAAATTTTGCCTAATACCAACATTTATATTTTAACGTAATATTTTATTTTACAATATATCAATTTTGAACTCATAGTAAGCCAAACCATCGTAATCCAAATTGCATTACGTTAGCGAGGTTACGGTTAAGGTTTAATTTTATTTTTAACCACCGTCTCAGGCGAGTGTTGCTTTCTTATTTCTTGTTATCGTAGTTAAATTAAATTTGTAGAAGTGTTGTGTGTGAGCTCCGCGTACGTCGGTGCACTCGAGACGAAATAGAACTGGATGATTTAATGGATAGTAGCTAAAAAATCTGAAACAATTCTCAAAAATTAGTTGTGTGTAATTTTTTTATTTTTCCCAAAGATAATTTAAATTCACATAACTATATATTAATACATAATAGAAAAGCTAAACCGGGACCCTTTTAGAATTTAAATATATTAGGTAACTAGAGATCCGAATACAGCTTTAAATTTTTAACCCGTTTAAATTTAATATAGCCAAATTATAATTTTTATAGCATTCCGTACTTAAAAACTTATTCAGCACTTAAATACTTTGTTTTCCGTCTATCAAGACCATTTATCTCGAGATCGCGTAAATATATCAAGCTGACATTAATCTCAAATATTTAGATTTAAGGTTTCTTGGACCACAGAAAAAATCAATATATTAAGCCAACACAGGTCAAAAGATATGAGATATATATGTTTATAAATACGCTACGTAATCAAAGCTTACAGGGTATTTTCCGACCTACAGTTATGAAATTTTAATTTGACGAAGTGAGAACTTACAATACAAATAAAGGAAAAAAGGTAGATTGGTTCCAGAAGAAACCGTGTAAAAAAAGACATGGTCATATGCAAAAATAGGTGATTGGTTCCTAATCTCTAAAACCTATTAAAATTTGTGAAAAACAAGGATTTTTTAAGAACAAATATTCATGTTTATTTGACATTTTCTTTTAGGGACACAAAATATTTTACAAAACTAAAAAATATAAATAACTGAATAAATATAAAATATTTTCTTTACCAAACACGTCTGATTGCATTGAGAATTCAGAAAATATTAAAACATTTCAATTGCTCTGACCAGTAAATTTGCTTGTATGCACAAAAAAGGAATTCCCCTAAATTTGTGATATGAACATATTTCGCAGAAATCAAATTTGATAAAAAAAATTTAAGTACAAAAAATTTCAAATGGAATAAAATCGCATACAAAAATTAAAAATATTTTATTTTCAAACCGTCTTATATCAAAACCGTGTAAAAACAGAATTAGTTCTTTAATTGACCTACAATCCTGTAATTTGTCGTTCATCTGTGGGCGAGGCCGACTCACAGATAACCGGTTTTTTAATTTAAATTATATGTATAATATTAATGTTAAATTTCATTTAAACTCATTCAGTAGATTTTACGTGAAAGTCCAACAAACATCTATCCTCACAAACTTTCACCTTTATTGTGTTAGTAGGATAGGATGAGTACCTAAAGCTAAGGTAATGCCTAATTTAATGTTGTCTAACTAGACTGAACTAAACTCTCGGTTTTATTCTTTCACTATGAAGGAAACAGTCGGACAGATATAACACACATTATGAGATTTGAAAATAAATTTTAGAATATTCATATCTGCTAGCTGTTTAATAACTTTCGTAATATTTTGTATATCTTTTTTATCTTCATTTCATTAAGCTATCAAAATTATTCGAGGACATCAGGTTCGTCCTATGAAAGTATTGAATTAAAATGTGTTAATATTTTTTTTAGTGTATAGTCTTCGGATCCTAAGACTTAGTAAGCTTGAGTAAGCTTACAAATAATTCAACGAGGAGAAGTTGGTCAAATAATTGAGTAAATTTTTCTTTAATTTTTTAACAGACATTGCCAGATCTAAGCTACCGAAAGCGTATTTAAAAATACATATAGTTATTATTTTTAAGCAGTATTGTATAGGAATTTATTTGTATATTTTACTTGAAGTATATATGTGTCTGCTATATATTACAAATAGAAGTAGTTTCTAAATATATTATATCTAATAGAAAGCATACACTTATTGTGCAATTTTTTTTAGTGCTCTATTTGTATATATTTGAATTTAAACATAATAATAAAAAAATCATTCACTGTTTAAGTATTATGCAAAATATTTAATTATAGTGAAATCAGAACATGCGATAATACCAGTAAAACTTCAGATATACTTACAGCTATTAATCTAAGCATGTGGTGGTTTGCATTGTTTATTTAACTGAATAAATTTACCATAATGGCGCCTTGCACTGCATAAGGAAAAGTTGTTTGCTGTAGGTAATATATTAAAACGTTCACTATTAATTTGATATAATATATGATGAAACTATAATTTATCAATATATTTTTTTAAGTATTTAGTGAGATTTTTGTGTTATCTATTATATTATTTTTTTAATACTTTTTTTGCATATTTTTTATTCTCAATGTTAAATATAAAATTGTTTATCCTCTTATGAAAGGATAACCAATTTTGGTTAAGTTATTTTGCTTACATGTTTTAGATGCATTAAAGGTGTTATTTTTTCCGCCAAAATAGTCTACGTCTAAATATGAACACTACTGTAAAATCGATGTAGACTGAACATGGGGACAAATATGTCGAATTACTGAAAATTATCATCTGTTTTGTGTGAAAATAAGAAAATAACTTATGCTGAAAGTAGTAAAATAAATCCGACACAAGGTTGTCGCCATCTCCGGCTCTCCGGCCTAGTGTAGGTAGTGTAGTGTGCAGCGCGGGACAGCCGAGTTACTTGTGCAGCTTCCGTTAGTCACATTTTCGCTACAAGGTATTCACATTTGGAGGACGGGAAAGTTGGCGTTATCGTGTTTAAAATAGAATGAAACACACATCTAACTTTGCGAAGCAAAATGGACACGCCAGTAAGACGAATGCAAGTGGGAAATTTTGTTTTGTATAAGATGAATTTATATTTATATTATAGCAACGTGATTTTATCATAGATAATATGTTATTATTTACTTTCTGTTCTTGTTTCCTTGTTCTTGAGGCCAGCCGTGGCGCAGGGACATAAAGTGTGCTGCAAAATTGACTGGTTGTGGTTCTTCGCTCTGGTGTGAAGACAAATAAATAAGTGATGCCTCCAGAATTCGGAAAACAGGGAACGGAGTGTCTTAAACCGAGGGTTTAGAGGGTATATATAATGGGACGCGGTGTTTTTACATCGAGCTACATATATTTTTTAAATATATTTCAACGCAAGACTACATATTATATTTATGTAAATTTCAATTATACAGCATATAGTAGATATAAAATATTTTGAAGGTACCTATACCTGTAAAAGTAATATAATATTATTATACAAAACTAATAAGATTCTATGAAGTTTATATTTAAAATTATCCACATAAGTAGAAAACTTTATTTATTTTTTTGTTTGTCGGTCGTAACACGTTCTAAACTTAGTTCGCTCGGAGTGTATAAGTAAGTGTAAGTGTACAAATTGATTTATTGAAGTTAAGCGGGCTCCCGAGTTGCGCCAGAGTATTCGCAGGCCTTTGCATTACACAGATAAAGTGGAAATAAAAAAGAAACTTCACAAACAGAAATCCTCTTGTCGCGAGATTTACGAGCTGACGCACCTTCAGCGCAAATAAGTTATGTAAATTTTATGTGTTGTTCAGAAACATCGGTTAAAACAACACTATGTGAGTAGGGAACATGGAGGTTAATAAATAAATTTTACTGACATATCAAAAAAAATTATCAATTAACTCACTTTCACGCTGTATCCCGCACACAGCCCTCTGCCTGTTAAGACACTCCGTTCCCCGCTATCCACCGAAGTTTGGAGGCATTGCGTGTTGGGTGGTGGAACTCAACGCGTCATGTCACCAGAGCAAAGAAATGGAAATATAATTTTAAATAAATATTTCGTCTACTCGAGTGGTGATCGATCGAACACACAGACAGACTGGCCTCACTTATTGCCATATTGATTAGAGGATATAGGCTAAGTATAATGGGTGAATGAATAATATTACAGTTCAATTTACGCCGAATGAACTTCAAGAAAAGTTTTAGTGAAGCCAACAATTTTCTTAATGAAACCTGAAATAATGGGATCGAGTAATTGTAAAGCTTTCAATCATAATTATAGGAAGTCACGCAAACAAAATGTATACATTTTAAAATTAAACTTTGATTTTGTATATGAAATACTTCCTAATATCCAATAATTTTTTTTCCGAATACTTTTTCAAGAGGACTAATAAATTTTTAGTCAGTTATTGTATTTGGTATGAATCTAACTAGTAATTTTTTTTATACTCTTGTGGAGAATGGGTTCACTACATTTAATATCTATTACTTTACAGTAAGAAGAGAAAGATATTTCGTTTTACGCTTTACGTTGTATCCCCCACACAGAAGGCATTTCATATTGAGTGGCGGAATTAAGTCCCGCAATTTACCTCGACACTGGTACGAAGAATTGAAAATATAAATTTAAATATATAAGGAAAATATTTAAAATTAATTGTTACATAAAAAAAAACAGACGCTGTAATGTAAATACAAAATAAAAGGGCGATGTTCACTCTACACTGACATATTTATTCGTAGCATTAAAATTCAGTAAATGCAAGCACAATTTAAACGCTATTTTCCGGCCAAATTTCTGTTTGTCAATTAAAATATTTGAAATCACCGAAATCATTTCAGCGGCGGTTCATTTGATTACTCGGAAACCTTCGCAAGGGATAGCATTGTTCATATGGACTATTTCCCGGCAATTACTTTAAGACTGTAGTAAACAGAAGCTTCATCGACATGCATATAGTCCGCTATTAAAAATATCATATTTGGTTTTTTGTTATAATTAAATTTATAAATATTTTATATAAGCCATTAGACTATTTGACACTAATTTTATTTATTTTACAAACAATAGAAACAGCTGCTACAAACAGCAGAAATTCAAAATAAATTTAATATAATAATATTTATTATTATTATTATTATAAAATACGTGACAACAATGAAATGCTGTCGAACTTCAGTTTTGTACATAAAAGCAAAATGATTCAATACGTTTGACAGCTGATTTCAGTCCGAACACGGCAATTTATACTGCACGTCACGTGCGCACTCGCTGCGGCTTGTTTGTGGAGTGACAATGCTAACGTGCCCACTGCTAAGTTCGCAGCCGTTTGTTTATTAATTATTTTATAAAACACTGATATTTTATTAGCTTAACTTTTGTTACTTTATAAATATAAAGTAAAAGATTCTCAATTAAATGTAAATTGTGTTAATACACAAAAACATGGACTTCTAAATACGTTATAAATAAATAAATCAGCTTCAAGCTGATTCTCGCACGCAGCTGGGTAGGACGAAGCAACCTAATGTTAAAAACTCTGTTCCCCACTTTCTGCTGAATGTCGACTTTCGGAAGCGAATAAATGGAAATATGAACGTAAATAAATATTTCACTTCCTCGAGTGGGGATCGAACCCGCAACCGTCGCGTTACAGTTACACCCTATGCCGCTGTTCTAAGACGGCCTCATATACGTTATGTTTATTTATATTTAAAAAAAAATTCAAATATTATTTTCTTGTGAAAAGAAGATGATAACATTATAACTGATATCTATTTCTCTATCTCACGAAATATCAAATAAGTACATGATGTAAATGTACTAGTAGTATGAAAGCGTCGAATTATATATTAAAATTTATTGTACAAAACTGTTCATATGATATTAAATTTTTATTTTCTCTGATTCTTGTTAAGTCACACATGAATGATTGAAAGAAAAATGAGTGTTTAATCTACACATGCTTGTATTTCAAATTTAAGAAATATTATGAAATATTTATTTACATAATATATTCTACAACAACTATTGAATGAAAACACAGTTGAGATTAATGTGGCATATTTCGACAGTCTGAACTTAAGCGCGGTACTAGTGTGTTGGCTTTCCAATAGATTTAAATACTTCCATGTTCTCGCTGTGGCAAGTCAAAGTGTAGTATAGAGTTCCGTCACTTAACACGCAATGACTCAAATTCGGGTGAAATGTGGAAGATGAAGTGACTTGACACTAGGTCCTCTCTACCTGTCCTGCTATAAGCACAAGGCGAAAAGCGTGTTGTACTTATAAGTATAGGGAAATTGTGTCCAACCTGTACAGTGCCAGTGCATCTCTCCCTTGCTTATCGGGCTAGACCTGTTGTAATTAATACATTTATAAATTTATTTTTGATTTATTAAGAATTTCCTAAGCTTGATGCTTATCCTAACATTTTATTACATGCACTGACTATGTTTTATGACGAATATGGCTGCTCGCTATAACCAACGTTGAACAAATTTTATATTTTGTTATACTAACCGTTATTTACTATGACGTGTTACGACTTATGTAAATTAATATTTATTACGTGGAAAAAAAATGGCATACTATATATATATTCCACCGCATAGCAGGGTAGGCAGAAGCAACCTGGGAATATAGTGTTAAGACACTCTGTTTCTATAAAGACAATTCTGATCTCCACCTTCCGTAGAAGGATTGAGTGGAGGATCTCAACAGCGGGCTTGGCTCCGGCACCAGAGCAAAGAAATGAACTTATTGAATATTTAATTTCCTCCAGTGGGAATCAAAAACATAACCTGTCGTCGCAGCAGTCAGCCGCGTTTGCCTCTACACCACGATTGGCCTCAAAAATAGGTACAATGCAAACAAAACAATGCGTGATTTTTTCGGTTTTTGGGAACAGATTTATCGTATACGATCACGGATCAGTTGTCAGTGTTCCACTGAAAACTTGTTCCTGGAGACAAGATTTTGTATCGCCTGAATAATTTATACGCACTTTACTTACTCTGAATCTAAGAATGAACGTGTTAAAGGTGAAAAAGAAAACGCTTTTTTATTTCTCAAGTTATACCCACTCGACCTACCTCAGTTAAAGAAAATATTAAGCAGTGGATGCAATTAAAACTTAAACGGCTTTCTTTTGACCGGTTCTTAAATATTTTTTTTAAATTCAAAGAAATTAATGTGTTAATGTATTTTTAGTTAAAGCGTAAGAGTTAACGTAAAAACTTAGTACGTAAGTAAAAATTGTGTTCTAAGCAATTAAATTACGATTTTGCCAAAAAGTTAAATAATAAAATCTCGTTTTTTTTTTTAAACCAATTTTGCGAAAAACAAACGTAGTGGATTAAAATAGTTTAAAATAAAAATTCATTCATATTTCATATTAAGCAAAGCTTCGAACGCGCAAAAGTGACTAAGTTGTCGTTGCTGACTTTATGAGTGGGACAAGCGCCGGGCAACTTTTGCTCCAACTAAGTTCTGGTGCTGTAAGTAAAGTGTCTGCGGCAAACTTGCCTTCGCGAATTACTTCCACGCGATTTCACGATCTCACTACGATCAGTTAAACCCTCGCATCTGTTCTAATAAGACGAGGTGATCTCACTTTTATTTTACATCTGTTCGAGAATCCCGTTGTTATCTGAGACAAACATTTTACAAATTCTAGTCTGTAGTATCTAATATTATAATAAATATTATAAATAAATGGTTCAAATAACTTGAATAATTCCGAGTTGAAATTCATCAGGCTTTAATTAATGGAATTCCGAGGGAAGTTTAAACACGTCTCATTAATTCGTAATGCTATTATGTTCTGGTCTTTTACAAATGTCAGTAACAGTTAAATGAAATTCACATTTCGCTATTTACTATTTTAATTTTTAACACTTTAATAGTTATATTTTAAATCCACGGTTCGTTCGGTTACTACACGCCCAAATACCGGATGCGGTAACATGTTTCGCCGCTGGAACTAAATTAATGTAACGCCATTACTCCTTTTAACAACATTATTTTATATTACATACACAACTAATTTGATGCAAGCACTTTTGTTCGCAATAAACGCAATTAATATGAAAATTGGCACACATATATATATGAAATTTTGATTTATATTTCATACTCCTCTTTCAGCGATATATCACGATGGTTGAATGTATAAGCGAAGGATGAGCGTTTACTGCACCAGTTGATTAATTTGTAAAATTATATTAATTAGTTAATAGTCAGTATCTTGAGGTCTGTCGTGGTGCAGAGACATAGTAGGATTCCAACTGAAAGATATTTAATTTCTTCGCTCTGGTATCGAAACAAAGCCGCATTCTTATAATTAGACTCCCTCTACCTATACTGCTACATGCGGGATACAGCGTGAAAATAAACTTGAACCCTATTATCTGGCCATTTTAAGTGATGTCTCATATTTTTTCGAGTACAGTCATACCAATACAAAATTGTGAAAGAGATTCGCGTTAACTGAAAGATCGCGAAGGGGGTAGACAAGCACTCCCGTTAGACGTAAGCGCTGTTTTATGGTCGTCGTGACGCCAACAAACTTCGGCAACTGCTTTATGATCCTAATTTATAAGTGAGAGGCGTCTCAGTATTTACGACTCTTTCGGTAGGTTTCCCGCGAGTGCGTTCACTTCGATTGCCTTTGCATGAACGTTATTTCTTCTTGAATTATTTCCTCAATTTTTAATCTAATGTAAGAATGTTTTGTTTGGATATTGTTTATAATAAGTACTATTATTTTTTGTATATTTCTAAGTATTTTAATATATATATATTTATTCAATTTTAATTTCCATACATAAATAATGTTTTTGTTATTCTATTTTTTTTTACTTGTAACGTCTTCGACAATGATTCGATAATTCGATATGTAAAAAAAACAATTGCGTATTATGATGAAGCCAATCGTGGCTCAGGGGCACAAAATTTGACTGTAAACGTTCTGACTGTAACCGTTTTTGGGTTCGATCCCCATTCGGGGAAATGAAATATTTATTTAAATTTATATTTCCATTTCTTCGCTCTGGTGTCACTGCTAAGCGCGTCGTTGAGCTCCGCCACCCAACACGCAGTACCTCCAGAATTCAGCGGAAAGTGGGCAGCGGAGTGTCTTAACATTAGGTCCCCGTTACCTTGCTGTGTGCAAGATACCGCCTGAAGTTAATTTTTTAACTTAAGTGTATATTTAAAATATTTTGAACAATGCTCAGGTTTGACTTTATACAAATAAAAAATATATATTTAAAACGTATTACAAATAATGACGTAAAACGTATTACAGGTAATGTGACAACAATAATCATACATATGTAACAATGGCCTCGGATGATAATTTTTTTTAAATTTACAAATAATTACTCTTATTAATAATTAAACATTGAACAATTAATTAAAAATAATAAATATATTAATGAAATAATAATTAATACAGCGTTTAAATTCAGCAGGTAACCAAAGTTCGGGTTTTAACACACAGCTTTATGTTGACTGATTTACAATTTGTGAGAGCTTTATGAAATTTTGCAAGCATAAATTAATTTTCAATTTGCCTTTGACGTTTCGCTGAGCCGGCCCGACATGTCTCTCAGGCTAGGTATTAACCGGGACATGGCGCCCTGCGCCTATTTCTATCCATATCTCCCTATACCGGTTTCCCTTGTGTCATACAAGTTATGAGAAACTTAATTGAAATACTAGACATTCACTATCTAACGATACTTCTGTAAGTTTTGCTGGAAATCGATTACTTAACATTTCTTCGTTAAACTTTTGAAGGCGCCTTATTAGCCTGGTGAAGTATTCTTTCTTAATCGATGTTTACAACATAGTTCTCAGATTAAGTCGTTTTTGTTATTATACTTATTTATCAATAAAGACATTTAAAAACAAAAAAAAACTTTTTTTTATTCAGTTTTTATTTTCTATTGGTTTAGTGTAAATACCACGCAGAATAATCAAACCGGTGTGCCGAAATTGATTCATTAATAATAAAAAATATATATTGCAATATTTAAATAACATAGAAAGAACACTAAATGCAAATAAGCGGCTATAGTTGCTACAAACCAAATGAAATTAAATAAAATGGTTAAAATATGGCACGCAGATATCATAGTTGACGTGTTTAAATATTAGGCACACCACAATTTTTTAATGAAATTTAAAAAAACTCATGAAGACATGACTGATATTGACTTTGTTGTTGATGTTCTGAAATTATTTCTGATCTTTTCAAATTTTCGAAACGCAGAGCTTTGTAAGCGAAATAATGTTATCATTATACTTATATTCTATATACAAATTAAAGCTAGCGGTATTTGCTTAGCTTACCTCAACATCTTGACCACATATATCTTGTAATAATATGGAGTGCTCACTGTTACTACACTAATTCACACTAGTATCACGCGACTTTCGACTTGAAAGTCGAATTCGACTTTGATGATTCTTTCTATCTGAAAGATAGTTCTTCCCATTTTAATTTGGTCCATTTCTGATAACGATTTACGTTAAATTTGCATTATGTCCGTGACAAATGGACAAATAACTCAATATTCCACCAAAGGGTAGTTGGATGAAAGTTTGATTAGGGTCTGATTCTGTACGGTCTGAAATTGAAGAAGTCGGTATTTTTTTGTTTAAATATATAATTATATATAAATTAAGCTATTTAATTAAGCTAATTAATTTAAAATAAACATATAACAATTGCATTTTGCTTCAAATATATTTTTGGAAAAAAAATAAAAAGTTAAAATAAAACTCAGGGGTGGATTTGGGCTCCAACTAGATCTGCAGATTCGTATTGGGACATAATAGGAGAAGCTTTTGACAAGTTTTCAGCTTGCCTGCAACACCTACCCAAGCATTGTTGCCAGCTCTTGTACTACTTAGGTATGGAATTATGGCTTTAACAATTTAGTTTTATCATATTTCAAATATTTTGATTATGCGAAATGACAATAAAAGTTTTTGTATTTATTTTAGAGTATAATTTTTTCACGTCGTCGACTGCCATTAATGCTATCAGACTTTCTCTCCAGAGAGGCCTAACTCTTGTATATAATAGTCCAGTTTCACTGATACTGAATTCATTTAATTAAGACGATTTCGATATGTTGTAAAGAAGACGTATCTCTACTACATTTAATTAAAAAAATTATTCTTTAAGTTATAAATATTTAAAAAAAACAGCATTCATGATTTTGTCGTCGCTCAAAGTACCTCCAGTTAACGTACTCGTATATGAGAGCAAACGGCAAGAGTAAATAAAATCAATTATCGAACTGAAAGCAGTAATATAATTTGCATTCCATTAAAAGAAAGCTTGAAAGGTCCAAATTGAAAAGTAAATAACAAAGTTTTAAGTTTTTTCACTCTCAAGTTGGACAACCGAGACTGTTGTAATGTATAAATTCACGACGAAATATTGTGCTGGCATCGCGTCTTGTAGAAATGCAACATGCAAAACCCATTGAGGACGACGTCTGAGTCGTGCCGCGCTTACCATAAAGATAAACTACGTAAGCGCTTTGAGCGACGATTGATGTGTAGTATTATATTCAATAATAGTTTTTCGATGATGTATAGCTTAGTGTTTTATTGATAATATTTGTATTTCTTGTCTATATTTCATAGTTTTCATAAAGTATCAACAATTGTTACAAGTATCGTTAATATACTCCTATCTACTTGTTATTTTAACCTTCTACTTTACCAAGTAACCCTAGTGTCGTAATACAATATTTTGTATTGTAATATAATAAAATGTACTCGTATATTAGTCAAAATAGCTTATCTGACAAAATTACCAACAAAAGTTACTTCGGTGTGGGTTATGTAGATGTGAAGGAATAGCTAAATTAGCTTGTGCTTAGACAATCCTACAGATACCATTTGAAATATCAATGTCACAAACTTTTTACGATACAATAAAGTAACGTCGATTATTTTTAATATTTTTAAAATATTATTCTACTACTTTTTAAAAACCATTTGAAAACCATCCACAACGTGCGGGTTCGCATCCCGCTACGTTAAAATTTTACGTTTCTAAAATATATCAATATAGACTGTACATATGCATGTACTTTTAAAATATTATATTTCTGCTTTGACTTACAAGCGCTATCGATCTTTACCAGGTAACGAATGTAAAATGATAAGTTGCTTGTAGAGATCAGGCATCGTGTGTCACTTGTATGGAATTCACAGCGCAAAGTGCTACGTTATTCAACTTAATGGCTATTAGTTTGGTTCGTTAGTGGAATATTGCTAACGAATGCGCATCGGCCGCGCATTCCGGCGCGCGGTGAAACGCTCAATTAGCACACACACGAGCTATTCGACTGTTCCACCTCGACTTTCATATAAAACGTCACTGATGCAACGCAATGTAAGTAGTTACAAATGACAATGAGATTGATGACGTAGTTGTTACGTTGAATTTCTTTTTTTAGCTTCACACTGACTCTCGGAAATAGCAGGGAATGTAGAGAGACCTAGTGTCAAAACACTCCTTTCTCTTTATAGCACACTTCCATTTCCCATTTTCAGCTAAATTATGAAGGTTTTGCTCTGCGACGCAACGACGCGCTTTGTGAGAGCTTTTACCAGAGAAAATTGCAAATATTAAATATTTCATTTCTTCAAGTGGCAATCGAACCTACAACGCGATTTAGTCACACACTTGTGCCCCTGCGCCTGCGCCACGACGATTGGCTCGAATTCTAATCTAACATTGAATGAATATAATATTTTTAAAGACAAAATAGTCATTGAAACAAAATATGTAAAAAAAATGTAAATGCATAACAATATTTTAAGGTGAAAGAATGATGATACCCTATTAGAAAATATCAGTATAGCTGCTCAGTTGCTATGATGGAAATGATTAATATGCCTCATTTGCGGCACGCGCCTCCCTCCAGGACGTTACGGGCTACGGGCTACGGACTACGGGCCACGGTTGCCAGCTACGTTGCGATGCTACGTGCCACTACGTACATCGTTTACGCTTCCGCGCGGAAAATTTATTAGATCCCACCCCATTTGTACTGTTTATCTCTATTATATATTATATTTAATGTCATTTTGTTTTTTTTTAATTTTTAAATTATTTGTACCACTAATGCGCCTTTGAAAAATGATACATAAGTAGTGTTTATATATGTATATAAGATAAAGCATAGTGTAGAAATTGTTAGGTTTTAATCTAGGCCTTTGTGTATGCTAATAAGTCTACTGGCCTTTATACAGATATACTGTACACAATGAATTCTATGTTTTACATTTAAATACTATGTTTCTATAAGCGATATAAGAAAAAATGGTACTCCTTGCAAACTATAAATCTTATAATTATATTTAACTTTATATGACTGGCTCAAATGATGTTTATTGATTGAATTGGAAAGACGAGAGACTTGTAAGTAAGCGATATTATTGTAGTAATTGGTTTCTAATGCCACCTAAGCCCCCTAAACGTGTTGGAAGACTAGACCCGGAGATAAAGTGCACCCGCTTGCCGAGTGCCTTTTGTGTTATTTTTCTTTTAAAAATAGTTAACAATATAGAAAATATAGATATTGCGGTTTTATAGGTAATAAAATATTGAAAAATAATAATTATAGCTTATTATTAATTATAGTTATTATTTTGTTCATTGTTTTTATATATATAAACAAAAGTAAAGTTTAAAAATAAAAATAACTGCATCCTAAATAAATGAATTGAGCTGTTATTTCAGAATTAGTCAAGCATCAGAGTTCATGCAAGATATTTGAACCTCTATACTCCAGAGATATATTCTGTCAGTTACGGGATCCCATACTGCACTTTATTTTAAGATACTTCAAAGAGAACATATTTTAATATATCCAATTGGGGTTTAAATAGCATCGTATGTACATACAATTGAGCACTACCCTGTACAATAATTATACAATTAAACTGTGTCACGCGTAATTTCGCTTGCATAGACTGTATATACACTATCTATTTTTATTGATATAATTAATGCTGATTTGATTTTGTAAGTTTATATGATTTTTAATTTTAAATGTGTAAAATTAATATTATACTGCTAGAAAAAAACGCGTCAAATTTTAGTCCTCTTCGTCCAGTTGTTTGTGGGCTGTGTGATATCTATATGTATATGACTGTTGATAAATCTCCACTTTTTAAAATCACCTATTTTCTAAACTTTGCGACATATTTCTTCTTGTATATATATATACAAGATATCCGCCTTAGCCCACTTGATATGCAAGGGATGGGGACAACACATCCCTACATGTTGCGGTAAGAGCACGAGTTAGAATTTTTCATCGTGCAATGCTCCAGTCGCGTTTAAATCCTACAAAATTTATGACCCCTCTCGTTGGCGACCACTCTTAGAATCACTTGGTAGTTCTTTGTGCATCACTATATGTGACGTAAGTACCTTTTGATAACCTTCGTATATGTCATAGTTGGGTATTCTCCTCATACCTTTAGTGACCCCGTTGCGTGAATGAGATATTTGTTTTCATCTTTACTGACATCTCTTACTGTCCGAACAAATCGTATTAACTTCGGTCTTTGAATTATAAAAATATTTGAAATCTGAACACACATTATGTGTACTTGAAATTTTGATTATTAAGTACATTTTTAATTGAAAATGTGATTTCAAAATATTATTTTTATGTATTTAGAGTTTTATTGCGTTCTAACCTACCAATTTTCATTTGACATATGACTGACGGAAATGCATTTTAAATGACATATTCGCCAATATACATAAGCTGTACATTTTATCATTTTTAAATTTATAGAGTCAGTGCTTAATAGATAACTAATAAATACATCGATCGGAAAAAAATATTACCCACATTTTTTTCAAGCCCGATAATAAATAATTTCTTTCGATTTTAGGGTTCCGTACCTTCAAAAGTGAAAACAGAACCCTTATAAAATCAATTTGTTGTCCGTTTGTTAAGACCATTTAATTCTTTTGAGATCACGTGGAAGTTGTAAGCTGAAATAAATGTCAAATGTTTAAACTTACAGCGTCATGAAGCAGTTCAGGGAGTTTTAATTTGAATTATATTTATTTTAAAATTATATACATGATTTTTTACAAAATTGTATCGTATATAGGTATAGTTGTTTTAGATTCAGTTTGATGATTTTTTTATTTAAATTTTTTCATAAAGTTATATATGCAAGAAGAAGAGAATTGGGTGATAGATTTTTACAGCGTAGCGTGCAACTTTTATCACACGATATCTGAAAAAATATATATATTAAAGTTTATGCAAACATACCGTTAAAATATCGAATTTAACAAGACCATAAAGTCAATCCATGAATATGAAAGTGCATTACATTCGCTTCGGAAGTAAAAACATCGTGTTTTAATGCCAATAATACGCACGGGACCGCCCGCTGCACTGCGCCGCTCTGCACGCCATACAAAAATAAATTCCAAATATGAATCTGCATTCACCTTATGCAGGTTTATTTTTAAAGGTTTAGCTAGCAATTTATTTTGAGCCGCTATCATTATGCTGTGTTTTGTATGAGATATATGAAAATGTTTTGTTCATATTTCTAAAATAAGAGAGTATAAATCGTGTATGTATATTTAAAACTAATTTATAAAAGTATAACATATATATAATAAAACATTCTGGGTTTAAGTAGAAAAAAAATAATGTTTCTAAATATTATATATGTATAATTAAATAACTGGTAAGCAAATGGTCTGTCAATTCGGTCTTAAGAGAGTATATTAGAGATGTCAGAGCAAATTTATATATTTTATAATTTCAAAATGAATCATCGAGACAACTAGTACCGACAACGTACGGCGGGTAGTAATTGCAATCGTTGTAATTGAAATCTAATACAAAACAAACTTTATAAAATATTATATAGTATAAATTATTCATACATCATTTTTTTATTCATTGGAAACAAAATTGTACAAAAATAAAAGATCAAATTGCTAAATAAACGACGGTGCCCAGTCGCAAAAACATAGGGAATTTATATTAGTACATTTTTTAAATTATATATTAATAAATTTCTCTATATCACATAAACATACTTCTTATATTAATATTTCATAGTAAAAAATCGATTGGTTTGACTAAATCTTATTGATATTGGCCGTTAAAAATAAAAGTGTAAATGCTCTTCTGCGTATTACCCAAAGGAAAAAATATATAAACGAATATGTATAAATTATAAAAATTTTGAGAAAAGTTTGGACATACTGTGCAACTATTCTGTTAAGGAAATTTTTGATATATACGATTTTAGATTTTGATATTTTGGATGACTATGAAAATAACAGTGAAGTTATAGTGTTATTATAATAAAAAAAAACTTAAATAAAAGCTCTATGGTAGTTATAATGATTTAAAAATAAATAACATCGCGTGATCAACTCGTGTTACGTAGACGGCCGGACTGATGCGGAGACTACAATTTTTACTCGTATTTTATTGAACGGAACCCACATTAGCAAGTTTACCTGTGTTTAAAACTTGTAAATTACCTACTAATGTCGTCCAGCTTTATCGGGAAAACAAACTTTCCTTTTATACGAAATGAATTTATTTTATATATATATTAGTATAGAAGTTAGTATAGGAATTCATATTATTTCTACATTAGATCTTTTAGGTAATCGAAGGATCGATTGATATATATTACGTAAGTGTAAATCTTTTTTTACTTCCCGTTTGTATTCAGATACTTGTAAATATATCAATTTCATAAAACAATTGTGTTATGTGAGAAATATGTAAGGTTATATACATATATATACACGAGTGAACGAATATGTAAGATACATGTAAAATATTTGTGTAGCATAAAGCTGAATTTGCTGCCATCAGTAGGACTAGAGGAAATAAAGTTATGATTTATGCAAGTGAAATGTGTTTCAAACAACGTTCCAACGGCGGATCTCTAATATCAATGTGAGCTCGGTGACGCCAATTTTTTTATTTCTTTCAATTTCTTTAGTACGGCTTGTAATAATATTTTACGTAATAATTTATATTAATTACAATATATAATAATTCTGAAAAACCTCAGTCAACTAAATAAGAAATTGACAAATTATATTGGCAGAGACATTAATTATATTATTTCCAATAAATTCTATATGTTAAAACGCAACCTTTTATTGCTATTAAAAACGCATGACATACTCATTCATGGCAAAGATTTAGCTTCATGAAAGTTTAAAATGAAAATCCATTATATCGATAAAGAGTAATGAAACGTCGTGATTTTTAAAGCAATATTTTTCTTTCAGGATTCCGTACGCTGACAAGATCACCCCGGAGCCGATTCTCAACAACAATGCGGGTCGAGACACAAAGGCGGACTCGATCAGGAACAGTTATAATAGCCAATTCAAAGTTGGCATTTACGGTTGGCGTAAGAAATGTCTCTACATTCTTGTCATGGCGCTCATGCTTATGATGATTGTCAATCTTGCGTTGACGCTATGGATTCTGAAAGTTTTGGATTTCAATTCGGTAAATAACTTTTTGTAACTTTTAAGTTATGTTTTTAGGGTACCGTAAAGGTAAAACGGAACCCTTGTTGTTGACACCCCCGGTGGGCGAGTTCGGCGAGTACCATTTAACCGGTTTTGTACAATATGTCAGCCTAATACGAGATAATATATAACTAAATAATTACATAATTATGTATTTTTAAAAATAATACGCAAGATACGACGGGTATAAAACATAATTTGGCCGTAAAGTTCGCCACGGCACTATATTTTTACTGCATAGACTTTAACTTAGCTAGTTAGGAGAGTTACTAAAGTTTGCTTTATAAGTGAAATCTATGTTAATGTGAAAACATAAATATCTAAAAATATACAGAATAACCTGCTTATATTAAAGTTTTAGAATAGGTGAGACTCTGTAAATATTAGGAGTTGTCACTGTTATTTATAGAAACATCTAAAAATATATTTTTTATGTAGGAAGGTATGGGCCAGCTTCGTATAGTTCCTGGTGGCTTACAGTTATTGGGACAAGCGCTCGTACTAGATTCCCTTTTTGCATCCAGCATCAAATCACGACGTGGACAACCTATATCTATAGAATCATCAAGAAACTTTACTGTTTCCACCCGAGATGCACAAGGAATGATGAAAAGCAGATTATTCTTAGGCAAGTATAATAATATTATTTTTTTATAAATGTAAACAATAAAAAGCTTAATATTTTACTTAATATTTGACAATCAGCTTCACGCTGTATCCTACGTAGCGGGGTTGGTTTTTATCCTCTTATACTGAGAAATTCTTATAATATCATATATGTATGTCTCCACAAAATTTATTTTTTGAAGGCATTCTAATAGGTTGTCTTGTGATGGAATCAATCCAGAAAAGAATCTTAATATCATAACAACATATTATGTACTGTATTTTTATTAAATCCTATGTTATAAATGTTATTGATAATATTGAAATTCCATTTGAAAATTGAATAGTGTTATTTTACAGTAAAAATACAAAAATATTTTAAAAAATATAAAAATTAAACACAGTCAGGTTTGAACCTGCACCTCAGCAAGACCATCTAAGAACTCTGACCACTGAACTATACATTCATGTTTTATTTTGTTAATCTCTCATCGCTTTTACTATTGATGTCATTTTTAAGCTTAACTGTTTTTTTTGTTATATTCATTTTATTATAACTATAGACTACCGTTACTGTACTTTACGCATATTTTTGATATAGAACGGTTATTGGCTAACCAAACGAAATGTAGCGCTTACTCTTACCTTTTATACATAGAAAAACTTAAAAAGGTAAAATATTATATATTTCTTTTCCCAATATCCACTTGAGCCAATAAATTCCATTAACTTATAATATAATATATATTTCAATTCAATTTCTCGTAAGCACGACGGAGCTTTTGGTTTCTTTATTCAACACACAATGTCTCGAAACCTGACGAAAAATAATTGTTCAGTGTAGTGATGATGTTAATTTATAATAGTTTGTGTTTAGGCCACGACCGCTTAGAGGCTAATGTAGCCCGGCTTGATATCCGCGACGCTAGAGGTGTTCTCCTCTTGAGTGCGGGTCAGGACACAGTGACGATTGGAGCAGAAAACCTCATCGTAGCCAGCCCTGCTGGAGCCACCTTCAACACAGCAGTGCAGTCACCACTTATTAAGGCACCACCTTCTAAACAATTGATGTTAGTAAAATTTATTTTACAACATTAAACTTTTTTCTTATTCGTTTATTCTATAACGAAATATTATATAACGAATGTGAGTTATGGTAAATTTAATTAGAAAATAGTTTTGAAATAACTTTATATTAGAGAACTATTTATTTTTAATTATATTAACGTTGTTAGGCTGGAATCGCCAACCAGGTCATTAGAAATGCATGCGGCGCAGAGCATCTCAATGGAGTCGCGCGCTGGAGACATCAGCGCCAGCTGTCTGTCCACCTTCCGCCTTCGCTCCGTCGCCGGCTCGGTAAGCGCTGACTCGGGGATATCTACTCTTATGCCACACGAATAAAACTATATTTTATTGCTTTATGTTACTGAATAATGTATATTGTATACATTTTATTGATTCACGTTTTAAAATACCTCGTAGTAGTAATATACGTGGATGTTTCTTCGCTCATACATATTTATTTTAATCAGTTGATTTATTAATCTTGTTTAAAAAACGAGTAAAGTGTCTTGACTTTATATCTTCTCTTTTGTTTAATTTTACATATAAGCATAATATAGTAATTTTACATATTTTTAGATACGATTGGATGCTCCTAGTATATTCATGCCTAAGTTGAAGTCAGCGTTGCCGTTGCCGCCGTCAGCTTCACACGGACACGATCCACACCATTCGAACATTTACCAGTTATGCGCATGCGCGAACGGTAAATTATTTCTCGCGCCTCCACACGGCGTGTGCGCAGCCAGGGAAGAGAGCTTAATATGCCGATGATGCATATGCTTTAGATTTACATGTAAGATTGTAGAATACTATACATACATATATTAACGTGAATATTGATGTTCTTATACAGTTTTTTTTTCAATAAATGCTTCGTAGAATTTTGTATTATTACAGCATAGTAAGGTTACTTTAATATTTAAATTCCCATATTATATATCTACAGCCGAATTTACATATAAAGATATTGGTTATCATTTTAAACTATCGATCTTATTATTCTCTTGAACAAATAAATTCTGACACCAAAAAATACAAAATAATTATTTATTATGATTAAAAATGATAAAATTAAAATTGCCGGATATATTTAAGTAGATACTAATTTTTTAGCATCGGTGTTAAAGTTATTTGAAGTATTTAATTTTTGTTCGCTCAAAGTAACATTTAATGAAATAGTAAAGCATTTATGTAGAAATAGCCGCAAGCAATTATTTATCCATATATTATTATATAAACTTTATTATATTCGACTTACAACGACTTAAAGTATATCAGATTTACATATGAATAAAGACTAGTGCCTTTTTGGAGTCGCAATTAGGTTAACGATCGGTTAAAGAGAAAAATTTCGGAATGAGTGGCATGGAATTGTTTCATTTAGTAAATTTAATGCGATGTTGTGATAGACCTTAGATAGACTATTCTATAGTACAGTAGGATTTTATATTATTTAACTGATTTTCAAATACTAATTAACTATTTTCCAATTTTTCAAGTCAATTAACATATTCCAATATCTTTTTAAAATTTATTTGTAACAGCATTTGTATCTATTAATAATTTTTTTTAAAGTAATCTATTTGTTTTAAATAATTATTTAAAATAAATAATTGGAACAGTCAATTGTAAAAAGATTTTACTAAGAAATATATTGATTATATTATTAACTTTTGATACATTATGTTTTACAATATGTTTTCACATTATATGGAATAAAACTAAAAATTATGTGTAGCGTATTATATTAGTTAACTGTTTTAATTATTTCAGTTGAAATAAATTTTTTTTTCAGAGATGATTTCGTCATACATCATAATATATAATAATTGTAGAAATGCGTTCTAAATAATTAATTAGCCATAGATAAAAGAAATAATAAAATTTTATTGTAAATCTACAAATATAATCCTATGTAGCAAATATTTAATTCCAATCTTGATGCTTCTAAAACAATGTATACTAACATTAATTTATTTATCAACAGATAATTATGACTCGAAATATATTTAAAATTCAATAAAATATAGTTTTAACATATTTTTCAACAATATATAAACAAGTATGAGTAGAATTCTTTAAGTATGAAAAAAAAAGCTATATCCACGTTGCGCGTAACCGTAAATGTATTTAATTTACAAGTATGACAACTGTTGATAATATTGTAAATATTCTATAGCGTGGTAGAAATATAATGGTGAATAGATATGAAAATAAAACGATTGTGACAGATATGTTGTATTCATTGATTTACTTAAGGAAGTTATAATATTAATATTTAAACAAGTAGAGACTAGCCGAGTCGGAGGTATAAAATATGCACAAATTTTATTATTGAATCATATCTACGAACCGCAAACACTTAATTGTGTTATAAACGAACTGAGAATAACTTCGGAACTTCGTCATTTCATTTGAGTTTAAAACAAACTGAAGCGACTTTTCTACTTATATGTGACACTCAAGCGACAGGTAAAGTCCAAAATAAACGCTGTGCATGAAAATGTCTGGCTGTCAGTAGCTTCTTACTCTGTATATCTTTGATGCTTTTTTTTATCATTTATGATTATATCATGTGCATTTTGTTTTTGTATACGTATCATGAATTATTTTAAACTAGATTTACTTTATACTTCATAATCACTTTAAAAAATATCTTGTTTTTTGTTAAAAAAAAAGTCGGATTTAAATTAAATTCAATACACCAACAATATAAAATAAGCTTACTTAGTAATGTTTCTCTGTTCCATTTTGTAATAAAATAATAAGTAAAGATTGTATTCATTTAGAAATGGATGGTTTTTTGTTCTAATAAAATATTATAAACGTCCTTAACGATCGTAAGGCAAGGAGTACACAGTAATATAATATGTTTGCCAGAGCAAATAATTCATTATTGTTACCATCAATATATATTGGTAACTACAAAACAACTATACGTTCTACATATAACACTTATTATAATACAACGAGTATATTAAGAGACAATGAGCGTCGGTGAACAGTCAGTGCTAAGTTTAATTAAAGATTCATGATAAATCGTCGCAGGAAGCTGCATTCTACGCCGCGTCTAGAGCGTGAATAACGTCCGCGCCGCGAGCACTTAAATAACTTAAGCCAGTAACCTAACAATAAATTCATGAGGCTCGACTCCTTTTGTTTGGTAGCGCCGCGTGGCTAATTGGCAGGAAGCACCGTTTAAAACGTCTCAAATGAGCTGGCGTTATCATCATTGTTATCATTAAATGGATAAAACCCGTATCGTATGTGTACGTTGTCGACATATTTATATTAGTTTAAATATATTTTTCAAAATATTACTTGACGCGACGGAAGTCCGTTTTATTAAATTTTATATTAATATATTTTATTGTGATTCTGCAGCTAGAGTAGATACGCCTAATTTAATTTTGTTCGCTTTTGTTGTGGCACGCTGAAAAGTCTCGAAGCATTTTCAAAGACACCTACCGCCGCTATCCATGAGCGAGAGGAAATAAAGTTATGATTTATGTTGTGAAATATGTAGGCGTCCTAAGCATTCCCGACGCGCGATGTCGTCGTGGACGTAAATTTTGTACGCAGGCAATCGTCACAGTATAGAAATAATATAATGTAAAAACGTTGTTAGCTTATATTTATTTGCTAAGACTACGCTGGTTAGAATTCTGTTATATTTATTTTGTTTTATTAAGAAACTTTAGAAAGTTTGCTTTTCGTAATAGATAAATCTGCATTTCTATTAGATAAGTTTGTTCCTTACCCAGTTAGTTTCTATTCTTATAATAATAATAATATTAATAGAAAATTTCCAGATTTGATTTAATTTTCAAGATTAAGAATTGCAGAAATGTAAAACTTTTTTTATTTAAGTTTTTTATTTGAATTAAAACACAAATATTATAACAATATCTATCATCAGTTTATATTTTATTTCAGAGACGACGATCATAAAATTGAGAAAGTAGAAAATGAAGCATTTATCTGTTCGCCGTGACAGTCAGGTCATGTTCTTAGCCCGATTTGACGGAGGTCGAGCGTGGCCTGCCTCGATTAGAGCGCTAGTCCCGCTCGGATTTGATTACACTCCGACTGCAGATTATTATAGCGAGACGTAGTGTATCTATATCGTATGGATTTCCTTTAACATATATTTGCGTCCATTGATATGAAAATAAATTTCATATATGTATCATCCGCATATTTCATAGATTGAATTGATATATTTGTATTTCATATTTTAATCCAAGCGAATACTGTATGTATTTGATAACAGTAATTTAGCACAGGTTGGTACTTTTGAATATTTTTATAGAGCCAAATAAATTTTTCAACTTCTTAAATATTAAATATATCAAAGTAACGTAGTGAAATAACCTTTTGTTGCTTAAAACGTTAAGAGTGAATCACGCGTCTGTATGATTCAATTGTCTAACCGCCAGTGACCGTCTTCAAGTCGACCTACGTTACGTCGACTGCCAAGCGAAATGTCACGCTCTCCAATAAAATTAACACGTGCCCCGGGTCCACCCACAGAAGCAAAACTGTTGCTACAACGTTTAGACCTCTGATAACGCTTTGCTGAGTCAAGTCGACGTTAACGTAAACATTTATAGAATTTGAAAATACATAAAGACTTACAAACAAATGTATGTAAATAATACAACTTGTAAAATGATATATTAATCTTCTTCTAATTTTAATTTTTTGTTTTCAATTTTCATTTCCTTCAATTGTGAGTTGAAAAGTTTGAGTTTGAAATCCACCTGGAATAATGAATTAATATCTTTTTTCGCTCTGGTAAGACAAAGTTGTCTCTGCTTTTTGCGCTTAATGCTCATCTAGCTTTAAGCTAAAATAACAAGTTCGCTTCTCACAGAGACATCTATGATCGCCAATACAGATTTTATGTTCCAATATTCTGAACGGATTTTAATGGGGCTTTGACTAATAGACAGAGTGGTTCAAGTGGAACATTTATGCGTATTACATTAGTGAAGCTAACTACATTAATGTAGTATGCATAAATGTAGCTCTAATGCAAGCGAACCCGCAAGTACAACACTTGTGTTTCATAAATTATTTATACAAACGCCACCACAGTGTACGCGTAAAGTTGATATAAAAAGGAACGCGTTTTCGTGAGCATTGAAAACGAAGTAACATATCGCTTTATTGATTCCTTAATGTATTTCTTTTCATTCAGAACTTTTTTTATAATTCCGTCGTGGAGTTGTTGTTGAGTTCCGCCACTCAACAAGCAATGCCGTATTTGGTGGAAAATTGAGAGTGGAGTGTCGTAACACTAGGTTCCCTCTGCCTACACCGCTGTGTGCGGGATACAGCGTGAAGCTGATTTGATTTTTAATTGTAAGAGAAATATATAAGGCATAATCGTTAGTTTTATAGATATATTTATATATGTCAGTTAACTATATATATTCACCCGGCTGCATTTAGAACAGTCGGAATGCAAGCAAGGTCTAATGTAATGCGATTCAACTACGAACATTGGGCAATGGGATAGAACTAGATTCCAAGCAAGCATTTAGCTCCTATCATCTCAGCTTGGCTCTGGATATCAATAACTATGTACTGTGTTAAAAGCGTTTTACTCATATACTTTACTTGCTCTATATGTACATATATAGTTATTTATTTGCGTGTTTGTTTGGATTTTTTTATTATAGTTAAGTTAGTTAGTTAGTTAGTATAACTCTTATTCAATAGAATACAATAGAGAAAGATGGGTTAACTCCATCTGTCAAGACCGTCTATCTCGAGATCGTGTGAAGGTATCAAGGTGAAATTTATATCAAATATTCAGATCTATATTCAGATCTCCTTTGGAGTACATGATCACAAATCTATCTTCTAAGTCAACGCAATAAAAAGATGCGAGCATTTTATCCATGCTTTTTGCTGCTTTTTTATTAAATTCGCCCTTGAATTATAATCTATAGGGTATTTCTCATGGACATACAGTTATGAAATTTAGTACGAAGTGATATCTTACAATACAATACAAATAAAATACAGAATAATGATACGTATTTCACAGAAAAAGCCTTCGTGGCGCAAGGGCACAAGCGTGCGACTGTAAACGCGAAAGTTATGGGTTCAATTCCCAGTAATGCGTGCAATTGTAACCTACAGGGTAATTCCCGTAGACCTACAACTATGAAAAGAATAAAAAATAAGTAATTTTATATACTATAAAACACCTATATAGGCATTGTAAGAGGGAATGTAACAAGAAATGTAAAGCTATCAGATATTTACATACTCATAACTACAAAAAGTACATATGCTAGAATACATAATAGTATTAAAATAATACAGGGGGTAAATCAAATATTTCAGAAATCATATAAAACGATTAATAATGTAATGTCGCGTGTACGCAACGAGAATACGCAAGTAGTGAGATGAGGCCGTTGTGGCGCATGGGCGCAAGGGTGACGCGATAGTTCTGGGTTCGCTCTGGCGTCAAGACAAAATGTATTGCCTGGACAAATTCTAAAGTGGGGAACGGAGTGTCTTAACATTAGTTTCCCTCTAACTATCTTGTTATACGCGGGATACAGCGTGAAGCTGATAAAAAAAATCGTTCATTGTTCTAAAATGACATTTTATAGTATTTCATTAAAGGGACAAAGTAAACACGGATATATATTATATAACTAAGTGCTATGTAAAAGAATTCATTATTAAATTTCTTTCCAGCCTGCAATTGTCTGTGTAATGCTAAGTAGGATTTAAGGCGCAATACGTGCACGTTCGGAGGAAGAAGTAATGTTTCAGGTGATTTACCGTTCTGGAGCTTTTCTAATTTAAATCGGATTAAAAAGAACTAATTTGACTTAAATATTTTGTATGTGCCATTTAATCTATATTGGTATATAGATATGTATATACGCGTTTTAAGGACTTAGTTCCATGTGTTCATTATTTATTATTAAAAAAACTATACAATTCAGGTCGTACCTCTCGCCGTTGCGGCGGAAGGTAGCTTGTGGCTGTAACGCGATGGTTGTGCGTTCAATTTCCACTCGGGCCAATGAATTATTATTTATAAATATTTTACTTTTTTTATATTTTGGTGGTGATGGTGCTAAGGCAAAAAGTGCGGCGTTGAGTTGAACACGCAATGCCTCGAATATTCGGTGAAAAGTGGGTGAAGAAATGTTAACACTACGTAAAAAGAAAAATAAAGCTCATGATATTTTACTTCATCTTGTACACGCTGTACATCAAAATGCTTTTACAAATGTTATGTTTAAGTAAATTAGTGTATTTCCTTCAGGCGACAATTTAGCTCACGCTCTTGTCACGAATTGTCGGCGAGGGGGTAAATGCAAACTATTAAGGAAATACAGCAATTCAACCAGCCCTTACCCCACATTACAGCGCAATCTTACACCGGGAAAATTGTAAGCAACACCTTCTTATGCCGTGCTCGAAGGCAGTAACACGTACCGACTGCGAGCTGGCAATCAGCGTCTCTGTTAATATTTCATATCAGTTTCAGGCAACTTCTAGATAACTGTGGAATCCAAAAATATTCACGTTACATTCGCTTGGTTTTTACCTAATATATTTATAAATTTAATGTAATATTACGAAAATGAAATTCAAAATCCAGTGCTTTCAATCAATGTGTGGAGCAACACTTTATAAATGTACATTGACATTAAGAAAAGATAATATTTATTTGATTGTTACATTATTTTAATAAAGTTATTTAAAAAATACTTTTATTATATTTTATAGTTAATATTACAACACTTCGTTTAATATTTTCTTGATTTGGTTTGTTTCGGCTTTATGTTATATTTATTTATTCTTATTAGATATCTTATATTATTGTATTAATTCTTTAATTTTTTAAATAGTTTAATAAAATCAAAGTACGTTTCGCTTTATGTTACGTAAATTGATTTTTTACTTGTTAGCTTATTGTTTGAAGTCGGCTTGTGTTTTGTTAAAACTTAATTTATTTGACGAATGGTAAATTTTAAGTAATAGGTGCGGGAAACCGTAAAAGGAGCTTTTTAAGGTTTCTCGAACGAGTACGCGGTGGTTGTACTAAGTTAAACATCAATCTTAATTTGGCATATTGACAATAACATACATCAACATATACGGATGAATTTAGAACTTTCCCTTTTTAAAGTCGGTTGAAAATGTGAACATTCTCTTCTTTGAAATTGGTTGAAAAGACGAAGAAGTCGATTGAGGAATCTCTCGCCTGGTGGAAAGATTGCCCATGTAACTATTACAGTAAATAACATGCATAAATCAATCTAAAAAAAAATTACAGAATTGAGAACCTCCTCTCTTTTTTTTAAAGTCGGTTAAAAATAAAATAGAGAAAGAGAAACGCGATTCCAGTAAATTGAACTAAAGAACCACAACGTCGCGTAGAAGCGACATCGGCGTTAAGAAAACTACGAATGAATTTACAATTCTGTATGTGAGTTCACCTGCACTGGACAAATGCTAAAACTCTTTCCCGTAACTTGCAGCGCTGAATTTAAATGTCGTAAACAAACAACACAAACAACCTGTATACAGGTGTGCAGGTGTACAGGTGTACAGGTGTACAGGTGTACAGGAGTATATATCGCGCGGTATGTCCAACTATTTGCCAAACTCTGTTTATCATACAGTTTTTGCTTGCACCGCTGCGCCACACACCTCCCACTTCAATTTTCACAATCAATCTAAATTTTAATACACAATTTTTATATTCTGTCCACGTCACGTATGAAATATTCGTTAACGTGTTAAAATTCTTCTAATTTATTGATATAAAGTCATAGACCTTTAAGTCATATTATTTGTAAAATATAGTTTTTTTTTGTTAGAGCTTTTCTGTAGTTATTGATATATTGAAGAAAACTGAATAAAATATCATTTAAAAAATAATAGAAAAAAAAATAACAATTTTGCAAAGTACGTGTACGAGTCAAGCTATGTAAGTAAGTGCTCCACATCGACGGACCAGCCAGCTGCTATACAAAATAGATTTGCGCAGCGTCAATCCTGCGACACGCACTCAGTTGATGGCAACTTATTCATGTTGACGAGTGCGACAGTATCTCAAAACTATACGTTTATCGTATTATTGTAAATTTTATAGTTATTATTATAGTGTTGTTAAGAATATTATAATACTAAAAATAAAATATGTAATACTAAAGTAGAATATATAAAATGTGACGTGTAATATAGATGTGGATTATTGACGTGTAATATAGATAACGCTTTGTTTAGACACTAAAGCGAAAAAATAAAGATTAAATATTTCATTTCCTCGAATGGGAATCGAGTCCACAACCTGTCACGTTCATAGTCACTCGCTTATGCCCCTGCGTCACGACTAACCTCTAAATAATATTTAATCTTAGATGTAGTCATATTTCAATAGAGGACATATTTTACTTTGAAAATTGGCGGAATTTTAAGAGAACAAATCTATAAAACAGCAATGTAAGAAAGAGGCACTTTATCTAAGAGTAACACGCTCTGTCCTTGCCGGCGAGAATCTACGCCAACTTGTTTCTGTAAGCATGAAATATAGTATGCCACGTCACGTGTCATACTCCTTGCTACGATTTTATTCTTACATATAAGAAAGATTTTTTAAATTTAAGTATTATATAAAGCAAAAATACAGAGCAAAGCAATACAAATAATAGGAAATATCTTTTAATATTTCAAAATCATTGTTAGAAACTTCCCGTGTAGGCGTAAAACTTACTATACGTAGTATCGACGAGTTTTCACAAACTAATCGGCCGGTGTCAGTCGTAAACGCTCGGTGTTTGGAGTTACAAAGTTTCCTTTTCGCAGGGAATCAGCGCGATGAATTATGCATGGGAATTAACTTTGACGTCAGATAAGCGGCGGTAAGATTTATTAGTCGATATGACGTGTAGAAAACAATTCAAGTTGTTTGCACTTTCTGAAATATGGTCCTACTTTTATTGTAACTACGTCAAACTTTAATCGTTTCGAAAAAAAAAATATTTTTGCTCCAATATTTTTCCACTCGAACTTTTTGTCTTAATTAATTAATATATTTACATTTAATATATCAATATATATCAACAAATCAATGTAAAATGCAACAAGTATTAATTTAACTGCATCGCTTGTATTTTTATCTGACTTACGCACGCTCCTCCAGAACGGCCCGGAAATTTAACTTCGTTAAGAGTGAAATATGTCCCGTCGTTATTCCACGGCTTGTTGCGCGAATACTTACATTTCCAGTTCTCCACCTCTAGTTTTCTCATCAGACCCAACGGAAATAATTTCACCGGGACTGAGTTATGACAAAACTCCAACGGACATTGCCGCATCCGTAATGAGAATGGAGTCGAGATATGTCCATAATTTATTATCACATGCTGGTGTTCAGAGCAGTCCCTGGGCAAGAAGTCGAATGTTTTTGTCCAGTTTGTCCTAAACGAGCGACGTTTGTTAGATATCCGGTACACAGCATTATAATATATTGCAGTACATTGTGTGGAATAATATGACATTGTAATCTAAAGGAAATATTCACAAAGTGTTCTGGAGTCTGTAAAGAAATAGGTACAAATTCACTGTGAGTGTCGCGAAGAAGTATTTAATTAAATTTGGCTGCGAGGGCTCTTCACTTTACATCGCCGGCGCTAATCACAGGTAGGCCGTTGACACGTACCCCCATTTGAATAGCTAACTCTTCCTTTGTAACTGTCGTGGTCTTTATGTAATAATCAAACTCAATGAAAATATTTTAAAATTAATTTAAATTTTTGAGAGTCTGTGGCGCAGGGACATAAGCTGCTACTGTAAACGGGACGGTCGTGGGTGCGGTTCCCATTCTTCCCGCTCTATCAAGGAGGAAAAGCATAATGTTGAGTTACGTCACTCTATACGCAATGCTTTCAAAATTCAGCGGAAAGTGAGAAACGACAGAGTCCTTATGGAAATGGAGTATCTTAACACTAGGGTCCCTCTGTCTACTCTGTTATGTAGCGTGAAGCAATATAAAAATACACTTTTATTAATGGTTTTTAAACGAATTTAAAGTATAAACTTACCAGCTAAAATAACGTAAGCAATAAAAATAAGCTACAATTTAATAATTTATTTGAAGTTTAAAAATATGAAGCGTAGCTATCTACTTATTTTATACTTTTTAGTTTGTTGTTTGAAGTCGGTTTGATTTTTGTTAAAAAATAATTTATATTTACAAGTAAGTTACTACTCGCAGTTTAGTTTGCATGAGTTTTATGATCCTCGCCATATCATTTTCATTTGCCACCTCTTACCAACTTGGCAATTAGGCAAAGAGAACCTAGTGTAAAACCACAAAGTTTTCTACTTTTTATCTGAGTCGCTGGTTGGCCATGCGCTGTGCTGAAGCGACAAAATGAAAACAATATAAATACGATTATAATTATTTCACCGAGTGCATCAACTACTGCTTTACGAACATCCCACTCGAGGAAGTGTAATATTTATTTACGTTCATATTTCCATTTCCTCGCTTTGGTCGAGGCAAAGCGCGGCGTTGAGTTCTGCCACTTAACACGCAATACCTCCAAAATTCAGCAGAAAGTCGGAAACACCTCTTCCTTCTGCTACTTTTCTTTATTTTTAGGATTGCGTTCGACAAAATAAGAAATGGATCACGTATAGGATAGTGTTGTCCGTCTGTCAAGACTATTTACCTTTAGATCGTGAATAGGCACCAAATGCAATTAATATCAAATATCGAGCTCTATGATTTTTTGGAGCACCGATAAAAAAATATTAGTCAACGCCATCATAAGATATAACAGGATCGTTTAAGCATTGTTTGGTTGCACATTGCATGAAATTCGCCGCTGACTAACAATTATAAAATTACTTATAACTCTATACTTATAAGTCACTTTCCTTTAACGGTTACAATTATAGAAAATTATTGAAATCCTTGGTGGGTGAGAATGTTTCGCATGACCAGGTTTTTTCATAATACTACAACAGAAACAAACAATTTTATTTATTAAAATATTTGTCGGGGAAATATATAATAAGACTTAAATTACTACTACTATTCTTATTTGTGCACAACAGTATAGGATTATTTTATTAAAATATATGATTAATTGTTTATTAAATTCACTTAAATAAATATTCTATATAGTTAATAAATAGTCTTATGCAGTGGGAGCAGGCGAAGCCGCGCGGGGCTGCTAGTTTTTCTAATAAAAAAGAATAATTAAAAATATTTTACTTTTGCACAATAAGACTCTTTCAATAAAATTTTTGACGCGTGTCAAACACATTTTAAATTATTTAAATTATACAAAGCTCACTGCTATATATTTTACTTAAATATATATTATGGAGGTAAACAATATAAATAATTCAAAAAAACATGACAAGCGAGTGACTAGTACATATGCTGAAATTTATTTTGGAGATAGCAATAGCATAGACACAGATTCCGAAACTTATGACATTGAACCTTACAAATATGAGTCACTGCATGAAAAAACGAAGGATCAATGGATTTCACCAAGTGACCTTCTAATAGGTAAAATACAGCTGAAACCACCGTTCACATCAAAAATTACTAGGGGGAAAACCCACAAAGGTATATTAACTATTGGGAATATAGTCCTAGAAAATGAAAGAAATAACTTTTTAAATGTGTTAAACAAATTATTAAACAGTAATAATGATTCATGGGAATATATACTGAGTCACGAGCAAGGAAGAGTCATCAAAAAAGTTAAAGATATTTATAAAAATATATTTAAGAACAAAAGTGAATTAATGAGAGGTGAACTTACAAACTTTTACGAGGAATCTTTACAGGACTTGGACGAAAATTTAAAAAATGAAATGCAAACAATGTCGCAGACAGCTTATTCAAGCACAATTTCTGACTTAAATAACCAAATACATCAGAAACTTAAAGTAGAAAAAATAAAATTAGAGAAAATATTGCTTAAGAAATATGTCGATGAGATTACAAAAATAAAAAAATATTACGTACTCCTATTTAATAATGAGAAAAAGAGATATAATAAATTGCTTAGGAAAGTGACAGCTGAACGAAATGAAGCAATTCAAATATTCTATAAACAATTTGAATCACAACAAATCACTAGCACAATGTATGTTATGACTATGGAAAGAAGAAAATGTAAAGTGCAAAAGATTAGATTAGATAAACTACATACAGGAATAATAACCGACAAGTTGAGTGAAATTAAGAGAAGAGCGGAAGACATAGTGACATTGAAAAGGAAAGATGCTACAATCTCAAGTATAAATATTCAATGGCAAAATAATATAAAAAATATTCTGAATCTATTCTTAAAATTTATAAGTTTCTCTATGAAATTGTTACCAGATCAAACACGGTTTTTACTCGACTTAGAAACCATGATGACATTACAATTGCAGGAAATACAAAGAAATAAATTATATACATCTATTTTAATTGATGATAAATCGGAAGAAAATGTTATTAAATTTCAAAAACCTGATATACAAATACAAGATTGTCAAAATGAGCCATTCGTTGTATATGGTGATTTGTCAGATCCTATTCCATATCAATATGGTAGCAGAGAAACTATACCTTCAGATGTAGATTTAGCATATTTTAGAGTACAGAGACAATTCATTTATGCAAAATGCCATGGATTTGAAAACATAAAAAAAATTTTAGAATCCCAAAAATGCCAATGTCATAAAATTCAAGAGTCAGAGAAAAATATAATTGAAACAACTGAGGAAGTATTATTGACTTCGCCATCTTTAACGACGAAAAGTGAATCATCATTGGAAACACTCTTAGTGGATGAAGTTCCAAGACTTCAAGAATGTCCTAATAGAAAATGCACCGAGTGGTTAGAGAGCCCTTCTTTCCCTCTGCTTAGTTCTTATGTCGACTATACTGAAGAAAATTTTCGAAGAGTAACTGCGATACTCGAAGAAAGACCTGAAGAAGACTCTATGCCCAGTCTAATTAGCCCTAAAACTATAGCGTACCGTGAGTTACCATTTTCTGCAACAAAAGAATCGCATCACACATTGGGTACTCAGTGTTCAAGCCAAGACGATATGATATTCCCACAACTTATGTGCCCTTGTATGGAACAGTTATTCATGAGACATCCTGAACCGTGTAATGTGAATGATATTGAAAATTTAGAGTTAAAACGCAAATTATCATTAGAAAGACTAGTCAGAGAAAATCCAAATTTACTTAAAATATTTACTGATGAATGTTTTGATTATAAATTATAATTTTGAAAACAAACAAAATTTTTAAAGATTTTAAAAATTACAGAATCAAAAGTCTCATTTATTTTTACAAAGAAATCGTTTAAATTAAAATTTTATTTACACCATTCTCATTTTAATTAAAGAAAAACATAATTAATCGCTTAGGCCTACATTTAATATATGGTTGTAATTAACATTTCCACATATCAAGTCAGTAATTTAGGCGTTTCAACCAGGTGAGAACGTTAACCGGTCCTGGAGATCACAAATTACGTGCAGTGTCTTCGCGGTCTCAACTAAACTATATTCATTTGTTCTTGTTTGCTATACTGTATTTGGGAACGCCAGTTCCAAAGTAGTATGTGCAAAATTTTGAGAAGAAGCCTTGGGTAATTGGAAAGAAATATAAAGCTTTTGAAATTTAACATATTCTTTTATTTCATCTACCCTTAAACAGTTAAAGAAAATTTAATGTATTTATATTTTAAAAATATACTGTACAAAATTTAATGAGAGCTTAATTACGTAAGCTTTGCTTCTCAAGTAGTTCAAATTACGTAAGTTATTTGTATATTATACAGCAAACATAAATTAAATTATATATTCAATATAACTAATATTAAATGTTTTATTATAATAAATAATAGTAATAAAGTTAATTGGTGACAAGTGAAAATATTTGGCGTGCTCTATACGATCATATAAATTACACCCTTAGCTAAGAATAATGTAGGGACGGGTGTGAGCGGGTATATCGAGCGTTAAGGTAAATTTACACAAGCCGGTAACATCCTAACTTATTAAGTCTTCACGTGTCCCGACGCCGTGTTAACGCGGAGACGGGACTTATGACATTCCTCTCGCGACATACGATTACATCTTCGAGATTAGTGCTGAGTTTTATGTAAATTAATAAAAGCATACTCATATGCTTATATAGTTATGAGTTCGATTCACTCGAGGTAATAGGAAATTGAAAATTTTCCTTTCTTCGCTCTGCTGTCAGAGCTTCGCCGCTCAAAATGCAATGTCACCAGAATTTGGAGGGAAGTGCGGAGCGGAGTGTCTTAACCTTAGGCTTTCTGTACCTACCCTGCTGAATGCGAGATACAGCGTGAATTTGAAAAAAACTTACATATAGAATGTAACAGCTACATATGTATATATAGTCCTAAATAGGAAGGAAATCGAACTCATAACCATAGCCTCAATTTCTTAACAAACTATTGATACGAAAATATTATGTAATTAGACTTCTAATTTCCGAAGATCTGCAATTTGGCAAGACTATGTTGTTAGAAATAATATAATTTGATTAATATTTTGTCCATTATTTATAGTGTTAAGTTGTTTTATTTTATTTATATATGTATCAATATGTATAAAATTTATACAAGTTTTCAAAAAATCCAAGTCTATCGGATATAATAGAAGCTTTAAATAGATTTCCTTGGAAGTAAAGCAGTGTTATGTTAACTTGACGTTTCGCCGTTCCATAATATTGTGATAAGCAGTAGTCTGTGAAATCTGTCACAACTGTACTGTCTGAATAAACTTACTATGTCCAGTCGACAAGTATTAATTCTGCACTATTTGCTATTTTTTTATATATACAGTATTATTTTATTGAAAACCAAAATACCATGTGACCTATAAAAATATTTCCAATTTCCATAGTATACTGTATCTGATCTACATTATATAAAATATACAAGGAATTTTCCAAGGGCTTCTCCGTAATTAAAATATTTTTATAATATGGGATAACACATATATATTAGCCAATTTAATATTGTGATCTAAAAGTATTTTTTAACATTTTAAAAATATTATTCCAAACCTAGTTTCACCACATATAAAAATAATGACAGAATTAACGTAAATATAATATGCAGATTGTATACACTAGAGAATTTTCAAAGCGTAGTCGACGCATCACGATTATTGATCAAACACCCTCAACTCTAACCAGCCCACGATTTGGGAAGCTTTGGCCGCATATTTTCCTATTTGCTTTTATTGTCTTTTTAAGTTGTAATATCTTGCCAAGCCTCATACACAAAGCACAAAGGGCTATATAAAAATATTTCGTAACATGCAGTGTCTACATTTGTCGGTACATATACCTAATGGAACGCCAAATTGCATATTCCAAATAATTATTAATTTTATGCAAAATTCATTATCTGCAACACACTCTGTGGGAGCGTGTGAAATGAAATCGACTGCTGCAAAGTGCCTTTGTATATTTCCACAATATAAAAAACAGTATACGTCCTGCTTGTGTCGTAACCAACGTTTCCAGGTATTTCCGTACAGTTATTTACAATACGATCGGTAGTGTAGCAACGCCGAATAGATTTACGCGACGCTCGCACTGCACATCGGCGGTGATGTTTTTTCACGGACATTTAATCTATACGGTTCAGTAAATAAAGTGATCGAAATAATTAAAACTCCTTTATAATTCAAAAAATGGATAAGCTTAAGAGTTTGCGTAAAGCGAAAAAACCTCGTAATATCTTAAAAGTCACTTCATCTAAGTATGAAGCAGCTAAAGTTATGCAAGAGAGTAGGATGTACTGGAATAATATATTGAATAGTTCTCCCGGTACAAGTGGAGGACCAGTGAGTAAAATTATTTTATTTTATCATCCATTCGTTTTTTTTATGCATCATCTATTTGCTTAGTAATGATAACGGAAAGTAGTCGCGTGTATCTGTATATTTTATGTAATTATTTAATTATTTTATTAATTAATTTTAAACGATCCAACAATTGTTCGACTATTTTAAAATTCGGAGGTCCGTTTTGTCTACTGGTGCTATTGTGAAAATTAAATAATTTATAGTAAGCTTCACGCTGTAGTCCGCACGTAGCGTGTTGACAAAGTGAACTTGGAAACCTAGTGTTAAGACGTTCTGGCGGATATTAAATGTTTCATTCTCCCGAGTGGGAATCAAACAGACAACCGTCACGCTTACGTTCACTCGCTTGTCCTATGCCACACAATGACATCGAATATTTTTTAATAATAAAGTTTAGATTTATTATTAGATATCCATCTCTGGGTAGCCACAGGTAATTGCCCAAAGATGGTCGCCGGTTAATGCGTAGGAACTATGGAAAATATGGAAATCTAAACTAGGACTATGTAATGAAATTTGAATGGATTGGCCACTGGGCTATTGAATGAGACTAATGGACGTCCGCCTTTACAATAGTATCTTTATTTGTTATATTATTATAGATACAAGAAGAAGAAATTAATCTTTTGCCAGAGATTCTCCCAAATCAAAGAGTTTGCAATATATTAGATATCCACATGCCGTCAAAAGAGTTAAAGAAAATTAATGAAATTCAAGGTAACATTTAACGAAAATGGAATAAATTAAATTTATATATATTATTTTGTTTAGTTTTATATACCTTTCACATAGTTATAACAGCAGGGTAATAAGAGAAAAAAAAAACAGAGTATATTAACATACTTCTTTTTTAATTTTTAACAAAATTTCAAAACATTATTAGTTATTATGTTATTTTTACAGAGCAAAGTCCACGTAGACTAGTAAAAGAATTAATCTTATCACGTAGACAACATATAAACATCAATCGAGATTTGGATTCTGATACAGACGTTGAATTTGTCTCAAGGTGAGCTGTATATAATATAAATTGCATTAAAAACATATTTTTTATATTATTATTATTATATATAAACATATTTTAAGAGTACATGAATAAATAATAATAAATATAGAGCACACAGGTGAGCTGAGCATGTCAACGTAACACGATATCACTGCGTGAGCGGTCGTACTTTGTCCATTCCATTGTAAATTCTTCTTTACTATAGTCTCGAGTACTCGCGCTATGCACTCGGGACGATGTCCACTGTCCAGTAACCTTTTCACTATTACAGTCTTATTTTCCTTATAGTTATTTTGAAGCATAGTAAATAAGATATTAGAGATATCTCTAAAAGGTCTATCGTCTAATAAGACGATAGACCCTTTAGAGATATTTAAAGCCGGCTTTATGAAGTCAATATTACAAATATGAAACTTAGATTTCAACCCGTCGTACAATTATGGGGCTAGTCGTGCTGTAGGAGAATAAGTGTGTGACGTGTAAGGTTGTGGGTTCGATTTCCACTCAAGGAAATGAAATTTTGATTAATGCTTTGTTGAGTTCCGAAGCTCTGTTGAGATCACAATGTAACAATAATTCGTAAATCTCTTTTAACTTGCTTGGGCTTAGTTATAATATCTTATCGCGTGCTCGCATATTGCCTATCACTTTAATCAGTGATAAAAATCATACGATATCATATAATGTAGCATTTTTTAATACTTGAATCATACGTTAGAAAAGTATTTTTATATTGTTATATGTTATATTTATTACTGTTGTATGACACCGTATGACGTTTACGTTAAATATATTTTTTATGTCCATATTTTGTACAATATTGTATATAAATAGCGCTAAATTAGAATTTTATAATTATAAATTAATATCATGAAATAAAATTAAAGTTTTTACATATAAAAATGTTTTAATATTATCATAATCATCTTATGTTTTATTATTTAATAACAAGTGATGAAGAAGTGGCTCCAAATATACATCAAGAGTTTCTAAGGAAACCAGAAAGGCAGCAGATCACGTGGTCCACACATTATCTGGAGCCAGAAAAGGAAAGCGAAAAGAGTTTAGTGAAAAAAGCCTATGATCTTACAAACAAAGTATATATAAGTTTTATAAGGCGTAATTTTATTTAATTTTATATAGAATACCGAAGATTTACCGTAGTTTTGGCGCTCCATTCTCTCTGACTACCCCGCTAGGAATAAAGCGTGAAGCTAAGTAAGATAATTTATAAATAAATTAATTTGATTTGCGTTTATATTTTTGTAAGAAATCAGTTTCACGCTGTATTCCACACGCAACAGGGTAGGCAAAGGGAACCTCGTGTTAAGACACTCCGTTCCCCACTTTCCACCGAATTCTAGAGGCATTGCGTATTGAGTGGCGTGGCGGGGGAGTGGCTCTGCACCAGAGCGAAGTAAATTTAAATAAATATTTTCTTTTTTTATATTTGTAATATATTAGTTTAAATGCGTTTACATTAAGCGGAGGAGGTATATTTTTTGTTGAAAATGTTATTTCATACAATTTCTTATATATTTTTTTCTAAAAAAGTATTTTTCTTACTTAGGAGTGAAAAATAACATTTAAAAAATATTACATGTGTGATAGGATTTTCCTAATAATACCGGACAAATTTTTCATAAATTACAGATAGCTCACAATTTTTGTGACTACATGAAACAGTTAGGTGGCGATCAACAATCACAACTTTTTACTCCAAAAGCTATAAAAGAACTTTTTCAGGTAAAAATAAATGATAATGTTGATACCTTTGTGTAGTAGGTTTAGGTTCAAAGCTGATTTCAAAATATTTCTATGTGCAGGTCGAATTTGATACTCACGTGGCAAGAAGTTTACAAGTGGTGCCCAAAGAAATGCCAACAGTAGAAGAACGAATTGCTAACGTAACAGAGAATCCTGAGGTTGTTCATCATTCTTTCGACATAACTGCAATTAATATAAACTAAAAAAAATTAAAAACCTGCTATGTCCTTTTGTTTTAAGAGTTATTATAATTTTATTGTCCCTGTCTGCTTTACAGTATAAAAAACACGTGTCTTCGATATTCTAAACTATAATAATAATTTCCACTATTAATATTTTAGAGATCTCGATATGCGGCTCTGGCTCGTGAAATATCGAAAGACACGGAAGCGGAACGACAGAAAGACAATACGCGTGCCTTTAATCGCAGTTTACCGAATAAGCAGCAATGGCGCGCCCCTCAAAACGACACCAAAAATTTGTGGCAATCAGCACGACACGTACCACAGGATCTTGTAACGTTGAAAACTGTTTGGGAGGGTATTACCAACCTTAGGTACAATTATTAGTCTTACTAAAATTTTATTATTCGTATTAAATGGTTCCTCGTCATCATCATCATCATCATCATTATCATCATCCATATCTATTCTAATATCAGAACGCTCCGATTTTCGGTTTTCACCTGAATCTGCTTTCAACATTGTGCATTCGAGTTACCATAGCGTCATAACTCTTTAAATAGAATTATAGTATAATAATAAATATATTATATAATTAAATTCAAACATAGACAAAACTGTCTAATTATAGTCAAAGGTCTTATATAGGATTTACTTTATTAAGTTTTTGCTGTAGCTGGAATGTTATGGTATGTAAGATTTGCCAGTCTTCAAAATAATTATACTCTATTAGTTTAATAACACAAAAAAAAACACAAAAAAATAATATAGTGAAATATCACAGCGTCGTTTGAAAAGTCAACCACTTATTAATTTCATTCAAAATTATAATGTATTATTTTGATAATATTGATACATCAATAAAAATGCACTAATGTTAGATTTTTGTTTTATTAGAAGTGTTAAGGAGTATTGCCGTTGGATGATAGAACACCCAGAATACCGAAGAGCTCCATATCTAAGAAGTCTTGGCATGTTCGACTCTGCATTACTGGATGCCAGACTCACCTTCGAAGTGCAGCAACAACTATCACCCATGGTGTCTCCAACAGATATTCCAGCACCTATTGACCATATTCGCAGAAGACTGTCAATATTAGCTGACAATGAATCTACAGGTTGACGCATCTGTTTTTATCATACTAAATATCAAATGTTTGTCATTGATCTGTTTGTGTAATAAAATTTTTGTTTGAATTTCAAAACATCTATATGTAAAATTCTTTGATGAAACTATTTTTCTTGTTATTTACTCGGAAATACGAATCTAGAAACCAAGTATCGTAAATAAACAAATAATAAGATTATGTAGATTATGTCTTATAATTGTAATGATAAAGCTAAATAATCGTAACGCGTAATATATTTAGGGTAAGTATTTTTTTTAGTTTTTGTTTTAATAGATGGTGGTTATGTAATCGTGTCAGTTCATTCATATCTGATTACAAGCAACTGTTATCAGTTATCTATATATTTATAACACATTGTGTCTTCATTCTGTTTATACAAAGTACTCAAAGAAACACTGCCTCATGCTCTTGAAGTAAATTGGAAAGTGAAAACTTATAAAATTTATTATATTTTTATATTCATGTGATAAGATATAATAAAAATTTCTAAGTATATCCAAAAAATATAGATACTGTATACAGAAGGTAAAAGTCATGAAGTTCTTTGAAATCTCACATAGGTTTATTTAGTGCCTACTCCTGCTCGTAGCATAAAGATAACGATTGGCGCGTTTTATTGTACATGGATTATATGTAGCTATTTACTTGCTCTATAATTTATTTGTAGGTGCAAATTGCAACACTTGACAGTGATGTCTTTATGTGATTAAAGCAGCGGATAAATTAAAAATAATTGTATTTTGCATGAACTATTGGTTGAAGTCAACATGCCGCAAAGTGACGGTGATAGTGATAAAAGAGCAAACTTTGAAGACGTTTTAAACAGTGCAATAGGACAGTTTGGAAAATATCAATTGTTAAATATATTATTGATCGCAATTCCTGCTGCTGCTTCGGGTTTCATGGCTGGAGACTATATATTTACAGCGGGAAAGCTACCATATCGCTGTGCTGTACCAATTTGTGACGAGGATCCTCCAGACTATGCGCCCGCATGGATATTAAATGCTATCCCAAAAACATCTACCGGATTTGATGATTGTTCGCGTTACGCGATCTCATTGAACACAACGCTATTGCTAAGTAACAGCTGCCCAGCTGACCTGTTTGATAGAAGAACGATTATTCCATGTGAAGGATACGTGTACGATAGAACAAATACGGTAGTTTACGATTTTGGTTTAGAATGCCAGGAGTGGCTAAGAGCTCTTGCAGGGACGTTAAACAGTCTAGGAGCTATGGTTGCTCTCCCTCTAGCAGGCTACATATCCGATAATTTTGGACGTCGCATGTCTATTGTATTTTTCGCGTTCAACGTCGCTTTGATAGGCTCATTAAAATCTTTTTCTATTAATTATGCTATGTACGTGACTTTACAATTGTTACATACAGCTTTAGGTGGTGGGCTGTATAGTGCTGCGTATATATTGGCGACTGAATTGGTCGGTGCAAAATTTCGAGTTCCAACAAGCGCTACGATGTCGTCTATGTTTGCTTTGGGTCAAGCTTTATTAGGAGCAATCGCGTCTGTTGTGCCCGAATGGCGAAAACTTTCGCTCACATTGTTTTTACCCATTTTTTTATTGCTCTCTTATTATTGGATCGTAACGGAAAGTCACCGATGGTTAATGAGCAAGAATAAAAATATTAAAGCTAAAAATGTTTTAGAACGCGCCGCTAGATTAAATGGCCGAAATATATCTGATGCGGTAATGAATTTCCTACTCGCTGCAATCCCACAGAGTAAGGACGACACAAATGAAAATAGCACATTTTTATTCTATCGCGTTCTAAAATCCCCTGTTATGTTACGTAGGTGTTGTACTACACCCGTGTATTGGATAGCAACGACATTCATCTACTATGGTTTATCTATCAATTCAGTTAGCTTATCTGGAAATATGTATTTAAATTATACTCTAACAAGTCTCATTGAAATACCAGGTTACTGGACTGCTTACTTGATATTGGATAGAATAGGACGGAAGGTTACTCTCTTTACAGGATACATGTTATGTTCTGTATGTTGCCTTGCATTTTCATTTACACCCAAAAGTATGTACGGATTATCTTTGTTCCTTTATTTGACAGGTAAGTTTAGTACAGGAGTTATTTTTACATCTCTCTACCTCTTTACCTCAGAATTATATCCCACGAGACATCGCCATTCATTTTTAGGATTTTCCTCAATGTTGGGACGTATTGGTTCAGTTGTGTCCCCTTTGACCCCTCCATTGATGGTGTATTGGTCAGGTATACCATCTATGCTTTTTGCAACAATGGCTGCCATAGCCGCTTTACTAATATTAACCCAACCTGAGACTCGTGGACTAAAAGTACCAGACACTTTTGAAGACGCCGAACAAATTGGAAAACAAACGAAAAATTAAATTTACAACCGATCATAATTTTATGTAACGTGTAAAAAAAGCAAAGGGTTTTATGCCAAAACAAAAAATGTACAATAATAAGTAAATACATTTTTAATAAATATTTTTTTACTAAATAGTTTTATTATTTACTTCATATCTCAAAGTAATATTATGTTGTAAACAAAGATTTGAAAAACAATGATTTTTAAAATGTTGATTGTTTAATTGTTTGCCTGTTTTTACTATTCAATTGATTAGTAGAAACAAACATTGATATATATATTTTGCTTCGACAAAATTGCTCTTAAATATTTTGAATTAACTGAAACTATAGTTTTCAATGCATAAAATATTCTTCTTAAATTATTAAGTCATTAGAAAACAAAACGAATCTAGATTAGTATATAAATAATTGTAGCAAAGCCGCGAGCGGGACGCTAGTTAAAATAAATAATATATTTTTTATTGTTTGTTTATTTTGTATTTGTACATGTATTAAACTTAGGTTTTTTATTTTACTTCGTTAAAAAGTTAACTATTACACTGTTAACGCCATCTATATAACCTGTACAACATGCCTTGATATAACTTTTCTATTATTCGCCATGAGAACAGTAAAATTCTTACAGAATTTTTGAAAATTACAAAAAAAAATTAAAAATCACTTTGACTTTATTTACATTTACCCAAAATTACTGGTATAAGATTCTTTTCCGCCGTTTTCTTTGAAATAACCTTTCAGTGTCTTTTTTTTCATGTTTAATATATTTAAATTATTAGGTTTAGTTTTTAGTTGCATATTTTAGTTATTGTGCTGCCATCTACATTGTTCTCATAACTTCAGGAGTTATTGCAAAACAGAAATCAGTTCAAGTTTCTCATAGTAGATGGCGAACAAAACAAATTAAAGGAGAATATTTTATCAAAAAAACAAGCTATACATTTTTCCACATAACAAGGTAAGAAATAAAAATTATAACTTATTAACTCACGGAGTAATATGATAATAATAAGTATATAATTAATAATAGTTCAGTATAGGCTGAAGCCAGTCGTGGCGCAGTGTGATTGTAATGCTTGTGGATTCGATCCCAATCGAAGAAATGAAGTATTTACTCAAATTTACTTATTTATTTATATATATTTCTTCGCTCAGATATCGAAGCAAAACGCGGCGTTCAGTTCCGTCACTCAACATGCAATTGCTCCAGAATTCGGCTAAGAGTTGGGAACGGGAATATAACACTAGGTACCCTCTGCCTACCCTGCTATGTACAGAATACAAGCTGAAGCTGATAAATTCAATATACAATACCTGATTTATTAATAAGTTACATCATCAAAATATTCATATGAAAAGAATTCTAAGCTAGTCTTATTTATTACCTCTTAAAAAGTAAAAATTTGACATTGTGTCAATCAGAAAGTTTTGATGAATAAATATTGATATTATACATACAATATTTTTTTGAAATATTTCGCAGTTTTTCTAATAATTATATTTAAAAAAATGTCCTGTGGAAAACGACCTTTAGTTAAGAAGTGGGACAAACATAAAGAATTACGTGTAATTAAACCATCTCGCTACCAACAAAATGAAGCATCAGTCAAAGTTCACTGGAAAAATGTCATCCGAGACTTGGAACTATCTTATAAAGACGAAAAAGTAGATATAACATGTGTTTTATTATCATAACTTTGTGTAATATAGTAATAAAAGTAACTAAACGTTTGATATCGTTGTCGGTACGGAGAGTGAGTTATTTCTCTTTAAACGCACTTTCTTTACCATTTTGTAAATCTCTTCATCGTCAATCGAATCTACCGAACATCTAAAAGTGTATAAGACACGACAAATGGTCTAATATTTGTAATATTCTAATTAATATCTTATGGAGTATGGAATGTCGTACAAACGTCACCATTCAATAATCCTGTATTTGATATTTTCATTTTTATTTTTATCTTTTAGTTTTGGAAATCACAATCTGAAATTATTCGTGGGCTCGTTGGGCCGAAAATATTTAAAAGAATTATAAAAATTTTTGGCTTAACCTTGGATAAGCAATCTTACGAGCTACAATCAGAAGTGTCGATTGTGCCCTCAGATGAATTTTACCAAGTAACATCTATGACACAGGTATATAAATATAAAATTATATACATAAAAGATTAAAGACCTGTTCGAGGCTTCGCCCGCCTGACCTACACAATCATTTATTTACTAATTTGAATAACTATCTTGTTCTAATAACATTATCATTTTCATTTTAGACAATATTGAACTTAAATTTCAGCCCATTCCACAAAACAGTCATTTTGCAGCAATTTACAAAATAATTTATATAGATATATATATATATATCAATACAGGAACGTAATACCGGGTACTTATCAAATATTTTTAATCGGAATTACAATAACTTTAATTCAGCAGTTTAAGCGGGTGAAGGTGCGAGCGGGTAGATTGTTAATAAAAATTAAATATTTAAGAAATTGACAATGCCACATTTACATTATACAATTTAAGGGCCCAGTTCGACCATCATTTTCAATGAGTGATTTCGATGCATCTTTATATGAAGATGCTGATGAAGAGGAATTAGTAGAGCAATCTGAAATTTGGAATATATCATCATCATCTTCAGATTTGAAAAAGATGACCAGATCTAAATCTTTAGTCAGATCTAAAATTGTCAGCAGTACAAAATCATTTTCAAAATATTTATCCAAAAAATCATATAGTAGACAATCTAGAACTCTTAAAGGTGTTTCTACCATTGCTGAGCCTGCATCAACTTTAGATGATTTAGAAGTACAGATGAGCACTAAACAGAAAACGTAGATAAGTTTTACTTTTGTACAAAACTATTTTCATTTGTATAATATATCAAAAACTTATTTATTTATGACTTAATATTTACTATTACTTTTTTTACTATTAATTTCTTGAAATGAGTTTATTAACATATTTATTGTGTTTCATATTGATAGTCGGAGGCGATTTGCGAGTCAAATAATGAAGAAGAATCCCCACTTTGACATGTTATATTGTAGTAAATCAGAAACGGACATGATAAAATGGAATTCTAAATACAAGCAGAAAGTTTTTGAAGTATCTGCATCTGATGAGTTTAGTAAAAAGATCGAAATTATAACAAAAAAGGTTGATTAATTTTTTTTATATGAAAAATATTAGTAGGATATATTTAAAAATAATAATAATACATAGAAATATACACTTAGCTGATTTTCATTATTGTGTAAATACACTTACTATTGTGTTGTCGATTTTATATAAATGTCTCTGAGACGGCTATATATTTTTACAATGTTACTAGATAGCGAAAGAGTTTTATGATTGGTGGGTCAGCTTAGGAAATGTGGAATTCAAGAGTGAAATAAAACGATCAGAAGATATTGAAGACTTATTTCAAGTATGTTGTTCTTTCACCTTCTTGTTCACCAAAAAGATTACCTTTTTTTTGACATTGAGTCTCGACAATTATTACTATAATTCGTGAAAATTTTATTAATTGAAATTAGTACAATAAACAGTATGACCAGTACTAGCAGTTACTAACTAAAGGATTATGTAACAATATTTTCCAGGTTTGGTTTGACGAGCATGCTTCACGGGGTCTAGTTTTACACCCTAAAATACTTACTTGCGTTTTGAAAACCATTGCAAATTATGTTGGTGTCAAAAAGGTAACTAATATTCTTACTTTGCTTATACAAATGTTTAAATTAATTAAAAATTTATATTAATTTTACTTTTATACATTTATGTACATTTTATAGGCATCTTGTCCTGAAGTGCTCAAGCGGCAGATTGCGTTTGATATTCACGCAGAGACTAGTCCATTGCATTCCAAAGCATTTGGTACATGCCTTCCGCAACATCTGAAACACATTCCACCTAAAAACAATACAAAGGCGATGTGGCATTGCGTCAAAATACCCGAAGATTTAAAATCTATGGCTTGCGTGTGGGATGACATTCAGCACCTTACGTGAGTAAACTATGAATTACATTAGTCAACCGCACCGATATTTTATTACTCCTACCGCACATATGATTTATTATTCAGAGTTCAGTCTGTTATTGTTGAACTCCAAGTACCTGTATACGAGTACATTCATTTCCAAATTAAATGTAACTTATGCGTATGCGCAGTAGAAACTCGATTGTAGAAACTTGAATTATACCCTTCAAAATAAAAAAAATGAGCCACGAAATTAGCCAAGAAATTATTGAGAGATACATTTTTCTACATACAATATACACTTATTTATGTATGTATTTAATATAAATGATCGAGGTTGATAGTCCGGATATTCGAATCAATTATCCGTTTTATAAGTTTTGTTAACTTCTTATTTATTCATGAGAAACATAATTCGCAGTAAAATATAACTGTGACATTTAATATTTTAGATCTACGAAATCTTTCCATGAATGGCTGCAAAAGAGACCACACTTAGCCATGCCACCGTATTTAAAATCTCTCGAAGCTCCAGGAGAAAAGAAGCAACCGTTTATTGTGCCATCTGATTATGTTGTTAAATTGAAGGCATCTTCTTCAGCACAAGAATTGGCATTGCCCATTTCAGAATTTTCTTTAGAACTGAAGGAAGTGCTTAGTAGACTTTTAAATGAATAAATTTTCTTGTCTATTACCACTACTGATTTACTTAATGAGGTTTTAACCCATTCCGAGGAGCTTATTTCAGGTCAATTCAATTCTAATTGGTAATATTACAACTTTAGTCGAACCCATAGTCGGTGTTAATAATCAACCCCGAAATGTGGATTTTTGGATAAAAATTTTAAAGGACTGGAACGGATTCAAAAGAGATTTAGCTAAATTTTATTTCAGTAGATGTTTTAACTTTGTCGGTAACGAACAGATAAACAGACAAACATATAAAATTTTTAAAAATTATTTATTTGTGTTCTATAACATTGATATATGCCCCAATAATTTTCCTCTAATACTATTTTAGTTAAGTTAAATTAATTGTTCAAGTGAGCCTTATGAAGAAAAACATGCCGTATTATATATAGATATTATCGCATATAGGTCGTTAAAATATAATTGTATAATTATTTTTTCACTGTTCTTACAATAATTATTAGCGGACCTGGGCAGCTTCGTGTGCTTGAATTATACGAATATTTATTTATGAAATTATATTCAGTTTAGGGGATGAATTCTAATAAACCGTGAAGCACGTGTTCAATAAAATATTTTTAGATTTAAAATGTTATAAAAATCGGTGCTGATTTAAAAAAATCCATACAAACTTTCAACCCCTTTCATTCCTTTAGGGTAAAAATTTTTCGAAATCCCTTCTTAATAAGTCCACATTACAAAAATAACCGTCTGTCCAAATTGCACGTTTCTCGTTGACCGTATTTACTATTATAATTGTTTTAACTTAAATATTTAACTAGAGAAGATCAGTATAATTTTCCCCAAATTAGTAAATAACAAACGAATAACCGTCGTCCTCTTGAATGATTAACAAGCGTATGAAGTTTTTCCTTTATCACTGCTATAAGATTTCATGAATACGTCGATAAAGAAATTTCACTTTAAAAATAAATACAAATATTTCTTAACATTTGGTGACTTTAACTACACATATATAGTATGCAGCTTATCTTGTTAATTGCGAACCCTCATTCTTCCTTCATTTATCATTCTGAGTCAAACAATTTCTACAAACTCGTTTAGTACTTTATTGTCACATTGTGTGACTTGAGAGTTATGGCTCTTACCTCACTATATTATCTACATCGACCACCACCGACCGTTGCTATTTTCTTACTTAGTATACATTCACTATTTCGACTAATCTAATACAAAATTTCAATTCTCCATTTTCATATAAAATTACAATTTATATTTATTAATTGATTTATATTATACAAGAAAACTAAATTATACACATGGCGCCATTTATAATTGTTTTAGTTACCAACAAAAATGTAACCTCTTCATCTTCTTCATCTTCTTCACTCTTCCTTACTTTGAAATCAGATGTACACGCTCTGAGTAATTGTTAATGTAATACTTCAATTTGATCGAAGGTTTAACGCGATAACGAAATTGCCGTTAGTCCCCGTATCACTGATAGTCCAATGCGATCTTCTATCAAGATAACATGTTGTATAAAACTACACCACGTCTTACTATATCTCTTTAATTTCTGATTGCAAATTTTAATCACTATAGGCGTTATCTAGTTCATTTAATTGTGAAGTCGCCACAATTGTTCCTTATATTTTCTTTATATTTTGAATAAAACAACAGAATATTCTTATTTTAAGATTTAATTACGACATTTTTTTTTCATGATTAATTATAACTAATTATAAATAAGTGTTTTGATTACGCGGGGGTAATTTCCTACAAAATACGGCAAAATTGATACATGAAGGGTGATGATTTATTTCTGTTTCAAGAGACCATAGACCTGAATATCTGATATTAATTTCAGCGTGATACTTTCATGTGATCCCGAGATAAATTATCTTGACCTTGATCCTATAAGGGTTTCCGGTTTTACTTTTTGCGGTACGGAACCCTAAAAATAGACTAAAAAGCCAACTTTTATATACGAGTGTTACTAGTAAAATTAATAGAGGAAACGGTGCAGAAACGTGTAGTCACAGGGTAATTACGTTTTTATAATTGATATATTTGTGTATCACAAACGATAACACAAGATAACTGAGATTATTTATTTTCTTTAATTCCTTGCGATCAGGTTCGCACATTTGATTATTTGTACAAAGGACACATACGTATTGTAAATATGATTAGATAAAGATTTTTTTAAATGAAATATACATAAATTGATACATAAATAATTAGTGAAATGACGGAACAAAATACACCAAGGAAGGAGATGCTTGAGGAGATTGTGAACAGGAAGAACCTTGGCGATAAAAAGTTTCATTCTGAAACGTCGTTGCAACAGTACGGAGAAGATGGAGAAAATGAAATTGAAAACGAATCGCGTAGTGACGAAAATGACCCTGGGGTGTGTGATTTTGTTTTGCTCTTATTATTTTATTTATATTATAATATATCACACAATATTTAATTATGAATTTAATTCAAGGTAACAAGCTGCATTTTATATATTGTACATTTCAATAGGCCAGCCGTGGCGCAGAGGCACAAACGTGTGAGTCTTGTGCCATGAATTTTAATTTATTAATATATCCATTTCTTCGCTCTGGTACCAAGGCAAGGCAAAAGCTCGGTTTGAGTTAAGGCACTCGCAACACGCAATCCCTTGAAAATTCGGCGTGAAGAGAGGAACAGAGCGTCTTAACACTATGTTTCCCGTCTACCCTGCAATATGCGGGATACAGCGTGTAGAAGATAAAGAATATGTAGGTATATGATCTTATATTTGTTACAAGCCAAATATACGCTATACTTTTACTATATCAACGTAGAATACAACGCGGCTTGGTAACATAAACCACTTTTCTGAACGGATAGTTAGACCTGCCGTCGCTTTTCTCTTTTAAGTTTATCTAGACTAGAATATTCGGTGTGCAGCTCGCAGTCGAATCCAATAACATGGCAAAATTTACGTTTGGGATTTTGCACAGTAGAGCTTACTACCATTTAAAAGAGAGCCTGTTTTATGTAGAATCGATCATTGTTGTTATTGAACTTTAAAGGCCGATTTTTTCAAACCTTGAGCATTAAATTATTTTTTTAATGTCATTTATCGCATACACTGAGGAATTATATTGTCACTTGCACTATAAGACGATGACTGACTATCACGTTGTTAATATACTTTTTAGAAAACATAAAAATTACAACGTAGAGGAAGCGTAGTAAATTTTTCTAAATTTTCTAAAATGTATTTGTTATTCTTAACAATGTAAATATGTAAATAAGCTTTAAAGTAATATATGAATATTTATATATATGAATATATATAGTAAAATCTAAGCTGTAAGTGTTATTACAATAGACAAGGAATGACTGATTATTTAAATTGTTAATGGCAATGGCAAGTGGCACTCAAGTTTAGACGTATAAATGAACTAAAATAGAATTTAATCATTCATTTCCTTACTCTTTACAAATGTATCAGAAGTGAAAAAAATTAAACAATATTAATAATTATATATATTATCTATTAGTAAGTGATATATATAGAAATGTACCAAATACAGGTTCACAACTCGTCAGTTAAGACTATGTCAGTGTCTCCAGAAGCGGATATACCAATTCGTAGGCGGACGATGTCCCAGCCAGGTCCTGTCTCGGGAAGTATGATGACTGCAACGGCGGGCCGCCGCCGCCGCCCGCCACGCAGCGTTATGTATGCAGACCTCGAGAGAGTCGTAAGTAAAAGTATTATGTCATTTATATTAATCATTCGTAGTGTTAAATATTTTTTTTTATTTTATTATATTTTACTACTAATAACAGGTATAAACCTGTTACATATTGAATTTCAAGCCTTCAATTCCCTAAAAATCTGATATTTATACTAACCATAAGTTCATAACCATAACCAGGCCAACTTATCATAATTTTACTATGTTCAAAATTAGCATTATGTATAAAAAATATGTAAAAGAAAATATATGTAAAAGAAATCATTGAATCTCTTTGACTTTAATGATTATCGGATAACGTTTGAGATAACGTTGAAGTATTACACGTTTAATGCACGGTTAGGTGCCGTATCGTAAAGAACGTATCAAAGTGCAGGCAGGATATTAATTGCTCATATTAATTAAATATTCCTCTATATTCATATAATTTGTTAATTAAATTTAGTATGATACTGATATTTTGAAAGTATAGTTTATATAGTGTTGGTTACCAAACAAAATATTTAAAAAATCAAATCAAATCAGCTTCACGCTTTATCTTGTAGACACTTTGCTTTGTACGAGAGAGACCTAGTGTTAAGACACACTGTTCTCCGTTTCCCCGTGTTGATAGAACTCAACGCCGTGCTTCATCTCGACACCAGAGCGAACAAATGTAAATATACATTTAAATAAATATTTCATTTCCTCGAGTGAGGCTCAAATACACAACCAGTCAGTTTTACAGTCACACTTCTTACCTCTTCGCCAAGAATGGCCTCTGGCCTCACGACTGGCCTCAAAATATTTATGTTTTTAAATAAAAATCTTTTGGTATTTAAATTTGAAACTGGACGACATAGTAAATGGATTACATTCTTAGAATGGATTTATGTTTGATAACAGCTATTGATAAAAAATTGCCATGTATGTAATTAAGACAATTTACATATCAATTCAGTTCAGTTTTAAATATTGTCATATAAGTATTTTTTTAACATTTTTAACAGGACAGAGGAGTTGAGATAACTTGACACTAAGTTATCTAAGTTATCTAAGTATATTATAGTATAAATAGTATGTATACACAAACCCGTCTTGAATCTATAAGAAATTAATATTTCTTTGACTAATTAATTTATTCATAATAATTAATAATTTATTAATAAATTAATTTACTTTTTTTTTTATTTCAAATAAGGGGACGACTACGGAAGCGTTAATTTTGATTATAAAATGTGGCGTGCTATCTAGTGGCATTAAACTCGAGATTAAAAGATTACATACAAGTATGTGTACTTGTGTAATCTTTGCTGAGACCAAAAAAAACGTGTAAATGATCAATAATTTTATCTTATACAGTAAAAGATTTAATATTCTTTTTAATTTTAAAAACACAGAAACTGTGTCAAATAAAAATATATTTATATTTGAATAAATTATATTAGCTACATTAATTTTTGCCTTAATTATCTGAGAAAAATCCTTTAAAAAGTAAAAACCCGATGACGACATGACATTGAATCTTATCATAAAAATCTAAAAACTAATAATAATTAGCTTATTACGTACACATATCAACTAATGACAACGTAAGTCTGACAGTGATGAATGACTTTTTTTTTTGGCGTGAAATAATTATTATTGAATAATTTGTAGTTTGAAAGTTTATTTTTAAATTGTTTCAAATAAGTCGTTTTGTCCTGTTTTCAAAGTAAATTTATTTTAAGCGCCGCCCGTAGTTTAAACAGCGAATTCATATATATGGAGGCAATGGGTTGTAATGATTTTTCCACGAGAATAATATGGATATGTTCGCTTTATTGCAAATATTGTTATTTTATATTTTACCAGTATTAATAAATAGGTTCATATTATTTTACTTATATATATCTGGTTATAATTTCAATTTAGGAATTTTTTTTCAGCTTCCCGCACACAGCAGGGTAGGCACAAAGAACCTCGGTGTTAAGACACTCCGTTCCTCACTTTCTGCCCAATCCTGGAGGTATTGCGTGTTGAGTGGCAGAACTGAACGCCGTGCTTTGCCTCGACACCAGAGCGAAGAAAAATGGAAATATAAACGTAAAGAAATATTTCACTTCTTCGAATGGGAATCAAACCCACAACCGTCGCATTTACGTGCATCACCCTTGTGCCACTGCGCCACGACGGCCTCTTGAATTTAGGAAATAAAAGCGTAAAATTATATTTACGTACGGATTTCACTTTTGGAAAAGATTAACTTACATAATTAAATAATAATTATTTAAGCTTACTCTATATCAAAAAAGAAAGAAAAACATACTTAAAAGTGTACAAAAAAAATGTGCAGGATTTGTTATAAAGGAGCCGCACAGTTCCATAGCGGCGAGCGCGGCCCGTGTTTGTGAGGCGGGTCACTCTCGCGCAGCCAACTGTAAACCTTTTGAGTCCAGCCGCTCGCCACCCTCGCCCTACGCCCTCCACCCTCTACCCCGCTGTAAATACCGACTGCGGACACGTCGTGCCGCCCCAACGCCTCGCCTAATGAAAATTCAATCTCTATATTTTATTTTATTTTTTTTTTCAACCAGTTAACTGGCTGCGTCATAAATGCTCAGTAGAAATGTTCATTAATGGCATCGCGGCCACCCGCGTTCGTCTATTTTTTTTTTAATTTTATTTAAACAATGGACTGATTTTTTTGTCGTGTGATGTCTCAATGTATCCAATTATATTGTAATGGTTATAAAATAAAGCCACGTCAATAACTTCGATATCGACTGCTATTGTATTTGTAGCACTCATTGCTAAGTAAATAAACTTTTGTTAAGAATTCTCTAAGTAAATTAAAAAAAAACTCAAATGTTCAAAACATGCATTTAAATAAATGTACATATTTATTTTTAATATTAATTACCTTATACCGCCATTTAAAATTTTATGAAACGCTACGAGATGTTTGTAAAACAGCCGAATGCGATCAATTGTAGTTGCTTAGATAAATGATACAATTTCAATGTATATTATTACATGAAGGACTCGATATTATAGAAGAAAATAATAATAATAAAAAAAAATATTTAGAAACGTCATCGCACAGACCGTTGTACGTTGACAGTGGACGACCAAAAATTTGTTTCAAAATCGTGGAACGCTGTAATGGGATTATAGTGAAATACGGGGTGTTGTCGATCGAGAGAAACAAGCGACTAATGAAGTTATTAATCCGATTTTGTACGGCTTTCGACATTCACGCACCATTTTTAGTATACGTTTTGTATGTAAATATAAACTACGAGTTCCAGAGGACGGTTCTTTACGACTTGTAGAGTTTAAAAAAAAATCACGTTCGCTTCACGTTGTGTACCGTACACTACAGAATACGTAGTGAAAACCTAGAGTTAAGACACTCCGTTCCCCACTTTCTACCGACTGGAGGTATTACGTGTTGAGGTCACAAACAGGGCGAATAAATTTAAAGAAATATTTTATTTCCTGGAGTGGGGGGGGGTCTATGAATACACACATGCACACACAATGGTCTCTAACGGAGTTTTTTATTACAGGATTCTCCGGACAGGTTGCAAAACCTCACGCTGCCTAATAGAGATGATTACTCAATTGCGCCCACACAACTCAGTACGTATTAGTACATATATTTATAATAACATATTGTTATTTTCGTCGTGATATTAGTATATCCTGGTAAACGCCACAAAATATAAGCATAAACAAAAGCTATAAATACAAATATGTCAGCATAAAAAAATGACTATACCACATATTTTTGTTACATATGAAAAATTCATATTTATAGAACATTTATAGAACATCGATAAGATTATTTTTACTGGCACAATCACTTCTTGTTATATTTATCATAAAAGTGGTAAAACATAAAACTAATAATTGTATATTTATCAATACCTACAGCTGCTGACACTACTCCGAGTCCTATTTTTTATAATGGAATCTATAGAAATGGAGAAATCAAATCGAACAGTGAGTATGATACTAATTTTATACCTAAGTGTCGCAAACAAAATTACTGAAAATTCTGAATGTTTCTGAATGTGATATTAATTAAGCATTATCATCTCTTATTATATATATAATATTTATTCGTAATTACAGACAATTACCGTCTTCAAACACCTATTGACATGCGTGGTGGATCAACCCCCAGGAAGAGATCGGTGGTGACAATGGATGCACAATCTATTCGCTCCGTAGACACTCAGGCGCCTCCACCCACCAGCCCCAAAGAAAACTCACGTCTCACCGCGTAAGTACCTAAATACTACTTTTCGTATGATTTAATTTTATTAAATTAATATTTAATTTTATATAAATACTAATAACAAATCAATTGTTGTCGCTTATTAAACTCTTTCAAGTATCTAATTCAAGTATGGCGCTCATAGCGATAATACTGGCTTATCGAAATATTTTATTAGAGTACCATTTGACTTTTGGTCTTTTGTCAAATGAATGAAAATTTATCTTTTTTTATCTTAAAAAAATATCAATTTTATATATTGAATGTCCTCAAAACTATATCAATGCACAAAAAAACCTTATTTTGTTGCAGTAAATATTTTACAATGATGCTAAGCTGTATGTATGCAGTTTTATTGGTCACTCTCGGAATTATAATACACGTATCTGATCCACTCATAGATTTTGCACCGTCCAGGGTAATTATTTGTTTTTTTTTGTTTATTAATTATTAGTAGCAGTGTTTGCGAGTATTTTAAGCAATATATTTTAAAATGGATATAATACCCACAAATTCTTTCTCAGGTTTACTCTCTCGTATTGCTCGCTGTCGGATTTTTTTATTTATTATATTTAATAATAGACATTAATAGATATAAAGCTATTGCTTTGAAGAATCAAAAGATAAAAGGAATCCATAACGATAAGTTGGCGGAATTTTTCCGAAAACAGGAGGTAAATTACCTTTCATATATAAATATGTTTTACAATATTGTCATATCTTTGCCGAGTTACCGCAACTAATACATGAATGATTATTATGGGAAGTAACGACTATTGTTGAACAAACATAGATAAGTAAGAAAGTGAAGCTTATAAGTAACTTATATGAATTGTTGTCAATTTATATGTATAAATATTTGCGTAGTCATATTATTTATCATTTTAAAGTTAAACATTTTTACTAACACAAGTTTTTAAAAAAAAAAACAGGAAGAGTACAACATGAACGGCACAGGTGATCGCACACCACAAAGCACCTTATCTCACGGTTTTCCATCGGCAGTACTAATACCTTTAAGGCACGATTATTGTTTTAGCACCGGAAGGCATTCTGGAAGTTTTTATTTAAAATTGGGTGCCGCTGGTGAGTGAAGTCCTAGATTTGAATTTCTAATAAGCTTAAAAATAATAATGTCACTGCAAGTCATCACCAGACCTTATTTATTAATCTATTAATAACATTGAAATAAGAAACTTATAGAGAATGTAGAGTGATAAAAATTAAATAAGTACGTGCATATACTTATATATCCTAAAACCGTGCAATCAGTTTGTAACTAATTATATATACTTAAATAAAATTAGAAAACATGGATATATTTTTAACTTAGAAACTGCGTCAGGATAACCTCAATTAATTCCAGACAGTCTAATATTATAATAAAATTTGACAATATTTTTCAGGTTTTGCGTTAGGGCATTTAGTGCACTCAGTTCTACTGATCGCGGTTGAAATAAGCTATATTTTTGATGACGACATTGATAACGAGGTTTGCGTAGATATAGCGCAAGTTGTACTCGACGTATGCAATCCACTATATTGTTTTTTACAACTTTACTTCATATTCAAATACTCAAATGTTCTTATACTACGAGCCCAGGTATGTTTTCCTTTTTTTATTAAATTTTTATAATAAAACGTTATTTTAATCTTTATATTTTTTTATAAATACTCTGAACTAAGAGACGATTTCACAGTATTTCATTATTTTACATATAACAATATACAGGTGGAAGCGTCGGCGCTCCTTTTACGGGAGCAGCATATAGAGAAAAATTATTTCCAACCTACACCTAAATAAAATAATTAAAATATGTCAACAGTTTAGACGTAGGACTTTTTTCATTGCAGGATGTTTATCCATACTGTATTACATGTGACGCAGTTACCAATAGATACCAGTAACGTAAATATTTACTACTGCAAAAATACTACTAATATATTATTAGTTAAACAATTTTGAACCGTGAATGACGTGTGTGCAGCGGCATCCCTTAAATAGATTTATGCCTGCGTCCATTGTTCTTGACAAATGGCGTTTTATTTTACAACGATAAGTTTATTATTTATTTTGTTAGAAAAAAACGATTTTTCATTTTTGAAAAACTCTATTTTGTTTTAATTGATTTATAGCTTTTATAGAGTAGTTAAAACTGTGGTTTCATTTAAAGTAGCAATGTCAAAAACACTATGTATACTTAATGTGTAATAATTTGATTTAGGCAGACATTTATATAATTTATGTATCTTTTATTATTTAAGTATTACTAAATTGTAATTAAATGGTTATTGTGAACAGGGCTTAGCTCACTTCGGCTTCATGCACATGATCGGCAGCAGCTTGTGCTTCTGGATATCTACTATTGTTCGTGAAATAATTCTAGCGCTAACTATTTATGCTAATTCAGTATATGGTAATAAGAATGAAACTGAAGCTTATTCTGAGACTGGTGAGTATTATAGTGTACTATATATAATACTATTAATTTTTTTTTGTTTGTCACGATAATTTATCTCAATATCGCTAAAATTAAAAAATTAAAATTAAAATAAAAGTTGTATTGAAAAAAATATGAAATATTTAGGTTTAAAGAATTAGAGCATAGAAAAAATTAAGCTTCTAGGTCAACACAATAAAAATTGTATCATGTTGTATCAAATTAGCCGCTGATTAAAAGGGTAACAATAAAAACTTTAGGGTATTTCCCGTAGACGTACTATTATGAAATTTGGCACAAAGTGATAACTTGCAGTGCAAAAAAATGGAAATATTTAGATATAATCATTATCGAAAATTTATATAATATATTTATATTATACAAAAAAACTATTACATTGACACACAATCCTGAGATTGAAGCTAAACTCTCTGTGGGCGAAGTCCGACTCGTACTTGCCCGGTTTTTATATTATATTAGTCTAATATTAACACCTGTTGTTTTAAGATCAACGCAGTTTTTTGGATATAAGTGGACTTTATGATGAAAATTGCAAAGGTCCAGCGACGATCACTTCCATCGTTGAAAATCTTTCACCATATTTATATCCTTTTGGTGTCGAATTCAACATTCTTATAGGTAAGGTAGTCGTATTTTTAAAATAGTTCTATACTTAGTTTTTTTGCACCAATTCGTCCTTGTGTATATTTATTATTTTGTTACATTTTTTTAAAAAAACCTTTTTTTTTGTTTTTACACCTGTATATTAAATAAATATTATTAATAATCATTATTAAAGTCAATAATTTACTGATATTAGCGGAATTCGGTTTTTGATAATACAATCTCTGATAAACCAAGCTGTTTTAAAGACTATTTTAAGAATGTCACTATGTTTTGTTCAATTGTTTTATAATTAAATGATAACGATTTGTCGTATTCTTATTGAGAAATAAATTGTATTATGCTTAACCTAAATATATTTATAAAAGCATTTTTGGTTCATATATATAATTATTTTGAAATTAATATTTTATAATAATTTTAAAATTATCTTAAAATTTATTTTACCTGCAGTTGCTGTATACTACATTATCTGGAGCCATATTGGATCGTGTTCGAACACGGAGTCTGACAGCACGTCTAGCTTAGAAGACAATAATACTGTTTGCAAGTATGTTGAACAAATAATAAATAACTATAGTTATAAATATGAGGTACATTGAAACAATGTCTGACGGTAAAGCGCAAAGTGAAGAGCGCGTGGCGCAACTCAACGCCGTGCTTTGCCTTGTTACTAAACCGAGAGAAAAAATGAATATATTAAATAATCCACTCCCCTGAATCACCTGAGGTTCTTTTCCAGGACATGACCACCAAATTAAGATATATATTTTTTTTATTACAGAATACCAACAGCCAGTGAGGACAATGACTATACAAGTAATATAGTAATTTATGCAGATTGTCACGCATCTAACAGGGGACTGTTCCTGGGGATGATATTGACGGTTTTAACAGCTGGTATACTAATATTGGGCTTCGTTTTTAATAGTGTTGGCGAGTAAGTGACAAATTATATAATAGATACTTACAATGATATAACATAATTTCTTAGATTTTATTAGCTTGTCACAAAATATGTATATAACACTTTAAAATTACCTGTTTATTTACCTAAACACGTTTTAATCAAAATTCAAATTTACGAATTTGAATAGAAAACTAAGAACAGAGAATCTTTAATTTTAGTTTCTCATATCACCCCTAGCAGGGTAGTCAGAGAGATCGGAGCGCCAAACGCTACGTCATGTCTTGACACTAGATTTTGTCTACATACCCTGCTACGGTGGAAAAATTGTGCAATTATTTATAATATCATGATTTTCATCTACGTAGTTTGAAAAATTACATATATCCATTGAAAATATTCTTGTAAGCCAATTTGGAGATAAAACATTAGTGAAGTGTTATTAATTCTTAGTTCATGCCAATTTCGGGTTTTTCTTTGAATTTTATAACAATTTATTATTTATGTTTTCAGTTAGTTAAAGTTAAATGATTTTTTTACAGGGACTTCCAAGAACTGGGCTACATCTTGAATTCTTGTACGAAACTGTGTTTGCATGCCATATTGCTCATCTCAGTAGTGATTGCATACAATCAAACGAGGAAATTAGATATTAACGAACACCCGACCTCTCTTTTAGACGACATACTGCTATTTATATGTCTGCCGGCCTTTTTCATGGAAACTGTATTTTCTATGATAGCAACCATTAGCATATTAAACATTGTGAAAACAATAGATGTTGCTTTAATGGTAATTGTAGTTCTATTATAATATAGTTATATTTTATTTATGTAAATAATTTAATCATCAAATATTTTATAAGTAAATCATTTAAAAATATGTTAATTTGCAGGTGATACAAGTTATATTACAGACGGCACTGCTGGTGGACGGACTTCGGCGTTGCAGTAACAGTCGAAAACTTAGACGTACGAAACCGGGACGTGAGGTGCTGATGTTCCTTATAATAACAAATGTGGCCATGTGGCTGTTTAACACATTCTCATATAAATCTCCTGAAAGCCTTGATGAAAGATATGAGTATTATGGTAAAGTCCTATGGAGTATATTAGGTCATATCAGTCTACCTCTTATAATGTTTTATAGGTTCCATTCAAGCGTTTGCTTTGCGGACATTTGGGATGCCGCATATAAACCTGGCTCAGATCATTAATTGAATAAATAACGACATTTTACTAAGTTCCATGTAAGACAGAAATAGCATTAATAAGTTACAAAATTTTAAATAAATTAGTCCAATTAAGTATAGCTTCATTTTACAATTTTGTTTGAGGTAATTAAAATATTATTTTCGCAATCACCAAATTTCACTCACTATAAAGAAGTTTGTTTTGTTAGCGTTTATTTATATGAATTAGAAAATGGTAGGACTATAAAAATTATTATAGATATAATTTAGTTAAATATAAGTATATCACTCACAGTTACTAAAAGAGATTTGTTAAATATGTACAATGGTAATTCGCATTTATTTCTAGATTTAAGAAAAGTTTCGCTATATTTAATATATTCTGAAACGCTGATACTTATATTATTATCTTTTATAAAGACAATTATTTAATTATATTACTGTTATTTGTGTTTATTCATTTAAGAAGTAGATAAATACTATTTATTGACTAGAAATGAAAAATAGAAATTTATTTCGGTATAAGTATTCCTTAGTTATTGTACAATAAGAATAGATAGATAAATAATAATAATTACTAAGAATCGATAGAGAAATAGAAATAAAAATATCATTACATTACATGTGCTTATTTTATTTATTCTATTTATATACCTTAAAAAACCTGTTTTGCCGGTTTCTTAAATCGTATTCTTTTTCCCGACTCCTAAGGGAGGGTTATGTTTTTCGTGCTGATCTTGTATGTATGTACGTAATATTCTCTATTACCTCATATCTCCAGAACTACCGAACGATTTTACATAATTGAGATATCGTTAGAAGCCTGAGCGTTCTTAGATGAGTGATGTTAAAAAAATAAACATGTCAGCTATGGGATGCCATTGGACTTAGCGAAAAATAAATAGTTCTTTCGCAAACCACAGTCTAGGTATCAAATTCAAGAGCATAATACAAGGATTTCAAAAAGATTTCATGGCTTAGGAAGAGTTCGGTTCGATTCCAGTCATCCGGTGAGAGGCAACAAGGCAAAATCCTTATCTTCAAAATGAATATTTTAAGAATATTAACCATTTTAGTACTATGATATAACAAAAACGGATAATTTACATACAAATAAACATACAGGTAAATTGAATAAATGAGTCATTATAGTGTATGTAACTTTATTAGGCTTATACATATATACAATATGTATGTTATATATGTATACGTTGCATACAATGCACGTATCATCACGGCGTCTTAGCTAACCAAGTCCAAGAGGCAGTTAATTAATTCTGCCCTTTAACGCAATTACCGAATATTAGGTTAAGTACTACGGTCCGGCAGTGGACGGACGCACTCAGCGGAGATACAAACTAGTTACTTGAACAACCCCGGGACATGCATCGTCTCCTGCCTACACAATTTACAAACTAATGTAGTTCACACAGTATATTGAAAGCTATTAAAATTAAATATTCATCAATTTAGATTTTAGAAACATTTTAACTCTTATTATCTATAGACTATTGCATTGCTTACTTTACTCTAGCTTCACGCTTTATCCTTAGCGGGGTAGTCAGAGAGAACGGAGCGCCAAACGCTACAGTCTATTATTTTTCTGGTCATATTAGAGCTCATCAACGAAGCTCTTGTTAGCCAGATGTTAGTCGCTGAGTTCGAAAACAGGCGGTCAGAAAGATATAAGTATTTTATTTTAAGTTGCTTAATATTTTTTACTACAAAAATTATAAATAACATATATATAAGTAATATATAGTACAAATATAATATAAAATTTATATAACATTCATCATCTACTACAACAGTGGATACAAAATTTCCATTATGCCTCAACATTATTAAACGAATAAAAAATGATGTGCGTTCAAACATTTTCTCTTTACTTGAATACCGAGGAAAAAAATCGCAATAGGACAATTTGTCCATCGGCTTACACTAATATGAACTTTACGCGTAACGATAATAAGGTAATATTAGTGCAAGCGCAGAGGTGAGGCTCGATGTATCAGTAGGGCAGAACGCCAGTGCGGATATGCGCTCGGCTGACCAATGCCACAGTTGTCTAATTGCTTCCGATCTTCTCTACATAACCGCAGCCAGCGTTGAATTGACAAAATTCGAGCATTTATGAATGGCGATCGAAAAAAAAATTTTTTTTTTTGCTCTAAAGATCACGATCTCTAAACAATTTTTGTTGAATGGTATGTAAATCCCTTTAATGTTACATTTACTGTACAATCAAAATTAAATATTTTTTATTCATATAAGTTATATGAGTTAAACTGTGTGCGTTTTATTTTTAACTTAGACTATATACGACATGAAATAAATATTATAATTTTATAAATTATTATCGACCCCCTCGCCACTTCTCCAGTTTTAATTTCACAATTATTTATACACTAATCTGAATTATTGTCGTTTTATTAAATAAATTAAAAACAATATAAAAAATATATTTAGCTTTTTTTTTAATTTAATATATAGGATTCATTGTTTGTTTATAGTTTAACATAATTTAATGAAACTTATAAATACTACTTTAATGTGCTCACTTCACTATATCCTTTAATCAATGTACCTACTTAGTTCTGAAGAGCTACTTCAATTTAATGCATTATAGTTATTTCTTTTAATGCCTAGATAAAAACATACATGATCTATCTTTAAGAGTTAATATACACATTTATAAAAATTAGTTCCCGCAACTTCGGACATAATAAGAATTTTAATATAATAAACATACCCCAGAGAGGTGATCGAACTCACACCTGTCGCAATGACAATGTAACTGCCATAGGGTGTGGGTTCGATTTCCACTCGGTGTAATGAAATGTTTACCAGTTTCACTTCCTCGCTCTGGTACCGAGGCAAAGCGAGGCAACGACACACAATGCTTCCAGAATTGGCCGGAAAATGAGGAATGGAATATATTTACGCTAAATTTCCTCTGCTTAGCCTGCTATCTGCGGGTTACAGCGGGAAGCAATAAAAACTAGTAAATCATTTTTAAAATGCTGACTATGGTGAGTATGGTGTATGTTGTAAAATCGCTAAGGTACCTACAATAGATAAATCTTCCATTAAAAGGTTCAAAAGTGAAATGAGTTTAACCATATTATGGGCATTTTCCTGTATCAGTAAACTTTATAATGAAAACATTTTAAAGCAAAAGCTCAGGTGGCTGGCCTCCATTAGCATGTCAATATTAAATTAATACCCCGTTTGTTTTTCACAACACTTAAACTGTATCCATTAATTGCATCATAAAAGCCGCTCCAGCATGTAGTACCTAATAATTAGTCTACAAAATGAACATTTTAATTTTATACATCATAATGGATCTATTATTATTATTATTATATAACATGATTTATATTACATTAACTATTTTTTTTATAGGCCGTCGTGGCGTAGCGCCATAAGGCGGTGTAACGCGACGTGGAAGTGAAATATTTATTTACGTTAATATTTCCATTTCACTCTGGTGTCGAGGCAAAGCGCGGCATTGAGTTCTGCCACTCAGCACGCAATGCCTCCAGAATTCAGCAGAAAGTGGTGAACGGAATGTGTAACATTAGGTTCCCTCTGTCTACAGTGCTGTGTGCGAGATACAGCGTGAAGCTGATTTGAATTGATTTAATTTTTTTTAAATGGTATATAAAAAAATATGAAAATCATTAATTCGTTTTAATTAAATGCCAATAAAAATTATATGCGTATATTTACATAAAAATAGTGTCTCAGTTGATTAAACATCAAACTCATCAAAATAGTAACGGTATCATAAATTTGTGTTAAAATGACCATTTATCAGAGCATGGTACTCTACATGCAGTCACGGTGGGCGGTTCAGCTGCGCCCGCGCACCGGAAGGGCGCGACAACATCGCCCCTGCGACCCATGACAAGCGCACACGCGCATTGTTAGCCACCTTTGACACACGCGATAAAAATAACTACAGTGAATATTAACAAAATCTAAAGTGTACCTTACAAGAAAAAGTGTTGATTTTCTATATCTGCATTTCAAACTAATATATATATATATGTCACTATTAACTACTTACTAATAAAGCGTTAGTGCTCTCCTGAAGTGCGATTGACGTGGAAAGGCAATCGTTTAGCTCCTTGTTCTGACGTTATTGAGAGGTAAGTGTTCATTCGAGCTGTCTAATCAACAATGTTTTCTTTGCTTTTAGGGAAAAGTAAGAAAAACCATATACCAACTTATTTGGTCTGATAAAAATTTACCTTATTCTATAAGTATTGTATAAAAAAATTCAAATAGAATATATATTTTTAATGTAAACTCTTGTTTCTTTTGATAAACTTAATATAATAAAATTAGATTATTTAATCCCCTTTCGAGAAGATGAAATATTTATGTAAATTTATATTTCCATTTCTTCTTTCTGGTGTCGCGGCAAAGCGCGGCGTTGAGTTCTGCCACTCAACACGCAATGCGTCCAGAATTCGGCAAAAAGTGGGGAACGAAGTGTCTTAACACTAGACTCCCTTTGCCTACCATGCTCTGACCGGGATACAGCGTGAAGCTGATTTTATTGAAGAATATGCTTTCGTTATCTAAACACTAAAAGTTTCTTATTTCCCTTTGGAAGAGCAACACAATTATCAAGATATACGTGTTTTTATATCGATAAATTTGGGGTGAAAAATTGAGTTACGAGTGTGTTCAATAAAAAAACTATATAAAAACAGCGGCTTGCGACAAAGTGACAAGAGGTAAAATGTTATCAACAAAATTGTGTACCTTATTACAATTTCCCTTGTCACAATTTGTTTTGAATACATTTCAAGAAAAATATGAAATATAATAGAATCAAATTGGACGAGATATATACTCGTGGGCAATAGCTCTTAGGATTTGTTAAGCTACAGCTTCGTCAATTTGACTTCTCGAGCTAGTCGAAGCTGATCAAAGACGCGTCGCCGCTCGTCTGTAAAATTGCCAGAACCCAATGAATATTATTAAACTCTCCAATAGTTCCACGTAGTTTATTCTTGTTAAGAAAACATTGTGTAACTGAGCACAATTTGAACGAACTAGGAAATAGTTGACAAATTCACGCGATCCTATATATATATATATATGATATTATTATTATTTATCTCAATCAAAAAATGTAATATATAGTATTTGTGTGTAGTAATTTACTCTTGTGACGAGGCAAAGTTCGAGGCGGCGTTGAGTTCCGCCTCTCAATACGCAGTCTTCAAAATTTTGCAGAAAGTGGGAACCAGAGTGTTTTAACATTAGGGGCCCTCTGTTTACCCTGCCACATGTGAGATACAGCGTGAAGCTGAAAATTCCAATTTAAATAAATTACCTATTGTCTTTATTTATTTTTTATTTATTTATTTATTGAATCTATGTTGTATTCAAAATATATAACATTTAAAACAACATACATAATAATAATTAGTCCGTCTGCTAAGCGCGAGCGGCGGCATGCGCTCAATCTGAGCGCTGTACCGTACCACGCTCCGCCGCTCATATTTAGAGATATGTGACGATCCAGCGGATGCCCAGTGAACCGAGAGAGGATGTGAGTTATTAAGTGGTACACTTTCAGGTGATCTCTCGAGTGAGAGAATCGCGCCCGGTCCCCGTCCGACCCGATTCCCACTGATAATCGTCGCTCTACTACAAAAGAGGGAAACCGTTTTGATATTGTAAAAGTTGCATCTTATCATATTGTGGTTATAGAGCTTTCTTTGTAATTATTGAATAAATTTAAACAAGATTGAATTAGTTTCACGCTGTATCCTACACACTGAAGGAACCTAGTGTTAAGACACTCCGACAATTTGAATTGAAATAATTGAATTCCACGCTATTGTATGTTGATTGGCCTAATTCAGCGCCGCGGTTTGCCTCGACACCAGAGTGAAGACAATTAAATATTTTATTTTCTACCATTCGCGGTTAACAGTCTGACACTCTTGCCCCTGCACTACGACTGGTCCGAAATAAGTTGGATCAGTTTAAATCTCAGTAATACAGTTTCATGATAACGTATTAGTTATTTGTAGTAAAAATTGATTACATATTAAAAAGCATGAAATACCGCATCCATGTATTTGTAATGTATAAAGGCCACACCGGCGTTGGTGTCCCGCGCGGCTCATCCATTCGTATCACCCTCTGATGTTATTCATACCATATCAAACGTTTAGGAAGCATTACACTAATTCATTTGTTGATCACAGCGCTCTAGAAGTAGTTGGTAAACGTATGCAAAATATAAATATTAAATTTATTAAAGATGAATATATTCTAAATACATATGTGGCCTTTTGCGGTTTTTACGAAATATCTAAAATTTAAATGGCCATAAATAAAGATTTTTTATAATATTAAGAGCGAGTCCGACCTGAGCGTTCCATTTTGGGTCAACGAGGTTTCATACTGTGACAGCAAACTGATAACATCGAGGTCCGTTGTATCAACTAAAAAACACTATTATCACTTCTATTTTGTACTATAGATAAAATATCGTTAGTCTCTGAGCAACTTCCGTGTTGGTCGGAATGAGCAGTGGCAGCGCGGTGCATAGATAGTATCGATGCGATAAACAGAATGAGTGTTTGGTTGCTCGCATTTGATGCGAGCATTGTGCTATACTTTACCTAGACAAACCAGGGAATCTCTCTTGTTTAAATATAAAGGTTTTTTATTAATATGTATAATTTATTTCTTTTTTTAAAAAAATTGAAGACATCTTTGTTGTTTTAAACTATAAACTACCATTTGTAATATTCCTAACCTAATACAAAATAAACAGAATTTTCATGAAATAACTGTGACTTTGTTTTTTCTTTTCATCTTTACGTCTACATTTATTATATATTCGAGATATATTTACCACGTTATTTTTAAAAAAATTGATTGATTGAACTTGATTATCCGGCTCTCAGTTATACGGATTCGCGATTATCCGGATTATCAACTGAGATAATTATTTTATACAACTTATTACAATGAAACCTAAGAAAATTTATATTACGTAAAAATGTATATAAATCGTATGTTGAAAAATGTTAATTTTAAAAAACCATTGATTTTCGTTGATATTCCGGTTTATATATGGTTAATTGAGTTTCTACTGTAAGTATATTATCATATTTCTATACGTAGAAATTATATAAAACTATACTTTTATTAAATATACCACAAGAAAATGATAGCGACATATAATAATTGAATATTTTAAGTACATCACGTGATAGTATTAGCGGCGACCTCGTGAAAATTAATTACCCACAGCGCGGCACAAAGCTTATGTGGTGTATCAGAGGCTGCAGCGGAACCGGGCTCCATTGGCCTCAGTAAATCAATATCCGGTGGGCGCGGTTGTCACGAGCTTTTGCCTCCATTTGAATAAAACTCTAACTATATCGCACTAACTACGACCTCAAGTTCCGCACACTCCTAAATAGTTTTCCCTCGTTGCTACGATCTAAAATGTAGCTCTATGTACGAACTTTGTTCACACTTTCTGTAATATTATATATGTTATATTATTTTACAATGAGAAAATCAAATCAAACACAAATACATATAAGTTATACTAAGTTATAAGTAATAGTAACTAGTTAAGTTATAAGGTATACTTATATGTTCATACATATAAGTTAATGTTAGAAAAATATTAAAACCAACAGCTATTTATTTAAACTGAAGATTAAATATAAAGCCATTTTAAAGTATTATTACCAAGTATGTATATATTTTTTTAAATAACATGTATCGACTGTATTTCATTAAAAGTTTCGTGTACGCAACAGAAGTTTCCGCGATTCATATACCCGATATTGGCAAAATTTCTTTTCAACGTTCAAACTGTAACATGGAACCAATATTAAACTAACTAATTAGATTAATAAGATTTTAAAGAACTTATGATGTTTTTGAATAACAAATTCCAATTAAATAGTTTTTTTTCCTTCTGTCAATAGGTTAGATAATAATTAGGTTATTGCGAATAAAACCAACAAGCGATCATAGTTTTTACTTCGAAAAGTATGTAAATACAGACTGAAAACGTTCCACGAATAAAAAACGAAGCAAAGTAAGCTGGAGAGCTATAAGGCGAGAGAGCATATGTCGGTGTAATGAAGATTTGAGGATAATCGAAAGAGCGGCCGCTCGGCAGACGATTTATTTGCAGCGCGACCGTCCGGATAATAATGCCTTTAACGGCGCTTCCGGGCGTGTTCGGCACCGTTTTGTCGTCCCACTGCACTTTACTTTGATACTGTCTACTTGAACGTTCTTATTTTTATTTATGTTTTTCTAATAAAATTTTAGATATCTGATAATAATATGATGCTCTTAATTAGTAACATACATTTTATTTTAAATTTATATTAATAGCATGAATTGCTATTTATTTACTTATTTCATTAATATATGCAAATGAAAGAAGGCTTGTAAAATATTTAAAGAATAAATTATAATTATACATTTTCTAAAATATATGTGCAAATTAAAAAATTACAAAAGCAAAAACTTTTTGTAATAAATATTTATATGGCAAGTGTCTTACTGGGAACGCTAACACTAGGTTCCGATGTCATCCATGCCTACCCTGATGTTTGCGGGATACAGCGTGAAGCTAAAACACTATTTATAAACAATTCCTAAAATTATTTTTCATCCTCGTATATTTCTATCTATAATACTTATTTGAATACAAAGTGTGAGTACCCGACGACTACATTAAGTCGATGATGAAATATCATAAATTTCATGTCATCCGACTTGGAAAAATGAGTGAAAGATCCTTATTACCAAAGTACAGTATGTGTACTTCTTACATCTAAATTCTTTAAAACAAGTTACTATTAAGTAAAGTTAAATTACTTATTTAATACGATCATATCAAGTGATCAGTACTGCTAACTTTAAATAGTAATTTTTTATTAATATTATACGTACATTTTTACAAATCAGTTTTAATATATAAAATAAAATACAATACAGTAATAGGAATACCAAAAAAAAATATTTATTTTAATATACCAAAATCCATATACATTAGTAAAAATGGTTTTATTCCCAATTATTTGTAATTGAATCTCTTAAATGTTTTTCAATCCCCGCAAAGCGAGCCGATTCTAATGGTGCAATAATAGTAAACGAGGCACGAAGAGCGCACTGTCTCCGCGTACTGCTCGCCCGTTGATAGACTTTCGACCTCGTACTCGTATTAAGTGTTTGCACGAACCTACGCTTGAAAATATCGTGGCCATCATATGCTGTTGTATAAAGGAAAGTAAATATAATAAAATTACGATACATGTTTATATATTATAAACAAAAACTTCTATAAAAATATAACAAATCTATAGAAAGGAGAAAAGACTATACTTATAGACATAATATATAATTAAACATACATATTATATATATTAATAAAACAAAAAAGCTTTAACAAGCGAAAAGTCACATTGTGATCAAATTGAAAAGCTTTATTTGAATAATGTACAAAACATATTTATATTTTGCTCTGAACATTAAAAATGGATTTGTGATTTAACCACATAAGCTCGAAAGTTATCTAATAACTGTGTTTATATCTAAACAAGCGCGTCAACAAACATGACAAAATAGGCCCATAATAAATATGGAATAGGGCTTCCAATCAGGTCTACTTCGCGCCCCCCGGCCGCTCTGCTAGGTGAGTGCTACAGACCTTCAAAATTATAGAATGCTATTTTCTATTCAATGTTTGATGGAACAGTGACTGAGATCATTGAAGAATGGATTACATTGCTTGGAATTATAAATTTATTAGTATTATTATCATTTCATCAAAAATCATAACCAAAATAAACATTATTCATTGTGATAAAATCATATTAATTATAACTCATGTAATTTTATGGCTTTATATCTGAAACAGTGTGCTGTCTTCCTATGCCTATCGGGCTTCACCTTTTATATTAATTTCCTTAATAACTAAAAATAACATTTGACATTCACTATTTAATATTAATTAGACTGGCTTGTCTATTGACATTCTGAAGTTCTTTCTACAGCGACAACTTGCGTCGACCACCCGTACTCTGCCGGCATAATGTAGACACCGCAAGTAACGCCTTCGGGACAGATTTTTAAATTACTTGCACCCCACATCAATGTATATATTTATTTTCAGTAATCTAATGCAATAGCATGCATCTACATACTTAGAATTGGAATAAAAAATATTTTCGGTTAAACGTACTCGTAATTCGTGAAAAATAATTATATTGAAATAAAGAAAATAAAGAAGTCTGTGTATTTGATTTTGGAGTAATTTAAAAAAAATCAGCTTCAGGCTGTATCTCGTTTTTTTTTTTTTTTTTTATGGGAGAGGACAAGGCAAACGAGCGTTCGGGTCACCTGATGGTAAGTGATCACCGCCGCCCACGACCCCATGCAACACCAGAGGAGCCACAGGTGCGTTGCCAGCCTTTTAAGGTGGAGATGAAGGGCACCGGGGCCCGGCATTACCTAATGCGAAACGCAGTGGCAAGGGCCACTACTTCACGCCGGTTTTAAATGCCGGGGGTGGTATTAAATCCGGTCGAGTCTGCCCATGCGTGTTGCCATTACTGGCGACGTGACTCTTCCATACGTACTTTAGTCGCCTCTTACGACACCAACAGTACCAGGGTGATCCTATTCTAAGCCGGGACCACACGGCTGAAACACAGCAGGGTAGGCAGAGGGAACCTAGTGTTAACACTCCGTTCCCCACTTTCCCCAAAGTATGGAGCTATTTCATGTTGAGTTGACACCAAAACGAAGAAATGGAAATATAAATTTCAATAAATATTTCTTTTCCTCGAGTGGGGATTGAATCCACACACGTGCTCTTGCGCCACGACAAGCCTCAAATCTCTGAAAAATAATCCATAATGTAATATCTTCTTGTTTCATATAGCAATATTTATTCGCTCAAATGTATTTGTATCCATATTTACATAATTCAGGCGTCCGCCGGAATGAGTCCGCGCTAGTTCTATAATACGCAACATGAGCATATCCCAAGATCCCGCTCGCAAATTGAACCACGCTCGGGGTCTATTTCCTAAGTGCTCCAAATTATACCTCTCCAGAAGATAGTTAATCGTAGGATTAGTTCTTTGTTTAGTAAACACAAAATTATGAATTTCAATATTATAAGATATAGTAAAATAGTTTTTAATGCTTATATTCTTTGCACTATATTAACTATGTTATAAAATTATATTAACTTTGAAATGATAATATAATGTTATAACATAGTGTGCCTATTTCAGTTGTTTTTTTTTATGGAAAAGACAAGGCAAACACGCGTTCGGGTCACCTGGATGGTAAATGATCACCGTCGCCCACGACCCCGTGCGACACCAGAGGAGATACAGGTGCGTTGCCGGCCTTTAATGTGGAAATAGACGTGCTTTTTGAAGGTAGCCATGTCATATCGACCTGGAAACACTGTCGCAGTTGTGATATACTGCGTGGTTAGAAAATACACCGTATGCTGGAGGCATTGCATATTGTTTGGCGGAATTCAACGCCACAGTTGACCTCGTCACCAGACCGCAAAAACGAAAATATCAAATATTTAATTTCCTAGAGTAGGAACCGAATTCACAACCTGTCACGTTTACAGAACCTTTTCCCCCGTGCCATTACAATATTAACTCAATATTACATATTTAAAAATAAGCAAAATATTATTTTATAATATATACAAATTAAACAACAGCATTCATAAATAGAATAGGCGCTTTCGACCCATTGGGACGTCGGACCGAATGGAGCGCGCATACTAATTCGTGGTCGTTTGAGTAACATTCAAATAGCGAGCAAGCCAGGCTTACGGGGGATATGTGAGACGGGCTCCAAGATTTAGTTTACAACTTAGATTACGAGCGCCACCCAAGCCTGCGCCGCCACTGGTCAAGAATTAAACAAGTAATCTAATAGGGCACACGTCGCACTCCACCAAACAATCCATTTGAGGATTTCAATTACCCACTACGTATTTTGCGGTACACGTGATCAAAGAGGATTATGGGTCTGTTTCAATTTATTTTAATGTTAAAATAAAATTTTACGACTGCAATACATTCATTGTAATATTTGTATCCACAAATGAGGTGGTGTTGCCCGAATAAACAGTATCCTTAAAATTATGATTCCAACGATACGTGTTTGACTAATAAAAAAAACTATGCCAAAAATGTATATATTTGTGACTTTTGAAATCTGTTTATAACCAATAATTTAACAACATTTTGAATGGGTTTTTTAATAATAGTTATAAGAATAAACGAGATAAACTAATTGGTATAAAAAAATAGTTAAATTCTAATAATATAAGCCCATTCAATGTAACTTATATTCAAAGACACGTAAATCGTCAGTTTAAGCGGACGTAAGGAACCGTAGCCAGCTCGTAGCTGTACCTGTTGCGCTCGCTCCGGCTACGACGGCCTACATCCCGAGCACGGAAGCTTACAGCTCACTTATTTTCTTTTTGTATGCATTTACGTTTCAGATTAAAAGATCCAATCGCCACCCTATACTGTCGTCGACAGTCGGCTGAAACCGGAAGGCTTCGGAAGAGAAGCTAGCAGTCATTGGCTGGCTCAGATGGGGGTGAGTGATGACGCGCTCGAGGGAAGTTTCAGCGTTTCAACATCAGTTGTAGTCGCGGGGTTGAACGGAGCAGTTCACGCTCGGGCCGGCTCCAACCCGGTATCTCGTCTCACGTACCTCGCTCCCCGCTTCGAGGGTAAGTGGATTTTATTTGATTAAAAAGCAATTTCTTCGGGGAGTTTGTGAATTTACCTGCAATAAACAGCTAAGAAATTACGTCTGACGAGCTACAATCATGTTAGAAAAAGTTTCTGGTTTTGGATAATGTTTTGCAATTATTTTAAATATATATGGAAGTTTTTATTTATTTTTTAAAATCTGCTTTTTTTAACATACCTAGCCTACCTACTTAGTATTAAATTTATGTATAATAAGCAATTTATTTTAACGTAATATACGTAAAGTTTAACGTTAAATTGAAAATAATCATTGTAAGTTTTTTAACAATTTATTACAAAATAGAAGTTTTCCGTAAAAAACAAACTAGATAAAATTGTAATATTTTATTTTGAAAATAATTGTAGTGAGCGTGTACTTTAACTTAAACTGCACTATTTAAGATTGAATTATACAATGAAAGAAACTTTATAATTCCGAATAAAATACGAGAATAACAGAAGGAATAGATTGGACAAACTATAACGACTCATACAGTAACCATTAAAAGTTATGGTCGAGATGCTTAGTTTCTAATCAGATAAAAGTTAGGCAATAACCAGCCGCCCAACTAAATGAGAGTCGCATTTATACAAAAACGCTCGAATAACATATTTCCTGTCTTCATTTATCGATATGGATTGTTAGTAGAGGTTTAACTATTGTTCTTTCTATATAAAGAAAAAATTAATAAAGGCAATGATTAAATTAATAACGATATGATATACGGTTTTATGTTTAGTAAAGACCTATATATATAAATATATATATGAACTAACTAACTAACTAACTATATATATATGAATATATATATATATATATATATATATATATATTTTATTTACTCTCGGCGTGACCGTGATAAGAAAATAAAAAATAAAAAATTAACGATCAATAACATTTATTTGTTTGAGGAGCAGCGACAATTTTATTTTCGAGTTTTATTAGAATAGTTGTGAGCCATCCGTATTACAAGTAGATATATACAAATATAAAATATGTAAATATTTTCGCATTTCGTTAAAAATAACGATTTATTATTTTTTCCTAAAACAATAATATTAACTAAATGTTATATCGCTCCATTACGGATATTAAGGATTACTGTAGTAATATTTCCATTTTTAGTTTATTTTCCTTTTAATCTTTTAATAATTTTATATCTAGATATTATATGAATCATGTAATTATAAGTAGTTTATTTTATCCAAATAATGCATATATAAAGTTTTAACAATAAAAAAACTTGTACAAAAAAATACAGGTTTCAAATTGAAGAGTCTAGTGGCTACTACAAGCTCACAATTGCAGACGCCTCTATTATTTACAAGTACAAAAATGAATAACACAAAGGAAAAATCAGCTTTTCACTATCGGTCCGATAATCTGGTAATGAAACAAAGAACCAGACACTCAAAATGCACTATGCACATAATTTTTTTTTCATTAGCTGACTTTCTTCTTAACTGGCATTAGACCTGGCTTATGCTGCGAAGCCCTCCTTTCCAACTCAACCTTTCCCACTTGATCATTCGTCAACGACAATTGGCGCTCATGTCCTCCATCACGACATCCGACATCGCTTCCTTGGATGTCCAGAAGGGTCTGAGATAACAAGATTTATTCTGATATAGCTCCCATGGACAACGGACGGACGGACAACATAGACATAGCATCTCAGGCGATGTTCTTGGAACTTATTCACTACGTTACAAATCCCAAGATCACCTCGAATGATCAGATTGCAATATGCCGTAAATTCACTTCAATTTCGTCATTTCCGTGACGAGAGCTCCTAAAAGTGCCAAAATAGTACTGCCCAGCAAACATTATCACATAAAAGAATTAGTCTCGAATCATGGTCAGTTCAATCCGATCACTTCTCTTTTTTGGCATATCAGGCCCTAGAGTAGACCATAACAGTGACCCGCAGCTTGGCCCAGGTTTTCTCTAGCTAAATGCTATATCGGTTTATACAATGTATTTATTCTTCATTTTAATTTATTAATAGACGTTATCAGAATACATTGTAGCCAAGTGAAGGCTATTCAAACATTTATAATTTGAAAACTGATTGACTACGTACTATAATTTACGCAGCTTTTTAGCTTTATCTTTCAAAACACAATCTTTATATTGCATTTTATTTCAAATACAAGCAGTGAACGGTACACGAGGAATATAATTTCACCATATTTGATTTATATTTCAACATTTTCTCTTTACTTTTTAATGAGTTTTGATGATTCCGCGACTTTGTGTGATTTGAAACCAATCAAACTTTTTCGTATTTGACGAATATTCTAATAAATTACCGTAGATAGAGCAATATTAAAAGTATTTTTTTTTCCAAAATCAACAAAAATCAAACAACAAAGATTGTTTCTCTATAGAATTTTATTCTATTTAGTTCTTTATTTGGACATCGTATTCACTTGATTGATTGAATACCTGCGCCGCTGAATGACTATTGTGGACACGTATGCTCCAGCGCGGAGCACAGCCGCAACGACACATTGACATGAATAGACGGCCCAGCCTTCGTGTCGGTGTGCCACTCTTGCTATGCATCATGCCAATTGATAACCACAGTAGTCTAATGGAATTAATGACGCACACTATAAAACAGCCGCTTTATACTTAAGAACTGAATCTTTATATACATTTCAAGAGATCTATTCATAACACGATACGTTCACACGTTATAAAATTATAGGAATTTCAGTGGATAAAGCTCGCATGTATTTTTTACAACAAGTACACGAAATACGATAAAAATAAAATATAAATTTAAATTCCACTCGACAACTGTTTTACAAAACAAGAGATTTGAAACCAATAATAATTTCAGGGGACAACTGCGTTATCTTCTGTTATTTTATGTTACATACGTTCTACAAAGTCCGCAGACGAAATAACGATTACGACAAGTCTGACGGCTCAACCCCGACCGCTTAACTTTGTAAGTCTACCACAATTACTTCTGGCATGGTTTAATAAGCACCTGAAAGATATGTTCAGAGGATTTTTAAGAATTTTCGTTGCAATAGTCCGACGCGTTCCTGTAATAATCCCTTCAATAGCTTTAATTGTGCGTAGAGTTATCGATATTGCTCCGCTCGTATTATTTGATTTAAATTAAACTTTTCGTTTTATTTCATATAGTATTATATATATTTTTTTATATGAGATTCTCAAAGTTTTTGATAAAATCAACATTAATAAAAAAAATATAAACAGATTTTATTTTATTTGTTATGTTGAAGAATTTTAATGTATTTCTTTTAAAATTATATATATTCGTAAGAGTTTTAGTATATTAAGTGACTTATTCATATAGTGACCTAATATACGCCCTATAGCGTACGTCCAGCAGTGGAAGAGTACAGGCTGATGATACCTATTCTTAAGGTATATTTCTTAAAAAGTAAAAATAAAAAAAACACTTCAAAACTTTACTGTATAAGCAAAAACTAAATTTTGAAACATTACTAACATTTTACATACTCACGTCATTTTTGTATTTTTAGCTCTTTATCTTTTAATGTTTTCTTTTTGGCGGGCGCCGACTTCAAAAAACTATAATAATAGTAAAACTATATAAATAGTAAATAGACATATAAGAATCAATAATTTCACATATTATTTTTAAATGTCTATGTAAGTGTAATTTTGAAGTGTTTTTTTTATCCTTTCAGTACATATATTAGAATTAATATAACATATGTATCCAATCCAAACAAAATGTTAGAAATAATTATATTTAACAAAATGTATATCAACATCTTTATAAAAACAAATATTATGCTATTATTTTCTGACATAAATAAACACAAACAAAACCACCATTATTATTTTTTGATACGAAAAAGCTGAATACAAATTTTATTGCGTAAAACATAAATCAAATATTTTAATAAGAAATTTATGATGTTATACTCTATGATGTTATATCAAACTCGTAGCTCGTAGCTCGTAGCTCATAGCCCGGAATATTGCAAGGGAGAATTAAGATGAAGCGCTTTAAATGTAAGCAATAGTGGTATCGAAGATAGGCTGATTGTCTGCAGACTATCCCTTTGGCTAACGAGCTAGTCACGGCCTCCCCTTTGTATTGTTGTCACCGCAATCCGCTCTGATCCTTGCACTTGCCGAGATTATCCAAATACGTTGCCTTCAAGACTCACTTCTTACTATTAAATCATGCTTTTTGGGTAAAAGACAAATATATACGTACATTTTAAATATTACCTATCAACGAAATTAAGGCTAGTCGTGGCGCGTGGAGCACAATTGTGTAACTATGAACGCGGCGGTTGTAGATAAGATTCCCACTCGAGGTAATAAAATATTTTAATTTTCTCACTCTGGTAACGAGGCAAAGTGCGACATTGATTTCCGCGATTCAACACGCAATGCTTCGGACTTCGAAGGAAAGTGAAGAATGTAGTCTCTAATATAATATATATTACACAAATATATAATTTTAAAATACTTACATTACACATTGTGAAAATATCAAATCAAAATATCAAATAGATAAATATACGCTACAAATCTTGTATTATCTTTTTTTTTTAATTAGCCAAATGAATTTGTTTTCACATCATATTTCTGGAATATGTACCCACAACAAAATATGATAAAAGTGGAGTGCATCCCTCATTGTCCTCGAAGAAGAATACCGCTTTATTGCCTGCAAAACCAAATAACCCTTTTATATCTCAGTTTTATATCGGACGCTTATCGGGGACACTGAAGGAAATGAAACTGGAATATCATACACCAATAACCTTTATATTTTTGCATATGGTGGTTTTAGTGTTATCTCCTTGTAAAGTATCATATAATAGTATTTTTCCTGTTTAAATATAAAGGATTAGTTAAAATTTATTTAACTGTTGATCGAGCTTGTTTTGACCAAAGCCGTAAATTATCCGCAGCCAAGTGTCTCCGATAACAATTTTTACTATAATATAATTATAAGATTTTAAATTTTTGAATATTTTAAGTAACTAATAATCCAATTCAATACGTTATTGAAATTAGTTAGAAAATTATCTCAAGGATCAGATTGGGATTTGAAGCCTGATTTATGAACATTATTTTGGAATCGGCCATGAATGCTTTTATTTGAAATAAAAGCTTAACGTTGCGATTTATACACAAGTGTGTTCCTTTCTCCAATACAAGTATTACTTTCTGCAAGATCTATCTATCAGTTTAAAAGTATCGTTTTCAAAGCTGATCAACACTAATATAACAAAGCGGAAGAGTTTGTTTGTTTGTTTAAGCGCTAAGATCTCTGAATCTACTGGTCCGATTTACTTTCTCTTTATTTTGTATAAAAGTACCCTTTAAATAACAATAATATGGAACGCCATCGAATTATTTTAAAATTGGTTAAAGCTCAGTACGTTGAATTACAAATATATTCTATTTTATTAGATCTAAATATACACAATACATTTTTCTCTTATAAAGAAGTGACAATAAAGCATTTTTTAACACGAAATAATTGTGTGGTCTAATTATTCCATCGAATTTTATTTTATTGGAAGTAACGACCGAAAGTTAATTCAGCATTGCCGGGTGTGGACCGTTAGTAGTTTTTTTAGGGTTCCACATAAAAAGAAAAACCGAACCCTTAGAATTACTTTTTTGCCCGTCTATCTGTTTAGACCATATATTTCGCGATCGCGTGGAGGTATCAAGTTAAAATGAGTATCATATATATATATGGGCCCTTAAAGCAAATAAAAATCCAGCTTCTATGTCAATTTTGATGCATTTGTATGAAATTCGCCGCTTAATCAATTCTGTAAGGTACTTCCCGTGGACCTACAGATATGAAGTTGAATACAAAGTGAGAAATTATAATATAAATAAAGAAGACATCTAGAAAATCAATATTTAGGTATTTCATAGAAAAAAATCTCTACAAACTTATAATTATAGTGCAATTCATACAAATTGAGTGAATATAGCAAGCTTAAGTTTGTGAATTTTTATAAGTTGTTTCCCGTTAACCTATATAAAATTCTCAAATCAGTATGGAATCCTCAGAAGCCTCGAGTACGACTCGCACTTAACCGTACTTTGACAATACAATTTTACTACATTGTTCAATAAAGACAAAATAAAATAGGTTTTGTAGCTAATGTTGCAACAGCCAACTCAGCCGTGTGCAGTGTTTTTCAAGAGCGTTCAACCGGTAGTCGAGTAAAATAAACTCAGGGGCTTAAAGCGCTTACGTAAAAACACACATAATTTAAATATCAATTGATTCCACTCATGGAGAAATATTTAAATAATGAAGTATTATCTATTTATTGTCGAAGTCGACCCAATTTAGCTTCGAACTCCGTTATTGCCCGGGCCCTTCGACAGCACAATAAAAATGATTTATAGAGCGTCGAGATCGTCCACTGAAGAATATAATACGAGTTTATTTATTGAGAGCGAAACTGATAATAAACATCTGGATGCTTCTGATTTATATATTTTTATTTAGCTTTTTCTTCTCAGTATTTTTTTTCTTTTTGTTTCACCTGGATGGTGATATTCTGCATAATCATTAAAATGGCTGTTTGCTCTGGTCTGTATATGTTTATCATTTCAATAACTTTATGTATTAAAAAAAGAATAGCCCTTAACTATCTAATTTTAATTTTATATTATTTTTAAGGTTGTATAGACACAAATTTTACCATGTTTTGACAGCACATGTAGAAATGATACGTGATATGTGAATTGGACACAGAAAAACGCATTGCTGCCACTGACTATGTTGTGAGAACGGCAAAAGAAGAAAACACCAAAAAAGGAGAACAGAGCAAGTATTAACTTATGCGGTCTGTATCTGTCAGCGAAAATGTCTAAGTAAAAGAAATAGTAATAATAAAGTAGAGTTGAATTGGTTAAGGTTCGTTAAGATTAATAAGCTCAATTAAAGTTTAGACTGTATCCAATATGGACGAAGATCACATAAAAACTATTAGAGGATATTAATTAAGTTGATGACCCTTTGATGTTCTGCTCTCATAACTGTCCATTAAGAATAAGTTAATGAATGCCTCGATTTTAGAAGCAAGTAAACGATGACATAAGGGATCGATTGCTTCGTCAAGATAGGATAATTCTAAAAAAAAAGTATTTATTTAAACACAATTTACATGAAAGATCTTCTAAACAAATTAATTTAAAATAAAATTAGGCTATAATTTTTTTGTAATTGATGTTCAAAAAAGTATATAAAACATTAAAAAAATATAAACACCCAGGACTAAAGACAAAATATATTCCCTAGATAGTCCACAAATAACAGTAGTCCGTAGACGTTACAGACCAAGGCTTTTTTCTATTTTATATATAAACAAAAACACAATATTTTCAAAATGTCTATATTTAAAACGTTGACGAGGCCTATTGAGGCAACGGGGTATTATTATTGGCCACATATTTCCGGTTACACAGCGCTCAACTCTGCACTAAGCAAACTAATCTGAAAATGACACGCCCCTGCTACCCGCACGTCGCACGTCGGCCGGACCCTCCGCAGTGCATGAAGCGGTAAACTGGACGTAATGCTAACAAACGACCTGTTTAAGGTTTACTGGTTACATATTTTGCAAAATGCTTCTATTTTTTTTTAACTTCAAAATATTAATTTTACATTGTTATATATTTGAAACTTATCTTTTCAGGTAAAAGTGTTAAGTATATATTTAAATTAATTTTCAGTATTCATTTAAAAAAATAATTATTAGATATCTCAATCAAAACTAAACAAGTAATATGAATTTTGATTCAGCTAATATTGTGTCATTTTAGACTGCAGCTATGTATAATATACTTAAAATATTTATATAAATAATAAAATCGTTCGCTGTTTGAATAGAGACATTAATTTAAAGCAAGCAATAAAATGGCATCAAAATGTCTTCACAACGTCGGTACCGTGGCGGCGCGGCGGCTCGCGAATCTCTTAACCGCTCTTAAACGCTTCATAAATATTTCAATAAAACAATGCTGGTGTAGTTATCGAAAGATATATTATTATAAAGATATATAAGTAAAAAAAACATAAATCAGTTTCTTGCTGTATTCCATAAACTGCAAGGTGATTAGAGGGAACCTAGTGTTAATACTCTGTTCCCCACTTTCCGCCTTTTAAGTAGAAACTCAACGCAGGGTGTTTGCCTTAGGGCCTTGTTGCCAGAACAAAGAAATGACAATATCATGAAATAATCATTCATCATCTCATGTGGTGATCAAACTCACAACTACAGTCACACCCTTATGTCCCTGCGCCACGACGGCCTAAGGTTAAGTTAATTTTAAAAACATATCGAACTAAGTAATTGATAACGTGAAACATAATATACGGAAAAGTCATCTTCTCTGCCTCCTTCTCTTAAAAATAGAATAATGAATTTAATAATAAATATATAATTTTTGCCAATTGATGTTACCGGCAGATTAACTCTGCGGGCTTAGCCTCGCCGTGTCGTAAAATGTAAACGAACCTTATTCAATTAAATTTGGCGACATTATAACAATCTCGCCGAGCTCATTTCAACGCACCGTCGACGTCGTTTATTGTAATCATTTATATTATATGGAAAAATTGCTTATTTATTTATTTATTTATAAATTATAAGAAAAATAACAAGATTCATACGTTTTATTAAGTTTAGAATAACATAATTTTAAGTTCTTGCTTCACGCTGCTACTTCTACACCGCAGTATAGGCAGATACGATTTCCGACAAACTCTGGAGACATTGCATATTGAATGGCAGAACTGAACGCTGCGCTTTACCTCGAGAGCGGAAAAATGAAAATATACATTAAAATAAACAATACGTTTCCTCCAGTGGATATCGAATCCACAACCAGTCCCGTTTACAGTCACTTTGTGCCCTCGTCTCAAATATATACTTTTTATTATCAATTAAAATACATTTTATACTCATATAAATACAATAGATTAAATTGTGAACAATGGTGGAACTTCTAGCTGTCGATTAGCTCGGTCCGGGAATAGCGTGCAGCGTGTTGATTAAGAGAATAGCAACTCAACAAACAGACCGCATTTGCCGCATCATTGCAAGGAATACTTATAATTAATTTAATTTTAATTAATAACGGCCAATTAATATCGTCTAAAAGTCAAATTCAATATGTTTACCAACATAATTAATAATAATGAAAAGAACCGTACAAGCGCGATTCAGGTTTTCGAGCTTTTTCTGAAGTTCAGACTTAGCTAAGACCGATTTTTCCCCTTTTAAGACCAATATTTTTTTAGGATTTAACCACAAATATACAGTTTGGTGATCTTTTCCTGCCAAATTTAACATAAAGTATGTTACCTGTAAAAACGACAGCCTCGACACCAGAGCGAAGATGAATTTAAATAAATATTTCATTTTCACAATTTCTTAGTCACCTCAACTCAGGCCTCAACAATATTATTAATATTTTTAATAATAGATAATTAGAAAAGTCTCTAAGAGATATTAAATAATTAAAAAAGTTTATAAGGCAGTGTAAAGTAATACATTGTGACTATCGTCTATCTATTTTTATATGATGCAACATGACTAAACAACAGCCTCAATAAAAAAAGATTCCCTGGGTGCCCCTTAAAATAACACTATACATCTTAACTGGGTTGGAAAGGTTTTTAAGAAATAAGTATATTGATTTAAAGCCCCCGCGTCCAAGACATAAAACGAAAATACACTTAAGGCGGCCCTAAAATCTTGTTCTACTTCAAGATTTACTCGTAGGTAACTTTTTAAATATATTATTATTAGTTTAAAAATACGTTGCTTATCTATTTATTGATAAATAGATATGACATGGCATAGTTATTGTTTGTGTAATAAATATTACCCTCTTTTAATAATTATATATAGTTAACCTGATTTTAATCTGCCTCTCGTACCACTTATAAAACGCAGCATCCAAGCCAGACAAATTTCGCTTTTAGTACCATAATAGGCCATCGCTGAGCTTATTACCTGACGCCATCTATTGAGAACGGCTTTACAGGGAAATCCCGAATAGGTTGTAGCCGATGCTGAAGCTAATATACTTTCAACGTGTTTTCTTTTCCATTTTCATATCCGTTACGTTGTCGGATAGTTAGTGTGGACTTTAAAAACACTTACTTGGACAAGTATTTTGTGTACTCATTTTTTAAAATATTATATAGTCTTTAACTTATTTTTTTTATTATTAATTGTATGAAATAAAAGGAAATAAGAAACACTTTATTCAAAAATAATTTTCGAATATCCGTATCGTTTAAATTGTAAAACTTCATAAATTCCTAACATTGTTCTGTCAAACTTTTCTTTATAAGACAATGAAGCATTCAATTTAAGTTATTTCAAGGAAAGTTTGCTTTAGATTCGGGTTCCAAACAGCTCATGACTTATTAAGTGTAATGTGTACTAATTAAAGCGGTGCCAAGTTCGACAGTCGTTGCGGTGTCCGCGGTCAGACGACGCCAGCCCAGTACAAACTTTTATCCCCTGAAGGAGGCCACCGATGCACTAAGAACATATTTCTAATGGATATTTTCCCCTTAAAACTATTTAAACTGTTTTGCATATGGGATTATACGTTAAAGATCCTGCGAATTGCCAACGTTTAGACGATAAACGTTAAATGAAGAAGTCTGCGGATTTGCGAGTGAGGTAAAGCGGAGACGAACCGGACACAATTACAGACGGCAATCGTCGGTGCTGACCACTTCTCCTCAGAATATAAGCTCTTATACTTAATGGAGCAGCTCTTTCATTATCGTAATCCGGCTACAATACCCCACGTCTGCGGATCTCTGTGCTCTTTACTTTAAAACTTCGTAATACCTCCTGCCATTAAATATGAGAACCCAGTCAGTTAAAATAAAATTGTTTATTATTGGGAAAATTTAATAAATTATATTATATTTGATATTTTTCAGTCAAGGTAGACAAGCACGATTTTTGTGGATTCGATCCCTACTCGGGGGATAGAAGCATATTTTTAAATTGCAGGATATTTATTGAAATAGAGTGTGATAAGTACTTGGTTTTCTAATTGGCACCCTCTCTAGAGATATTGTGTATAAATACTTTCCTTAATGGGAATTGAGCCCACATTCATCGCACGTTAGATACTCAAATGACTTAATATACGATACTTAATTAACAAAAATCATGAATTCAACCGTAGAAAACGACTATAAAGTTAAAGGATGGTTAGGTTAGTATTATTATTCTTAGACAGCCGCAATCCTAGTTTTATTGTAGGCTGCGTGAAAGCCAATACACATCGCGTGGAGTGGTTAATGCGCCGACCGTAATATCAATAAAGAGGGTGGAGGGGCCCGTCCTCCAGGTGTCGCCTCCGCGCCGACTTACCTCCAATACTTAAAATATGGCGTGTCATCTCCTCTGATCCGGTTACTCGTTTGTAGAGCAATATTTGTTGAGAAATATTGAAACTTTATAAATTAAACATTTAAAGTTCCATAAAAATATATCTTATATTAAATAAAATACTTTAATTGTCCTATTTATTATCTTTTATAATAAACTAAGGATTTATTTTTTTTATTTAAATTATTTTTTATTATTTTTTTTCATTATTTAAATTCATTATTTAAATATATTCATTTTATTTCAACTGAATCACAGCGGTGGATTGTTTTCCTATTTTAAATATATCAAAGAGGTTTCACCCTCTCTAAAAGGGTCATAAAAGCCTACAGTGTCAACACGTTGTACAAAAGTAACCTTAAGCGTCTTTTCCGCTTTCTTTTTATATATAAAAATTAAAATAATTATGATAATATTTAATATATGATATTGTTATTTTTATTAATAACCTTGTGTAAACATTATGTAAATATTTTATTTATACTTTCATAAAAAATATTATTTAAACAACGCAACGGGGCTAAATAAAAGTATAAGATATAAAAAAATGGAAATAACGGTTATATTTTCATTTTCAAGTCTTTCACATTACTTTTTAAAGACTTAGGAAGAACATCGGCGAAAAGGAATAATGCCTCATATGTGTACGTATAACATAACTCAAACTGCATATAGATAATGGAATTTGAATTATCTCAAAGGCGCAATCTATGCAATTGCAGCTGGCTTTACCTAAGTACATATACATATATGATTCTGATGAAGCCATTAATAACAACTTAGCTTGCGCTATTTATCAAAATATAAACACAATTATTTACAGATATCAAAATCTCAATACAATCTCCTCCCTCAATTGAATCACCATAAATTTCATCATCGCATAATTAATCAACAAATGTAAATGCTTAAAAATATCACGGCAATATCCAATTTAAGTTTAATTTTCAAAGCATAAATTCAGTTTAGCTTCCCGGGGCGGCGCGGGATTGAGTCGTTGACTCTCCGCGAAATTGCACTGAACATTTTTATCCCTTTGTTGTAGTTGAGATATTTAAGAGATCCTCTCTTTCCTTTTAGTCTTTGTAATTTTGTTACTCGTTGCGATTGTCCGCCAATGGATGCTTGTTGTTTTATAAATGTAAATCATTAAGATAAAACCAATTTATATATGGTTATTAATAACAATATATATAAATTATTAATATATAATACAGAAAAAAAAACATTGTAAGCAACAATAAAACTTTCTCGTATTAACAACCTATGCTAAAGTTTATTATTTTTATTCAAAATAAAATTTCAGAACAAGTGCTATCCCCAAATGTAACCTCATTTACATTTTATCCGCTTTTTGTCAGACTTCCTTCCCCTTCTTCAGCTGGATTACCTATGAATTCTTACGATTGACTTTAAGTAAAAGCTAATATTTATTTTTCTTTTGTCACGCTATCTTTCAAACTGTAGATATTAAAAAACATCACAAATTCACATCACATCGATAAAAAGAAATAAAAGTATACATATATATTCTCTATTTTATATTATTTTAATATTACGCATATTTATACTATCGTAGAACTCGCCATTTTAATAATCCAAAGTAATAACTAATTAAAACATAAAAGTTATTCTCTAAATAGAAAAAAAATAAAAGACAGGATGATAAAAAATTTAATCCCTTTTTACAACAAGGCTTCCATATCGAAGTCTTCGTCTAATGCTTTGAACAGATATTGACACTAACTTTTCAAATGAGATTTTTTTACTTTCTCCAATTAGCAATACTGATGTTGTAAAACAATGAAATGTTATTATTAACAAATAATTGCGTAAACTAGATTCTGAAGGTATTGCATTGAGCAGCGGAACTCAATGCCGAACTCTGCCTCGACGTCAGCGCGAAGAAATTGTAATATTAAATATTTCATTTCCTCGAGTGGGAATCGAATCCACAAAAATCGCGTTTACAGTCACATTTCGTGCCCTTAAATGAATATATATATATATTTTTTATAAAATATAGTTTACTTTTACGATTACAATTGTAAAATTCTTATTAATGCTAAAGTCATACAGCTGTAAATTTCACATACCAGTTACAGTGATGTTCCATTGTTACACGTGAGTTGCCAAGGTGCATTCGCAAGGTGATATTTGAATATGAATATATCGCAGCATCTCGAGTCGGCTAATAATCTACGATTTTTCCGCGCATCTGCCCCCGAGCTGCTGTTACTGCTGCACTAACAATTTCCAAACGCAATCAAAGCAATTACACGTTTCAGTTCAAGAAATGATTGCATTTGTCTCTAATATCTATTTAAATATCATTTATGTGTTTATATATGTATTCGTTTTTAATTAATTTGACTAATATTATTTAAGTCTAAGTATAAAAACGTTAATAATATGACTTGTTATATATATAATAAATAAAAAATATTATTATTTTCACAAATATCCTTCAGTTTTCTGCTAAAAGTTTTTACTATTCTCAAAAGTTTTTCTTATAAAGGTGAGATAACAATCTCGTCATAGACAATTTTTATGGAGTAATTCGAGTCACCGGGGGAAAGAAATTGTAACAAATTGACGTCACCCTCGTACACTAAAAGTATAGATTCACATTCTTTTGCGTAAATAAATTGACACGTGTAAACTTTATAAAGAATACCCTTTTACACTACTCTCGCACTTTACACACTAGATTATATTCTTATTAAAGTATTATTAGGTGCACGCTTCTTTAGCATAAAGTTGTGTGGGGTAGCTCTGTCTACCCTAGACTGCAAAAAAATACATTATAAACATTGCCTTCAACGGTGATCGCTTCGAACGACTCCAAACTTTGCTATATTGATTTCAATTTAGATTTTAGCTTTTCGCTTTTTTTGCAATTCCACGCTGTTTCTCGAAAAATTGCAAAAAAAAATTTCGCTTGAATGGCGTAACTCTACGTCGTATTTTGTTTTGCAAATACGAAGAAATGAAAATAATTAATTAATTAAGGGTCATATTAAACTGTTGCTCAAATAAAAGCATATTTATAACATGAGTATGCATAAAAATATAATAAGTAGATTATACCTCGCAACATTCAATAAAGTGATTCCAACCAAGGGAAGCAAGTAGATAACCTACTTACGGATCCGGCGTATTCTATTTGCCTGTAATAATCGCGATGACAATCTGATATTACATAAAAGATTTGCCCTCTTTTCGATCGAAATGCGATTTTCTTTCTCCTTTTAGAGCTATTGCCGCATCTCCACGATATTTCGCTATTGAACAGAGCCATTACTATTTAAAAATTTGAATGTAGTCGAATAAAAGATTTTTGGTACTATAGAAATTGCACAATAGCTTATAGTTGAAGATCCACAGACAGGATAAATATATACATTTAATATATAGTCAAATTGTCTGTCAGGCTGTATAACCTATATTTATAAGTTTTACATATTAATAATATTATTTTACACATAGTTATATTCAAACCGTCATGTCGTATGTCGTGTAAGTGGTATCAAACACGCTAATAGACTTGGATTCCATTACAAACAGTTCCCTGACACGTTATGTTAATATAGAATATGTACATATACTACTTATATCATTATTCAAACAAAACTAGGCCTATGGGTTTCGGGCTATTATAATTGCGTGACAGGGTACGTTGAATACGGTACGACAATTGAGGGAGATAAAGCGAAGTGAGTGAATTCGGCAGGTGGTAGGGGGTTCACAGCATTAGCCTCGGCAATAAGTTTGTTCATTACGAAGTGAACAAAGCGGGGAGGAGGCGGCTCGACGGCTGCAGAGGAAACGTGCGCCAACGCCGCCACAATAGACCCGCCCGCCTTATCGCGCCGGAACGCGTCGGCCGCTGCCGCTGCCGCTGCGTCACCTGACGTATGAGCGCTGAATAAATGGGAAAACTTTTAACGTTCGCCGCTATGGGAATACAGACAATTGGTCATCTGTTTAGTGAGAAAATGCGTAGACGGTTAGTGTATGTAGTTATTCAGAAAGATTAAGTACACGATTCTATAAAATAAACAAGCAATCTTTGTAAATAATTAAGAGACTTTTAGTAATAAATGTGTTACATTAGGGCATATTGTGTAGACACTTGTCGTAATATTATTTCAATGGAAGTGAATATAGATGTAAGCATGACGAATAGATACTGACCACAAAAATTATATTTTATTGAACGATATCATTGATGTATAAGGTGTACGTACTGTAACTTTTACACTATTTAAAATATTTAACTCAATTATTTAATAAAGTTAAATATTTATCCCTATCATGATATTCATCTCTGGATGCATTAAGTGGTAAAAGTGGTTAAGTAATTGTTATCATTATCAACAATTTAGATTTTTTAACGTTTTTTAGGTTAAGTTTATATGTATGTTATTATTTTGTTTAAGTTATTTCTATGTAAGCAATAAAAATAATAAAAGCAGCGTAAAAATAATATGAAGAAGAAGAGACCGCACATAATTCGGGTTTCGAGACGATGTAACCGTGTGTACAATTGGTTCGTTGTCGACGAAACCTGCAAAATGTGCGGCGAACTCCAACTCGAGAAAACCAAAGAAAACTCAGCAAAAAGTAGAAGAAAACAAGAAATTACTTATTTTATTATTTCTAATACTAAGCACTACATTTTTGTTATTAAAATATTTGTTACTACACATATATTTTTCAGCACACTTCTACTTATTTAGCTTTTAATTTAACATTTATGACGTGTATACTATTTAATATGTTGCTATAGAAATATATATTGTAAGGAATTATACAAATTAAGAGGTGAGTTTGACTATGATTTTAGGGTTGATGACGGTTTGAGGGAACGATTACATGTGTTTTGAATTATTAACAGTCTTAAGTTCTGCCACGTTACCCGCAATGTCTATAGACAATACAAATATATCCTCAATGTATTGTAGATTGTTAACTTCATATTAATAAAAAGACAATTAAAACTTGATTAAATATACATTTTTTTGTAAACTATAGTGTCTTTTTTTGTATTAGCCGTGCCAGTTTTTTTTTCTTTGAAACACGTATAGATAAGATGTTCTCATCATACCTCTTGACAGTGACCTCCTACGAACTCGGAGATACCGATCTCTACTCTCCGCCTCATTCGACACATTGCGTGTTGAGTAACAGAACTTGGCATTCTTGATGATTATTTATTTTTAAGTCTATTTTTTTATGTTATAGTTAATGAATATTATTGTTTTTTCGAACGGATAATATTTAGTTAATATTAATGTATATTTAAAAATACAGTCGGCCATTGTTTTTGACTCGGCTATATGTATCGCGGGTGAAAGATGGAAATATTACTTATAATCAAATAATATAAAATATACTTACAAATATGGTTTATGTATACATATAGACATTTGTTTTATTTATTATTGGTACATATAGTCAGTATGTAAATTTGGTTTTTATATTTTTAATGCATACATCTTAATAGTGCTTATTAATATTTTTTTCAGTTTCATGATGATTCGGGGTATTACATGTTGAGTGGCAAAACTCGATGCTGCAGTTTTGTGCTGATTCCACAGCGAAGAAATGAAATGAAAACATATCAATAAATTTGTACCCTCAATTGGCATCAAACCCATAACCGTTACAGTCACACCCTTGTGCCCCTGAGCCACGACGACCTCATGGCCGTTAACATGTTAAAGGCATGTTAATTACCATGTATTTTGTTTTTGTAGACATCATTTCATATGGTGGTAAATAAGCTCAAGCTACACACCTTTTTTTTGCAAAAGCATGAGAATGTGTAAGAAGAGGTTGATGTCAGTGGACGAGGCGAAAGAGGTATGTAGAGTCCGTAGCGTTTGGCGCTCCGTGTTTTCTGACTACCCCGCTCGCGATAAAGTGTGAAGTTTAATTAAATTAAATATATATCTATATTAAATAGTTAATTGAAAATACAAATAATTTGCACAAAAAAATGTTACCCACCTCAACTGATCCTTTACTGCTTTAAATTTTATTAATTACAAATAAATTACATGATTTAAATTGTATAAAGCTTTGGTAGAAACGATCCAATTGGATAGACACCCTAAGCAGTGAACTGGTGCTTTTTTATAAACTTACGAATTATAAATATTTGATATAAGTTTAAATAAAATTATAAGTAATTATATACATACAATACTAAGGTCTTGTAAAGATGTGAATTAGGTATACTGAATATATTTTAGGTGCGTCGACTACCTATTGTGCTTCCAAAGTATCGTATAGATATATCAGTGACAATCTAAATATAAATTCTTTCATTAAATATTTATATTTTTCTTGATATATATATATCAAAATTATTTGACTTCGACTTTATATACACTTTGTTACAACATTGACACTGTATATGTAATTATAAAAAATATTCTGAGCCAAGCCACCCATAGGTGGAGACTTAGATTACAATTAGGCTATAAGAAAAGTAACGAGAAATCACATTTTCTCTACAAATATTTAGGATATGATGTTTTGTGCACAATTGTAAAATCAAATTAATAATGAAGATTTGGATTGTTTATGTAAAACTCTTACAAGCTTAATCATAAAAACCGGTTAAGTGCGAGTCGATCTCTTCCACCTAATGTTCAGTAGTAATTTCGTTTGTCTTTTATTTATTTTCTATTTTTATCTTTTATCAAGGCCCAAGAGCAAGATTAGCTTTCAATTGGTTTTTTCTATAATTTATGGAATATTGGTACTTTTTTTTACTGTCATATCTGAAATTAGCGATTATATTATTTTACAAAGAATCATAATTTCGCAAAAGTACATTACTTAGCGTTCACCTTTTAGGTGAAAAAAAAATTCTATCGGCAAAAAAAAATTATGACTTCAAACTCTATTTGCTGAATTTTATTTGCATTAAAAATAATATTTATCACATATAGTAACGTGATGAAGGAAGAGATTTGTCAGAGCAATATTATAAGTACCCCATGCGCTCAAAATCTAATTATAACAAATATTTTATGGAATTTAAATGCCCAGTTTTTAAAGATATTGAAGACGGTAGTGTTATTATGTAAAATTTAATAGTACCACAATAGCAGCATAAAAATATATGTAATTGTATACAAATATCTTATAATATTTAGACATTTTGGCTTAGCGTAGTAGACGTTTCCTCGCTGTGCGTTCTATGCCGCACATATCATGGGGACTCTTCTGAGGAACTGCTCGATTGACTGATTCCTGCACTTGAACGTTCTAATTATACAGTACGTCACATATTAAAATATAATCTCCACCATTTATATATGTGGCACTCCACTGCTATGCAGTTTTGTAGAAACTTCCTTCCACACGCCACGCAACTTTGAAATGACCTAGTTATGGCAGTGTTTACGGGTCGATACGACATGGGTACCTTCAAAAAGCTTGTCTATCTCCGCCGTGAAAGCTGACAATGGATCTGTAACTCTTTTGGTTTTACAAGGGGTCTTGAGCGTTGCTGCTTATTTACCATCAGGTGATGCGTCTGCCCGTTTGCCTTATATTAATATTACAACTTTTTACAAAACAATGGTAGCCACTAATATTTAAAAATACATACTTCAGTGAGTTAAATTTAAAAAGTTGTATATATATATATTGTATACATATATGATATACAAAATTGTTGACCAAGTTGGCACAGCACGGCGTAGTTTGAACTATTTCAACTAGTAACTAAAACCCTATTGGCAATATCTCACGTAAGTTTTCAGGTAACCTTAAACCGATGTACTGCACACACTACATATCAGTAACAAGTGCTTCGAAATTTGCTGGATCAACGATTAATATTCGGGTTATTAATAGTATTATTTAATGATTACAATTAATGACAGAATTAAAAAGGCATATATACATATAGCGCACTAATAGTCAGTTTTTTTACCTTCTGAGGTTGACAATCCTAAAAATGGATTAATTATTTATGTTCAGTTATCTATACTGTAAAATTAAATCTTACATTACTATTAATTTATACAATTTAATCGTAATGTAAGTGTTTAGGGAATTGATTTGCTTTTTGCCAACATTCTTGTATTTTATAATATAGAAAGATTTTAGATTATTCCCAAGGCTTGTAAAACCGATATTTTTGAATACAAGTAAAATGGTTTGAAGAAAGCCGGTATTTACATCCCTGACAATTATAATTAAAGGACCCTTAAAATTACAGGTAATATTCCGGTAATTATAAAGGCTTTTTGGTTATAAATACAGTATTTATTTAGATAATAAAATAAAAAGGTATTTAGTACTAGTAAAATATATATTTAATTCGTAATTTTCAGAAAATGACTGAAAATAATTAATTCATTGTCACCTTTAATTTCCACACAATAAGTTCGTTTTTGTAAAGTTTCTTGATGTTTTTTTTTTATTTATTTTATTTTCGACCCCGCGAGATTTTATTTATTTTAATCTGTGTGAATATGTATTTTATTTACATAATAATTTTGGTGGCAACCCAAATTTGGTGGTAAATTTGGTGGAAAATCTAAAAGAAAAATACCTTTTGGAATCATTTTTCGCCGATAAAGACCATCTATATAAAGATAACTAAAATGATTATCAAAAATTCAGGTCAACGGTTCCTTGCAGCACAGAAAAAAATTAAGCTTCTAAGTCACCGCGGTCAAAAGTGCATTTATGAATCGTTTTTGCTGTACTAATATATATAAGTAATTCGCCTCGTAATCAAAATCTAGGCTATTGGATACATTTCATGAACCTATAATTATAAAATTGTACACTACAATAAATAACAAGATTTATAGGTATTTTATTAAAAAATATCACAGCAAAAAGTCATTATACTTCAGTACTTCATACAAACTGACTGTCAACTTTAATTTAAATCTTAAAGTCAACGGTTGATAACTTTTATAAGTTGTATTTCCCGTTGATCTACAATCCTAAAATTGATATGAAACCCTTGATAGGCGAGACTGACTCGCAAATAACAGTTTTTTTTTTAATTATCTTCCATTCCGTAATTGGCCGCCGTGGCGTAGTGACAAACGTGTCGATCGAAAACGCGACGGTTGTGGGTTCGAGTCCCACTTGAGAAAGTGTTATATTTATTAACGTTTATATTTCCATTTTTCTTCGCTCTGGTGTCGCTCGGCGTTGAGTTCTGCCACTCATCACGCAATGTCTCCAGAACTCGGCAGAAAGTGGGGTACGGAGTGTCTTACCACTAGGTTCCTTTTGCCTACTAATAATATTAAATTTTAATGTGCCTATATAAATAGGCATATTAATAGTATATACCGACCATAATATTTATAGGGTACGAGTTACTAACAAGCATCAATGATCGAAACTTCCAAAAATTAATTTCGGATGTAAATTTCTTAAACTGTGAATAGAAATTTAGTACAAAATAACTTTTTCCCGCCATTTCCTTTAAGATGTTGAATGGGAACATACATAGGGCGAAAATATTTGCATTTTTTTAACTAATTGTTAAGAGATTAAGAGCGCCATCTATTGCTTATTAATTATTACCGTGACAGCAAACTTTCTTGTATTTTATGAATTCCTGCTAAAGAAATCTGCATCGCGATCAACATGATCAACGACCACAAACTTGGATATTGAGGTAAGGAAATGCAGACCATTCAAAATATAATTAATGTCCAATTCACATCATAAAAAAAAAACCACAATTGTAAAACCAATTGAGAGCAGTGCCTTTTTGCTCAGACAACAAGCCTGTGGCGCCTAACAACTTATTAAAAAAAAAATAACGTTCTTATGCAAGTATTCGAAGTTTGCATGTTTTTATCTCTATTTCTCCATTTTTCGAAAGATATCGATAATAATAGTTTTTATCTAAGTGTTTATACTATTTTACGTATTAGTTAGACATTTTAAATAAAAAATCAGCTTCACGCTGTATTCCCCACACAACAGCGTAGGCAGAGCGAATCCAGTGCTTAAGCATTCCGTCCCCTAATTTCCATCCATTTCTTGAGACATTTTATGTAGAGTGGTGGAACTCAACGCCGCGCTTTGCCTCAGCACCAGAGCAAAGAAATGGATAATTTTATATAAACATTTCATTTCTTTGTGTGCGGATCTTTAAATTTTATTTTATTTTTTTTTTAAAGCCATCATTTTTTATATGAGCCATCACTAACATAATAACCTCATGCTATTTCATATTTTGTTTGCACAGAATTAATTGGATTGTTGGTTATTTTAATGGAACAGTTGATCAGAATATGTATTTTTATAGTAACATGTTCCCTTTCAAATGACCGTGTTGTCATAAAAATCATAAATTAGTTTTTTAATGAGCCAAGCTTGAAACACCTGAATTAAATAACATTAAGTAACTACAATTTATATAATAGTGCAAGCTCAAGCTATTTTGAATCACTCATTACTTAAATTGGATTTTTATAGCTTTTTAAACATACTCAATAAATTTCCATCGTGTGCTTAATTTTAAAACAACGGAGCATAAATGTATTATTAGAGACCGTGGTGGGCAGCGGCATAAGGGTGTGACTGTAACACGACGGTTGTGGGTTGGATCCCCACCCGAGGAAATGAACTATTTATTTACGTTTATATTTCAATTTGTTTCGCTTTGGTGTCGAGGCAAAGCGCGGCGTTTAGTTCTGTCACACACGCAATGCCTCCAGAATTCGGCAGAAAGTGGGGACCGAAGTGTCTAACACCGACGTTCCCTCTGCCTACCCTGCTGTGTGCTGGATACAGAGTGAAGCTCTTTATTTATACATTTATTTCAAACTATTTCATTGGACGAATAAAATTCAATTATTTTCAAAAAAATTAAAACTCTCATTGTACACTATCTACACTTGCACTGTTTACTTTACCAGGTTTATTTTGAATATCCAAGTGCTTTTTTAATTTGACAGGTGAGCGCGCACGCCTTACTCTCTCCCATTGTATTGTAAAAGTATCGAAATTGAACGAGCGCAGTCCATTTAGAGGCTGTATGAGAGCCGACAATGACCGGCCGCCCGTTCGTTTCATTTTCCTCAATTTCATTGCGTTTCGACTGCCGGCATTTTGTTGCGTTGATTTTTATCGCATCATACATGGCGATACCGAACGTTATATTAAACACGTCTCGTTGGCTTCAAAACAGATTATTATTGTATTTTTGTTGTTGAATTTAATAAAATTATTATCACACTTTTAAAGATTAAATTTTTCTTTTACGTTCTTATACTTTGTTCCGTTATTTGCTGTTTTAAAAGATAGACTTTAATTACATATCGCAATTTATGATATATTTTACATGTCGCTCGTCTCTTGCTAAAAGTAAATTTGCACATTTTGAAATATTACAGGAGATGCAATCCAAGTTTGTAAATATTTTCTCAGCGTCCATATTTAACAAACATTCGAGACATCCAATATTCATACGGAACCCTCAGTAATCGAGCCCGAGACACGCTTGTTAGTTTATTTAATATTGTTATACGTCCATGATTGGCAAGACAGTTGGACTTTTTATAAGTAATAGTTCACATCTGATCTGTATCGGTGCACCTGCATTGACAAACGTCTGGCACATAGATATCTGAGACCAGTAAGTAATAATAGCTCCATATCAATGCAGATCACGATGAATGGCGATCATTAGCCACAGTCGAATGGCGATCGTCATTTGCGTCAACATCAACGATTCATATTCAAAGTAGACGACTACACTTCAAATGTCAATATATGAGTAAAAATATTTGTAAAAATTGAATGTCATTCGTATTTTTTCTAAGGTGGATTTCAAACATATATAAAATATTTAAATCTATGTATAGTATTTACACAAAAGTGAACCGGTGCCATATTAATATAGATACATAGATTTCGATAAGGAAAAAACGTAAAGAAATAGATAAATATTAAAAGAGATTAAAATTATTTTATACAAAAAGAAAATCAGTATGCCTTAATTGAAAGCCATTCGATGTAAAGTGATAAATTTCTGTAAAAGTGCAATTTCCCAGACATTATTTTTTAAAAGGTTTCATACATAAAGTATTCAGTATTCCGAGTGTTCACGTTAACTTATTCGAGAAAATCACAGCTATGAATGGGGCGCAATGACGTGATGAAGCGGAGTGAACGCGTTGAGTGCAGAGACACGTGTGTGTCGCATCATCTGGTTCAGGTGAATGCAGGGCGTGCCGTCGTCCAATTTCGCGCGCTAAATTGTTCATAACGGAAGTTCATATCCGGACGTCGGGCCGCCCTGCGCTTCGGGCGAGATTAGGCGGTAATTACCATTTCCTGTGACACAGGACGCAGACAGCGCTCGAGAAGTGGTTCCTTCTCAGAGGCGATGCGACGGAAACGTTCCGCATTCGACGCCCGAACAGCGCCGGAAAAATCAGTACAGACTGTAGACTACGGAGGTTACTCGTTATATTACTTTTCAATTTCTTGTTATTGTCTATAAGATAAGTATTTAAAAATAAAAATGTAAATAATATATTATTAAACTCGCATAAATAATATAAAAGCTTCGCAGGGAGAATTTATTTGCGTATACGCTCGCTCAAATTGAGTGTACAACGAAATTTTGAACCGGAAAAACTGATTATGTAAGAATAGAGCGAAGTACACAGATAGGCTGCATTGGCATCGTTGGAGGCGCTCGCTCGCTGCCGATATGATTGAATAAGTGAGCACGGTACTCCCTAATGAAACATATTGAACGTGTATCGAATCACTTAGGTGCGCTTCTGCTTCTGCACTCGCTTTTGGGGACACGTCAACAAGCCAGCTCAACGTAGGTGAAGCCGACAAACAACATTACGGTGAAGTTTCATTTTAAAAGAGACAATAAATTGAATTAACTCGGGTAACTTTCAACGTCAAAATTACGAGAATAAATTTTATACGGCACGGCACCGGCACCGGCGGGACTCTCTTTGTTAGATAACGTTTACTTAACGCCAGACTTTGAATTACCACAAAAACTCAAATAAAATTAAACCATTAATATTATTAACATTAAAAGAATTCAACGCTTCATTGAATATTTCAATTTGTAACATTTAAATAAAAAAAAATAATTTCGTTCATTTAAATTTGTCCTTTTATCATAATGATCTTAACAAATGTAAAATGTATCTGAAAGATTGAGATAATGGGAAAGACAGAAGAAAACAACATTATTCGACTGACAGATAATTAAATTGTCGTAACGGAGAAAAAAAAAGTAGTGTTCTTATGTTCATATTATTCATTAATTACATGTTAACTACAACAAGAGACGGCAGGAGCGACACAGGTCGGTGACATGCAACGCTGCGGTGGACAGCTCTTTGAACATGTTCTAACCAATGTTGAAAAATTCGAAGCTTTGTACGCGTCTTGCTTCAACGTTGTCAAAACTATAACTAGTTGAAAAATAAAAAAAAATCTCTCTTTTAAAAGGTTATATTTATTGTAAATTTACACCTAACAACACCTTTATCAAGTACGAAATGGACAATTGATAGTGATAATTTTTTTTACGAGCACTCAAGCGAAAAGTCATCTCAACGAATCGTCAGAAAATTAATTTAAAGACATTTTCTATCAATAAATAAAAAATTAAAGATCTGAAACATCTAACCCAGTCTGTGTGAATAGTCCAATAAAAATATAATACATATCATAGGCCGTCGCACATAATATAGTCCAGCGTTTGACTGTAATTGCGATGATTTTAAATTTAATAGCGTCTCAGGAAAATTATTAGATTTAGATTTTTACTCTCGTAACTGAAGGCGTGGTTAAATTACAACTCAATACGTAGAAATCACTACGTTTTTTATGGAAAATGGAGAACATTGAATCTTGATGATAAATTCTCTTCGCCTGCTACTTCCTGCAAGTTTCAATCACACTGGTGAGTGGCTTATGTAAGTAACATAGCAAAAGCCAGCCACTTGTTAACTAATAAATTTTTGTAAGTTGTCAAATAGTTCTGAAATCGAATTATATTTTGTTTATCTTGCATGATCATGATTTTATAAAGTGATGTATATAATATACAACGTTCACAAGTCGTGCGATATAAATTCACCGTTTAATTAGCAATAGCATGGACTTCCGACGTAATATATCACAAAACCTCAGTTGAAAATGAAGCTATAGACAGCATACACACACATGAATATGCTATAGTTTATGGGGGCTTTATGAAACCTATGTCTCTCCAATAGCCATCAGTATAAAAGTAAGTTTCTGGATTTTGATTCTTTTTTATCATTTATTAATAGAAAAAAGTGTCTTGATTTACATTTGAATATTATTTTATTTCTTTTGCCTTGAAATATTTTTTATTTTGGAGATGATATATTGAATGATACTTAAGAATTTTCTTCATTTTTGATAAAGAAATTGTATGCTATAGATCGAATCCTTCAATATTCTCATATATATATATATTTTCGTGTATATTTATCCTATTATAATATTCGTTTCATTTACTTTTAACGTCCAGACTTAACTATTTTAAATATCTTCTATTTATATTTAAGTAAATAAATATTTTAGAAAAGTATTATTTATATTATAGTAGAAGTATTATCGTCAAAATATATTAATGTTATTATTTTTTATGAATAAAATATTTTATTAGCGAAATTTTCTTCGTATCTTACATTATTAAGCTGAATATCAATATAAACAGACACACTGAATACATTTTATATAATTTATGTAAAAATATAAATTGTATTGAATGAGACAGGAAGTATTAGTTTTCTTAAGTGTCTACATATTCTGTTATATATAAATTTCACAGAAAATATAATTAAATACAAATAAAAATCTGTAAACAAAAATTAATTTCACACTAACTCACGTTGTAAATCATTTTTTAATTTTTTTATACGTTTTGACAAATAAACATAAATAGTATCTGTTAATAGATAGCAGGCAAATATCGTAAGTGATGTAAATTGAGACAGATCACGACGCAAAGCGCTAACTGCTATGGATCGGTATATTTATTATACTGACTGTCCAACTCATTGAAAATAAATAATGTGATATGACGATCACAAAATTTTACAATTCTTATATGTTCTTTAATATATAACAGGTGTATATATATGTATATATATATATATAATATCTAAAATGCTAATGCTAATAGCATTTTAATATTATACTCTTTTTTATCAATTTTAAGGTTCTGTACTTATTAAAGAAAAAAGGAACCTTTATAAGATCAATCTTTTGTCCGTCTGTCTATCCGTCGGTTTGACCTTCTGTCCGTCCGTCTGTCTGTCTGTCATAACCCTTTATCTCACGAACGCTTGGAGATATCGGGTTCAAATTAAAACCATATATTCAGATCTACAACCTCACGATTTCTTTTTTATTTATCAAAAGCTATTATAATGGTATCACGAATTGCTGTGTAAAAAATAATCTTTGAGATCTGTTACATATTACGAAGGACCATAACCGCCTCGTTAAAGTATAAGGAAATGGCTGGAAAGGAAATATTTTCATTTGTCAGTCAAAAAAAATATTGAAATTGAGATCATCATGGTGGATAGCATAAATGTATATAAGTGAGATGGATGTAGGGTCAAAATCCACCTAAGGAAATTATTATATTATATATATGTGGTATATATATGGTACGCCAGCCGTTGACGTTCGACACGACGCACCGCCAGACTGACAGTTGTCAATGTCATTCTGACAGATGGCGCTAGTGATGCGCCGTCATATTATTACTTTTTGTTTTTGTGTGACATTCTTCTTTTCTTTTGTTTTGTCTGTATAGCAGTTGTTGGAGTTAAAAACAAGTTTTAAATAAATAAATAAATTTGAAGTAGCTTATCAATGCGTGGAATTAATTTCAGCTTAATATTTTAACACGGTTTTGAGAAAACCATTCCTTCTTGCCAGACTAACAGACGAATGGAAGGATTTATCCATCTCACATTCATCTCACTTATATACATTTATGCTATCCTATTGCACCATGACGACCTCAATTTTCAATATTCCTTAGAGACGGTTCGCCAAAAAATAATATATCTAAATAATATAACTTTATATTATGTTTTAAGTTACAATTTTTTGATTGATTGATAGATATTTACTTACCCTAATACGCATTACAGCAGTACAAATTACAGTGTAAAAAAAATTTGTAGGTTTATAGTTTTTTAAAACCATTTTAATAAGTAATTTTAATTCTTCAAATACAACAAATGGTTGGAAACATATAAAATAAAAATATCAAGTAGTGCAAAAACCGCTTCTTGGAGATTATCTCCCGTGCAACTCTTATAATTTATGTCCTGCTTTACCTTTACGGGAAAAATGAATATAATTCAGAATAAGATTAAGACTTTTAGTGAGACAAAAACATTAACATTCTTTTTACATGAAATTAATATTCACAAAAGGTGTGGCTGGATAAACATGAGAAATCTGCACTGGCTTCTAATGAATTCTTTTTAACACGATTGTATTGCTTTTTATAGAGATAGACCCTTTCTAAAAATATTATTTTTGTTAAATTATTTCCTACATTAAATTATTACTTACGTAACTGGATTTGAACCCGTGCCTCAAATGCCAAAAACCGTCCCAGCGCTCTGACCAACTAAGACACACATTCTCATCGAGATACGTCGAAATTCATAAGACTTTCGACGTAGCTCGATATTATACCCTTGTTACAACTTATTTATGTTTATATGCATTGTTGGTTTTATATGTTTTCTTAATAAGTATTTTTCTTTCCTGTGTATGGAATAACACTTTAAAAATGTTAAAAAAAAATGTTTAAATTGTTTTTGTGTACGTAAATATTTTTATCTCCAAATAAGAATCTATATATATTATTATAATACATATATCTGTATAGAACATTCTTAATACACTAAAGTGGTGATAAATTAGACTTCTATTAGAAAAAAGGTAGTACTTATACATTCACAATAATTTACAAAACAATCAGTTCTTGTAACTTGAATAAATCTCCCATATAAACTCATTTTGGACCTAAATATAGATAATAAATGTTGCTTCAGCTCATCTATTATAAATTCTATCATAAATAGTTACTTTTTACTTCAATATTTATCAACGGCTTTTTGTTTACGTAAATCACAGCGAATTTAGAGTGCAGCGACATCAGGTGCGGTACACTCACGCAAATATTTTATGAAAATACGGAGAATATAGTCGCTAGTGAAGTGGTGATATCTCGATACTACATTGGTGTTTTGAAACGTTATGACTCATTTCATATTAAATATAATAATTAAGTCCTATCCTGTACTATCTATAGTAATACAAACATACAAAGTCTTGATGCAAATAATATAATATTTAAAAATAACATTGTAATAATAATTAAAAAACTAATCAACTAGAAAAAGTATTAGTATTATTGCCATTCTTTGTACGCCAGATAAACAGTTGCAAGACGGCACGGCAGTATAAAACGAGACAAAAAATTTAAAATATCGAGTAGATCGCTATGAGACATGACTACGAGGGTGTCGGCGTCGCGGCCGCATCCTACAGCCAAACGGTAAACACTTTGCTGTAATCTCGAGATGAGAAAACTTTCAGTTCTCTTAATTCAGAAACTTATTCAACAACCTAACAACCTTAGAGCGGACCGCCCGGCGGACACAACACAAACAAACTTACTCTTTAATCTTTGTCTTTATTAAAATAAACATTAAAATAGAAAATATTCAGCCATTCGGTGGAATTTGAGCATTTTGATTGAATCGAGCAATCATATACTACTACGGTGAGTGAATTATAGCTGTATAAGGGCTCGATTTGAATTATCTTATTATTTATTTTATTTCATATAAAACAACACTATTTATAATAATATATGTCTCTCATATATCTTCTACGCAGGAAGACATGTACATAATTCAAACAATATTTGGCATGTTCAAGTGGGGTTTTAAAAAGAAGTTACCTGATATGGCGACTTAACTCTTATTATCTTCAAATTGAGATAAGAATGTGTATTAAATGTTTCTCGATGGAAATTCAATTCGCAACTTCACATTCTCAGCGTGTCACATTAAATATAAAGTATATATAATTATTATTAACCTAAAATAACAATAATTGTACGGGATTGTATTTTAAGTAGATTTTGAGTTAAATTAAAATTAAATCTTTGTAGTGTATCCGTGTAACTATTTGTCATTCGCTGTCAGCTCTTAATATCTATTAAGGATTTATTTTACTAGTGTACGACTAAATAAACTGTGTTTAAACTATATATTGTAAGCAAGGTCGATTGATAATATTGTCACTACATATGTAGATGACTCCAAGCAAACGTGTTCTGTGCGAACCACAAACAGGCGACTCGCGGCCGAGCGTCACCATCACCGACATGGACACCGTTCAAGAGGAGAACGACAATGATAGGTATGTGGAATATTTAAATATATATTAACTAGAAACTAAAATATCTAATAACTATTTGTTTTTAAGTTTCTTTATATGAGATAATTTTAATTATTAATTCTTTGTAATAAATTCTAATAATTGTTCACTTTTAACTAGCATTAATTTCAATATCTAGAACCAAGCCGCAAGTCAGTATATGCTAAGATTTTAATTAAAGTTTTCTTTTAAATAGCTTTTCGTTCTTTGTCTTCATGCTGTAGTCTATCGCTATCTTACGCGAGATCACTTGCACGCATTTTTCTTTGTTTATAACTGAAATTTTATGCGCTATAAATCTGTTTTTATGTATTAACTTAACTATATATTAAATAAAGTGTAAAATTTTTGTATTTTCTTTTATAATTTAAAGTATATTATACAGTTTATTATATATTTTTAGAGGTCAGTCGTGTCGCAGCGGCACAAAGTGTGACTGTAAATCGTGTGATGAGATATATATATATTCTGCTGTGTGCGGGATACAGCGTGAATGTGATATTATATATTCATAAAAGTTATTTAAACTATTGTAAACATTTATTTTAAGTAAATTTTATGCTTATATTATGTGTAATGTTTCTTGGTATCATTTCTTATTTATTTATATGATTCGTATTCATAATACAAACATATATAAATTGCAAATCCTTGTGCAAACATCGAAAGGTAAAATATCACGGATAAAGTGTCATAGTTTTGAAATTCAAGAATACGGCGTCGATACGAAAGTTAACACAAACATATCCGGCAAAGGTGCACATTTTGGAGATTTCGAGTCTTAGTTCTCGACGTCAAAATACTCGTAGTTCAATACAAAATAGTAACGAAAATATTATAGGGTGTTCAGATAGTTTGAATTTTCCATTATCATGACTTCATCTAACAATAGTGACGCGTTCAAACAGATTTATAGATAGATTTCAGAATCAAAAATTACATGTATTATAAAATATATTCAGTTTATATTATTTTAATTTTATACATTTCATTTGAATATCACAAAATGTATTTATATGAAATATTCCAACACGTTTGGCAGTCCGGGAAGTATAAAATGCATACACAAAGCGGGATTTGGATGCAGCGAAGGCACAGAAGCTGTGAAAATATTTATGACGTTTGATAGACCGCTTTGTGTCCCATAATACGCTTCAAGCTTGTATCAAACACATCTATATACCTACACCTAACCTGAGCTCTTAAGGAACTTCCAACTTATATATCTCAAAGAATATGCCTTCTACTCATATATCATATAGATGTAGCCATTTTCTTATACTCACTCCTTATAAATATCAATAACAATGGAATGGAATTTTCAGAGTATCGTAAACGCCATAATCCAAATGATAAGCGAAAAACGAAAATAAATTGTATATATTAGTTTTAAATTATAATAATTTATTTATAAAATTAACTAACATCGATAAAATGTTTTGTTTAGCGATGAATCTTCATACTCCGACGTAGGGCGGTTACGGGAGCGGACAAGAGCCATGTTGAGCCCGATCGTTGAGCCGCTGATGCAGAACTCTAGTTCATTGCCCAACAGCCGCCGCGTATCAAACGATATTGATAGCAAACTTGCTGCCAATCTCAATACAAGGTAATCGTTCATACATACGAGTACTATGACAGAGTAAGTCTCTTAAATGTGGACTAGCCGTTAGAAGAATTTCTATTGTCACTTGAAGCAGTACCCTGATTCAAAATTTTATTACAATGTAATAACTTCAAAAAGCTACCCTATTGTAATATGGACTACTTTAGTAATTCCAAATACGGACTAGTGGTCTATATCATAAGCACGTGGTCCATATTTTATTGCTTTTTCCTCTTCATTGATAACGGCGTCTAAACCAAAGAAGTTACATACTAGACAGCAGTGGGCCAAAGACTGTATGACTTTTGCTATACTAGCTATAAAAGAACAAATAATGGGTCTAAAAGTGCCGAAATCTTTTAGTGTAAAACGGTGGCCCATTTTAAATGTACAAGGTCCATATTAAAAACTAGGTAGTCCATTTTTAATACCTTTTTGCAAAAGTATCTAATTCGCGAATTGACTATTAATTAACGAGATTTTTAGAAAATTTGTACCTTTAACTCTCTTACTTATTTACTTAAACTTACTCTACCAATAATGGATTAAGAGTAAATAAAAATAAATAAATAAACAATATATACTTGACAGACGCCCCTCAGCAATAATCGCAGCATTTCGCCGACCGTCACAAGCGCTAGCATTATGTGCGGCAACACAAAGACGTTTCTTATCAGAGCTGACCCCTAATTCACGGACCTCAGTCGCTTCTACCCATGAGCCGCCAGCTTCCGCCGCCGAAATATTGGGGCAGTAAGCATCATTAGTTATACAAAATTATCTTATAACTTAATTATTATATATAGGTACATTTAGTTATTATTTTTAGATGAAATGTAACTAGATAAAAATACCATCGGTATGTCCTGAGACATTATCCAAAAATACGTGTACGACACAACCTCAAAATTTATACTTTAAATGTAACTTAAGTGTCAAGCTCAAATTCAGGATCAGACAAAATGATGTACTGGTGCGATACTGATATACATAACACGATAACTATATCTACTACTACATACGTAACTCTACAAAATTAGGCAAAAAGGGGATTCGTTTAGTACTTTATAAATAATGGAAATGGAGACGAGAACTATTTCGAAATAAATAATATTCAGTTAGATGGCGCCACGCCGCCTGCATTATATTGAGGACAATACACGCGACACCTACACGCGTCAACACTACAGAAGCCCTTTATTTCTTAACTGATAGACAAACTCACAATAGTTCTGTCGGCAATGAGCATTCACTATAAAAATTTCTCATTAATTTTAATTAAAGTGATGAAACTATCGTATCCGTTTTCTATTTTATAAGATAGATTTTTTTATCTTTTCATTGTTCTATGATATTTATTTCTATTTTTATAGTGAAGCCTTAAGTAAAGCGTTATCAGCGCTTTATGCGAAGCTCCTGGTGGTACTCGGATTAGCTTTTCCTGTAACTGAAGTGATTGCAAACGGTGTGCCGGATGCGTATTATCAGGTAAAAAGTTATAAGTAATATTATTTTTTAACAACTTTTAAATGTTATTCCACACTTGAAAGAGATTATTACTTTTTTTTACATTTTTTTTAGATTTCAAATTCAGCTACGTTCAGATTTTTATACGTTTTCAAAATAAAGTAAGTTATACCTAAATCAAGACTTCTGTTTATATTCTCTATATTAATTAAACAATAACATTTTTATTTCAGGGTTTCTATTTATATTTGTATTTAGTTTCTCTAATATTTGTAATATTTCAATACGCGAATATAATGCGGGAGAAGGCGTTCAACATGATTATCAATAACCACGGTGAGGCCACATGTCACTTCAGTAATTATCTTAAATACGCATTTAGTTAGTAAAACAACAAAAATCAGTAGCTTCAGTAATTAGTCGTCATTTGCGTAACAAAATGCCGACATTAAAATCACATCTTATTTGCATAATCACCACTGCAAAGAATATTACCTTCTTTAGTTTTCATTCCACTAACGTTTTCAGCCATTCCTTTAATTGTTCCTTGTTGATTCTCTACACGTGTTTTTTTTTAATTACACACGAAATATACATACAACGTCTTTTATTTACAGAAATAACAAAAGAAGACAAAAATGTCGCTGGCAGAGCGACCCCAAGTGAGAAATTAAAGAAGAAAGAGACTGTTTCCCGATATGGTAGTTTTTACTTGAGACTCGGTGCTATTGGTAAGTTACTTGGAGAAATAAGATATTTACTGAAAATAAGTAATTTAAAATATGATATTTAGATAATTACTATTTTCAAATTATTTTTTCACAGCATTTGGTATCGGATCTATGGTGTATAGTGGCTTAGAATTTGGAGAATATTTTGAGATGACAGATCGTTGTCGGTCTGTTCTGTCCGCTTTGATACCAGCATTGCGAATGGCGCTAACTCTTGCTCAGATGCAATTTATATTTCTCACAAACAAAGATATTGAAGCGGGAAGTTACAGGTTAATAAAGAGGTTTGGATTTATGCATTTGATAGCCACCAACCTTTGTGAATGGCTATACGTCCTCGTTGAAGAGACAAAACATGAAATTCATCATCTAGAACGTTCTATGATCTCAAAAGCAAACGCTAGTGTTCACCATATAGAAGAACCATGCAAACGGTCCAACGTAATGGGGACGTTGGTGCAAAATGCGTCACCTTTTCTGTTTCCTTGCACAATAGAATATTCCTTAATTTGTGCTGTTATTTTATACGAAATGTGGAAGGAGGTATGAAGTTATATATTACATTAAAATTTAAATAACTTATTATAAAATGTTATTATACTTATTAAACTAAAAATACGTTACAGGTGAAATGTACGCCAGAGGACTTTGAAAAGAAATATAATTACCCTAAAAATAAGTCCCGCAATAATTCAGTCACTCCTGAAAAAATTATCCAACAATTCGGTAATAGCGCATATTTTTTTAAATATGCTTTGTATTTTTAAAAAAAATGGGAATAAATTTCTTTGTACATTGCAGCGGGTATGCTGGGCGTCAGCTCTCCGCATGGCAGTCGGGTGGCACTCCATCATTTCTCCGTCGATTGTTCTCATGCCCATCGTGGCCTTTTCGCTGGAATACTCGTCATCGTTCTGACTATCATATCATTAATAATGTTTTTTGTCCTCGTCAACAATCCCAATACAGTTAACGTAAGATATAAAATATTCTATTTCATATTTCTTAAAATATTTTTACAGAAATACGTATTATATAAGTACCTGACAAATGTGTTTTATTTTTAGGATGCAATATTTGAGGTCAACGTATGTGAGCTGATATTATACTCATTGACTTTAATAGCTGTGGCTATTGCTTTAAAACAGATGAGAGAACTTCCATATAAAAGGAAATCACAAGGTTTGCCTGTAAAATATATTTAAAAATATGATTTTTTTTTTCTATAAAATACATATTTGACAGATATATATTTTTTTTTTCAGCCGTGTTGGGTTTAGATACTTCGTTGTTGATATTAGCGCAGTCGGGGATGTTCGTGTACTGCATGTTCAGTTTGATCGGTTGTCATCACACAGTGAATCACAGCAACGGCGCGGGGTTGACGGGCGTCTTTTCTGAGTTGTTATCATTGAATCAAGTAAGTCACAGTGCAGATAATTACCCAATTTAAAAATTTACAATCGATAAGTTCAGTGAAACGAAGTAATAAGTTATTTATTTCCGCCGGATTCCGGAGGCATCGCTTATTGTGGGATGGAACTCAATGCCACGCTTCACCTCGACACCAGAGCGAATGTAAATGGAAATATTAATAAATATTTCATTTATTCGAGGGGGAATCGAACCTACGATATGTCTTGCTTACATCATTTGCAACAATTTTTTTCCTATCTTCATGTCAGTGTTCATTCGGTGATTTTCAACAATCGCGTCTTTAAACATAATTACAGACAATCCTACAATCTCTGTTTATAATCGACGCGTGGTGGAGGCGCAGCAGTAATTCGGAACAAAGACGTAAAAAACCAGGACGGCAGTTAGTGACGTTCCTGCTCGTGGCGAACATGGCTATGTGGGCAATTAACACACTTGAAAAAGTATATATCACTTTGTATTTTATTAAAATATGATAGGGATTTAAACGTTAATGTACCGTCGTCTTACATTTATCTTGGATTAAAAGATATCAATGATCTCAATTTTTACGACTGAAGCAATTAAAATTGTAAAGGCATATTTTGACAGACAAAATAATAAAGTCTACTTTCTTCACAAACAACATAGGTAAATTTGATTGATATATATTGCATTTACAGAATCGTGCAGAATTCCGCCCAGCACATCTTGCCTTCTTTGGTCCGTGGGCGTGGACAATCATTACGCATGTATCGATGCCGCTAGCGATTTTCTACCGATTCCACTCTACAATCTGCCTTTTTGAAATATGGAAAAACTCTTTTAAAAATAAACCTCTATATTTAAATATTTGATAATAAAACATTATGATAAATAAATAATTTTTTGAAAGTACCGTCTTTACTTATTTTAAAAAAAAATTAATAAATAATTTTTTAATAAAATTATTTTTTACTTTTTAGTTCGTTGCTAGAAAACTGTTTTTGTTTATTAAATAATAATGCATACCATAATTAAGGACACATTTTTTATTATTATCTACTTCTCTATTTATTCTATTTACGTCTATTTGTAAGCTGTATCCCGCACGTAGCATGGTAGGCTGAGAGAAACTGTGAAACTAATGCCTTACTATATTCCCATAAAGACACTTTAGTTTCTCAATTTCCGCCGAATTCTTGAAGCATTGCGCGTTGATTGGCGGAACTTAACCGCGCGCTTTTCCTCGTTATTAGGATGAGGAAATGAAAATATAAAATATTTCATTTCCCCAAATGGAAATCAAACTTACAACCTATCGCGTATACAGTCTCACACTTATGCTCGTTTGCTTATAAATCTTAGAATTACAGAATTTATAAATGTTAGTGTAGACTTTCAGTCGGACATGATGAGGCGTTTAGCACATTGTATGCCACCTTTGTCATGACCAAAAACTAACATCGACACCCGCTAATTGTTTACTCCACTCCAAAATACCGCTTTAATATATCAATCATGAAATCCAAAATTGAGTGTTATATAGGATCTTACTCCATTGTTAACTTAACAAATCTGCGTAGGCAGAGGGAACCTAGTGTTAAGACACACCGTTCCCCACTTTCAACTGGTGGTGGTGTTGGTGGTGGTGTTGGTGGTGGTGTTGGTGGTGGTAGTGGCACTCAATGATGGGTTTTTGCCTTGGTGACAGATATTAATAAATAATAATTTATTCTTCTGTGTGGAATCGACCCCACAACCGTCGCGACACAGTCCTTATGCCTCTACGCCATGATGGCGACGCCGACGTAATCTTTTCTTTTCAATAAACTTTAACAAAATTTTCCAAAACACTGTTGCTCAAAATTAACCCACAGCATACGAATTAAGAAGTAGTTTTATTATTTTTACTTGCTAGAATTTTTTAATAGATGATTCACTCTTGTTTGACTCTTGTGTTCCTGTAAAGGATAAATGGCGGTGGCTACAGTACGTCACCGCATGTTATCACGAACATCCTAAGACCCATGCTTGATGAGATAAGATTGATAAACTGCTTTTAGATATTAAAGATATTCACTCTCAAATATTTAGAGGCGTCACAAGTATGAAACTTAAAAGTAAAATGAAAAATATACCTTTACATAATGTTAATTCTATAGATCTTACTACACGCATTGAACCAAATAACTTTCATAATATAAAAGAAGATTATATCGCTGAAGAGTGGTAAGTACATTATATTTAAAAAAAATATTTCAATGATATAAATTCAATGATATATATAAAACCTATATGTAATTTCAAGCCAATATACTAAGCATAGGTATATATATATATATCAGTATTATTATATATTTAAGTAAAATATATTCAATGCTTTTACAATGAAAACGTTGGTCGTGTGTTGAACTATCTGGGGAATTTCTTTTTAAATTATTAACTAATTATATATCAGAGTTAAAAATATATTTATAAATGTCAAATAGGGAAGACAATATAAGCGATGGCCAACCCTCATCGTCTGCTTACTACGAACATGGCCCCCATCATCACTACCATCCTCAGCGACAGATCACCACCAGCTTGGAAAGAAAAATTCGACATGGACGGTATAATCATTACTTATATCTCTCACAATAATATAATAGTAATAATTTAATCATTTACATAATTAGAATCTCTTTGAACTATTTTACTTATAAATTCTCCTGCTGCAATTCTGTCTGCACTGTCTTGAAAGACATCGATACTTCATATCTTGAAAGTTATCGATAGCAAATATTTTTATCTCAGATACTTATTTGCTTATTAATTTCACATCTTAAAGTGAAAACTATTATTGAGAACAAATGGCAAGGGACATTAGAGGAGTCTTTATGACAAAACTACAGCCTAATAATAGGGTATATGAGAACTTCTAAAATAACACTGATTAAAAGTAATGTGTCGATTACTGGGCCTGCTTTACCGACAGCCGGAGGTTTATCTATTTTTAGCTGACAAAAATTTAATAAGCAATACGAACATTATTTAAGAACCTGGAACCTATTTGGAAATATATATATATATTCTGAAAATTATTCAGGTGTAAACTGAAAATATTTATTAATATTTGTAATTTTTCATTTAAAAAAACAACAATTGTAATTGTATCATGTAGATTGTTTTATACTAAAAATTGACCTTGTAAAGATACACCCATATCTATTTTTCATTACAAAAACAACACAGTACAAGGAGCAGAGCATTAAAGAAATGTAATAAATCAAACCAGAACTGTAAAATAATATAAGCGATTCCTGGAAACTACACCTAGCTGTAAATATATTATAATTAAAGCTTTTTTTAAATTAATTTTATTACCATTTACCTATATATAGTCTCGATAGACATGTCAATGCAAATGCAATCATTTTTTTTCCATCAAACTAAATTATAAAAAAGCAAAGGTAGATCAAGCGGCGAGGCACTAGATTGCTTACAGCTGGTCGTCTAATTAATCGCGCCGTGTTGGAGATAAGAAGTGGGAAGGGGGGGCGCGTATGCCTCGTTAGGAAGGCTGTCTGAAAGTGACACCGCCAGTGCTAATTATTTTCCGTAAGGACATCTCTTAGCTATAGGCCAATGCAAATAACGAGCAATTAAATATTTATCTCTTTGTATTAGAAATGACCACAAAATTCTAGCTCATTTATCTAACTCTATTGTATTTTTATATTATGAATGTTATGAAAAAAAATAATAATAATATAATAACATATAATTGATCTTTATTATTTTTATCTGTTTCAATTTTTTTTAATCTATCGTTTCTTCGGGTGGCAGAGAGAGAGCTTACAAGAATGACTATTTAATATAGTATATACCTAGCATACGGACATCGATGATCGATGGTCGCCATATTTAACAGAGTCACAGCCAGTTAGTAAATTATTAACATTTACTAATTCCTTGGACACACAGTCACAGGTGCAAAACCGTCGTCACAAAGCGGCCTCATTTGTACAGTTTATTATTGACTCTAGCGGTAGCCACAACATTATGTTACATATCATTTTTCGAGAATCTAAACAATAAATTATTTTGTTAGTGTAGAATACAAAGTAATTGTGATATTGATCTATTAAACTATACAGTTGTAGTACTATAATTTGTATTAATAATGATTAAAAATAAAGAGAAATCAAATCAAAACATAGCAAAGGATTGGAGGGAGAGATCGGAGCCGTTACTCTCCGTGCCTGAGGATGAAAGGTGAGTCGGACGAGGCGCTTCATTTTACTCACTATTGGTCGATAAACGCTCGCTCAAACAAAACAACTAAGCTTGTAATTTTATATCAACACCGTATTTGTTGTAAAAACAATAGACGTTTCATTAAAATTATTTATTTTGATTACACTTACATTTAAACATCCATTTATACCTATATTGAGTGAATATATATTATATTAGTATATTATATATAAGTACTTATATAATATTGTATATACACTTATGTACAACGAATTTTTAAAATATAATTATATAAATAAAAATAAAAAGAAAATGGGAAACGGAGTGTCTTAACACTAGGTTCCCTCTGCCTACCCTGCTGTGTGCGGAATACTGGGTGAAGCTGATGAAATTTAAATTTTTTCTATAAATTAATAATTGCAATTTACAATTTTCAATTTTTTTAACAATTTTCAGAGAACATCCACCTCACTTTCTGCCGAGACTAAGCGTTGTCCTTCCCTGCAGTGCGAGTTCCAGCGTTGACTGCGTGTCAGTACCGCCTCAAACGAAACAATTAACTCATGGCGAGTAAGTGATGATTTCCGAAAGTATTTGAATTCATTATTTTTTTTTCTTGCACATAAGACACTCCTTTCCGCATTAACACTTCCCAATTTTCCGCCGATTAAAAAAAATATTAAAGACATAAAACATGTATTTATTTATTTTCTAATAGTAAACCAATATAAAAATTGCCCACAGAGTTATACATGCACCCACGCGTACCTATAGTCTATTATGCATTCTGCATTATTATATATTACATTCATTTCAAAATGAAGCCATATTTTATGCTAATTAATTTAATGTATCATGTTATTTTAGTGAATCAATGACAGTGGTCGTATCGGCATTTTATGCAGAGCTTTTAATAGTATTAGGCCTAGCGCTACCCGTGACCAGCACGATTCAAAATGAACTTTACACGAATATCATGTCCGATGTAAGTATTTTTTTTTTCAGCTGCACTTCACAATAATTCTTTCGCCGAGCGGGAGTCGAACTCACAGCCGTCGCATTTACAACCACAGACATGCGCTACTTCGCCACGACGGCCTCTGATGCGTATATTGCTTATCATACACATAAAGTGATAAAGTCTTTTTTGTATTTTTCAACAAAACTCAATTAAAAATTTCAGATATTCACCATGTACCTGTATGTAGTCAGTATGATTTTTCTTGCATACACGTTTTATCATCTGCGCATAGCAAAAGCGAATAAAGATGGTAAGTAAAGTTTATACAGGCAAACCAATATAGTTACCCACATATATATGTGGATAGCGTCTAACTAAACGTCATTATATAGTGCAGCTTCAAATCAAGTCGTTTATTATTAATGGACATTTGGAAACCAAAATGAAACTGTGCAACGCCGGAATTAAAATGAAGCTCTTTTTACAAAGTCTGCGATCAACAGGTCGTACTTTATTTATGTTCTAGAATTTCTAGTTGTCAGCTTGTACTTACTTTATAACAAACTTCTTAATAATAAATACATAAAAGAACACGATCTACTGTAGAGGCAAAGCGCGGCGTTGAATTCCGTCACTCAACATGCAATGCCTCTAGAATTCGGCGGGAAATGGCGAACGGAGTGTCTCAACACTAGGTCCCCTCTACCTACCTACCTACCAGTTGTGTACGGAATACAGCGTGAAGCTGATTTATTGTTGTAATATGTATTTCACAAGAATGAAAGTGTTAAATATATTTCCTCAATTAAGAAATAATTTATAGGTACAATATTTTGTATATTTTTCCAGATAACATAAAACGAACACGATATGGTAGTTTCTACTTACATATGGGTGTGGCAGGTTTTAGTGTGGGCTCCATCATTTACTCGTGCCTGCAGTTCGGCGAGTATTTCGATCTTTCGGGTGACTGTCAGATGGTCATCGTAGCTCTAAAGCCAGCGTTTAGAATACTTTTCATGGTCGCACAAACTATATTTATTTTCTCATACACAAATGTAAGCATGTCTTTTTTATTATTGACACATATCTATAAACTATAAATAGGATTTATCACATATAATACACACAAGGACAACTTTATTAACATAAAATCCAAGTCATTGTCATACATCTATCACATGTTAGAATTTGTAAACGTTTACTTTTTTAACATCACGCCGTATCCCGCATCCAACCTAAACCTAATATTGAAACACTCCTTTCCCCAATTTGCGAGATTATTATTGCGGGATATTGCGTGTAATGTTCGCCTTGCCTTGTTACCAGTGTGAGGAAATGAAAACATCAAATAAATAATTTGCCCGAGTCGGAATCGAACCCATATAACCTACGCATTTAAAGTTACACGTTTGTGCCACCGCACCGCCATTCAAGCAATCTTTATTTTTCTTATAAATTACACATTATTATAATAAATAGAAAACGGAAGCTCGGAAGTCTTAACAATTGAATACTTTAAAAAAACCATGTTGCTTAAAGTAATACCGCCATGTAGGTGACGATAATAAATTATTAACATAAATAAAAACAAAAATGCGATAGACTTTCACAATATTTTCTCTCCCATATAAATGTAGACAGTATTTTAATAAACATACAACGCGAATAAACCGATACCCACCCGTCTGCAAATAAGCGTAAGGATTGCTCATCGAATGAACGCTATAATTATATTTTGCACCAGGACGGAATCGATAGTGCGACTTGTTTACGTCACGATTTAATATTAAACGTAAAATATTGTTAACACACTTATATATCTATCTAAAAATATTATCACGATATCTTTTGTACATTTAAAGTGACGATAGATATAATGATGTAATATAACCTTTATTATAAAGAATTTTAAGACTAACATCAAGATTCAATGCTATACGCAAGCGTTTAAACAAACTACTGGTAAATCTAAATTACTCGGAATACTTTTAAAATATTTAACTGATTTTTTTCAAATCAGTACAAACTCACGTATGATATTTACATTTTTTGTAGTTAAGACTAAGTATATTTTATATTTCAGTTGTTGGATCCTATGCGAGGGGTCGTGTTAGACAGATTTGGCTTGATGCATCTCATTGCCACTAATGTATGCGAATGGCTAAATGTTGTCATTCAAGAAACAAGAGATGATATAGTCGCTTTAGCGTACAATCGGCCAGCACTTCTTAGATACACAAATGTAACTGGCCCAGCAAAAGTAGTGATAACAGAAGAAACGATGAACAATACATCATTAAACAAAAACTTTACAGGCCAAAATGAAACAGTCCACGCAAATTTAACAGCTAGGATAGAGCCGTGGAGTTGTAATGTCTCAGACATGATAACGCCTCTAATAAGAACAATGAATCCTTATTTGAGGCCTTGTGGGGTTGAATACAGCTTGCTTTGCTCCGTCATAATTGTCGTTATATGGAACGATATTTGCACCGTTCCGGGATCGGTAAATATGCATTTTATATATGACTAACTTAAGATAAGAAGAAAATAAGCTCACGATAATAATTATTTTGTTCATTTCATTTGTATAGAGTACGCTAAAAATAAAACAGAAAATAACGCTAATAGATATTGTCGTTTTAGAAATCACTTAAAAAGTTAAATTCAATATCTAAAATTGATGAAAAACAATGCTGTGGCAGGATGAAATCAAACAGCCACTTCTCCGTAGACTGCGGCAGTGCACACAAAGGGCTCTTTATGGGTGTGGCCGTGCTGGCGGGAACCATCGTCAGCCTGATGCTCTTTAACGGACTATTTCAAAAAGAGAAACATGTCGAACTTGCTTTACTACAGGTAAAATTAACTATTTTTGACAGATTTTTTTTTTAATTTACATAATAAATATTAACACAGATAAAATTAAAATCCTTTTTTAATATTTTATTTATATTAAGAACTTTAATTTAATTACTTTATGATTTAAATACATATTAATTTATTTTCAGTAGTAGGTATAATTTTTACGTCTTCATATTGTTTTTATTATCGCATTTCCAACACTTTCTTTTACTGAAAAACCGTCTACTGAGACTCAATGAAAACTCTGTAGATTTCCATATAAATTAAAAATAGCATACTACAATCATTCAGCATATGATTTTCTCTAACCAGACCGGTTCATCGCTTCGCTCACGAATACAAAATGTCATTTAGGGAACCGACATTTATTATTTATTATTTCAGATAAACATATGTGAAACAGTGTTATTTGTATTAATGATATTGGGGTCAGCGGCTTGCATGCGTCGAGTGCGCGCATTAACTGTGCGACAGGTGTCCACCACGATGCCGCTGGAGCATGCGCTACTTCTCGTGACTCAATTCGGAGTTTATCTATACTATTTGTTCCAAGTAATTGGTGCTGGTTTCTTGATTCAACGTTTTTCTGAAGAAAGACGAGCAACAAGGTGATTTACCTGTATTTAGCTATAACTTTTACAAAATAAATCCTTACTTACAAAGGCAATCCCGTATCCCCACACAGCAGGGTAGGCAGAGCGAGACTAGTGTTAAAACACAGGGGGTGGTTTTCCGCAGAATTCTAGAGACATTGCCTGCTGTATGGTGTTACTTAACGCCGTGCTTTTAAACACGCTTTTACCTCGAACCAGAAGAGAAGAAATGAAAATATTAAATATTTAATACCCTCGAGTGGGGACCGAACCCACAAACAGTCGCGTTTGCAGTCACACACTCGTGCCCCTGCGCCACGATTGGTCTTTCTTATTATATTACTAAAATGAAAGTACATAAAGTTAAAGTATTAATGACTTTAGGATTAGATTTTGATGGATATTTTAAAGTTTTTATTACCTGATGACAGAATAATAGCACCGCTGTTCGCCATCATACAAAGTTCCTGCCAAACGTTGCTCGTAATGGACACGTGGTCACGACGATGTACGGGAGGGAAGGAGCGTCCAGGGCGACAATTGGTGACATTCCTTTTAGTCAGCAATTTCGCGCTTTGGCTACTCAACCGCGTTAAAAACGCTCGAGCTGAATTTCATCCCTTACAGGTAAGATGTATACAAATTTGATGAAATTTGTAATTTACCGACGCATTATTTATATTTCCTTTGTTTTTGTTTGCCAAAAGCCAAACATTTCATTTTAAATAATAAATATGAGTTCATATATATATATATATATATATATATATATATATATATATATGACTGAGATTTCATGGATCGCCTTATGGGATGCCTTTTATACCTATATAATATTTTTTGTTCTTCTTTCAGATGGAATTTTACGGAGTTTGGGCCTGGACACTGATCACGCACGTCTCTGTTCCATTATTGGTGTGCTACAGATTTCAAGCGACAGTCTGCTTTTACGAAATATGGAAAAATTCATACAAAAGAAAAAAAGACACTTTTGTTAATGATGAAATCGAGTTAAAAAATTACCATATCTCATAAATTATATTTTTTCTTTAATATAACTTACGTAGTTAATGTGAAATGTGTTTTGTCGTATTTATTTAAACTTTTCTCTTGATATTTTATGTAATTATTCATTAGGTTAGATTTGTACCTACTATTAAATAATAGAATTTGTTGTAGATATCTTATCATTAATCCTTTATAAGTTTACTTGTCATTTAGACAAACCAAATAGATATTATGCATTTGCATAGACTCTCTCCTCTCTTATTGGTGAATAGTTTAAGGAAAGTTGTAGGCTTATGATTATATCATGTCATACACAACTGTATGTCATTTTCACGTGAGCAAAGGCGCAGTTAAAAGCTAGCATGGTGCATTCGGGTAACTCCGTAAAACGAGTATTTCTAACATTTTCTATAAAACAAACGAAACAGTCCATGCTCCGACAACTTGGACCTAATAGATATATTATTTATATTTTTACATTTCAACTTTACCGCCAATACCTACGAGCCGATTTTGAAATGAGGCGTCCGGTGTCTTTTTATATTTTCTTTTTTATTAATAGTAATCATAGAGAAACTTGTTGTTGTTGTGTGGGATTAGATAAGTCAAAGCGGGAATACCATTTGCCACTTGTTATTAGACAGAAATTTTGGCACAGCATTCAGCAATGTTTTGTAAACTTTATTATTACACAATAGGAGAATGCCCGTTAAATAGAGATCCAGCTAAGATACTCCCTTCACCAATAAGATAAACTTTAGTAGGTATTTCCATTAATTTGACAAATTTTTGACACATCAAATTAAAGAAACAAAGCTACTAATAATTATGTTTCTGAGTAAAACCGGCAGAATGTAAAACTTGACCCTTGTTAAGTAATCATAAAAAACGATTACTACCCTAATAGTAAATAGAAATTCCAGACAAAAATTATTTATATATGTAAAAGTTACTAATATAATGTATTCTTGAATCATGTGAAATAGACGATCCAGTTTATTTTTTTAATTTGTAATACAATGTTTAAGTCAAACTCAAAGCATTATCAGCTTTGCATGTTCTTCCCTATTGTAAACAATTAAGTATCAATTTCTCCTGATATTGATGGTCAATTTTTGGTAACAAAATACGAGTATATGGTTCGAAATAGTAAAGATAATCATTTATAGGCGCCATCTATATTTGTAATAAGAAAAATGTAACTTTTCTAAATTTAATGCCAATAAATATGTAACTCATATTTTTAAAAGTCAGACTTCGTTCTGAAATTAAAATAACACGTACACGATATGATGAATAATTTTGCAAAATTAAAATGTGGTATCGTACAGTATATTTTTATTTCAAGATTTTTCCTTTTGAATCTGTTTGAAGTAACACCAATGGCAGCTTATGAAGTTGTCAAATGTCAAGTCTCGCTTCCGTCTGACATTAAATTGCTTTACAATATACCATAGAATTTATTTTTCTCACTTTTTGTAATATAAGATATTCCTAAAAATATGACTTCGGCAATGGATGTTGATGAAGAAGAAGTAGAAATGGCTTCCTCTAGTAGCGGTAAAGGTGATAAAAAAAGATTTGAAGTTAAAAAGGTATTTTACTTTACGCTTACTCATTGTATTTTGTTATTCTTTTCACCGTTACCATATAATTATTGTAAAATATTTTATTATGTGAAATTTGCAATATATCTATTTTTTATTTTAGTGGAACGCTGTGGCTCTATGGGCATGGGGTATGTAACTTTGAAATTTTGCAACTACTTACTAACATAACCATGTCGGATTTCATGGCTCGCTTTTGTTAGACAACTTTATTTATTTATTTATTTATACTTTATTACACACTGATAATAACAATACAGAACAGAAATGTATTCAAAGGCGGCCTTATTGCTATATGCAATCTCTTACAAGCAACCTTTGAAAAAAAAACAAAAAAGTAAAGGACTTAAATATAAAAAGAGAAGAGTGGAGTAGCGTTACGTGCATTTAAAAAAAAAAGATGATAATACTAAGTAAACATAATATACTTATGATATATACGGAAATATATAAGCTCATACACAATACACAAGTACCCACATATATATATACATACTTTACTACAACTTTTTTAAGTAATAAATTATAAATATTTCTCAATAACAGATATTGTTGTGGACAATTGTGCCATTTGCCGCAATCATATAATGGATTTATGCATTGAATGTCAAGCCAATCAGGCATCTGCTACAAGTGAAGAATGCACAGTAGCTTGGGGTGTATGTAATGTAAGTTACTACAATAAAACTGTAATAGTTATATTATTTATGCAAAAATTGTAATTTAATAATTTTTATTACAGCATGCATTTCATTTTCATTGTATATCTCGCTGGCTTAAAACAAGACAAGTATGTCCTCTTGATAATAGGGAGTGGGAGTTCCAAAAGTATGTATCTTTTATTCAAAATTTATTATTTATTATTATTTCTATTAAAAAAACATTAATTTAATTAAAAACCTTGTTTCAGGTATGGCCACTAAAATAGTAACAATCTAATCTCCACAATTACTGAGAATCTAAGGTGTTTTAAATGTTCAGCAAGTTTTTAATAAAATTACTCTGACTTGACTCATTTATTATTGATTTGAATTTTATTTAAAAATTTTACCTAAATGTAATAAACCTTTTTATAATAAAAACATATTTATATTCCTGATATATCAGTGGATTTATTAGTTGAGAGTCATCAATTTTTTTTGAAAATGTTTAAGAATTTGAACAAAGCCAAAATAAATTCTGACTATATTCAAATTCTTGAAGCTCGAGTCTTCAACAGGCTTGAGTTTCTAGTACATTCAGTTTGTATATTTACTAAAAAAACCATTCGTGGGTGTGCTTATTAAAAATGTTAAAAATAATTAGCCATTTTATATAAAGAACAGTGGAGCAGAGGCAGATCAGTGAACAATAGTTGTAAGTTAATCTTTATGAAAATCCGTAAGTTTATTATTATATATATTTCCAGAAATTTTGCATTATTATAAATTGTAAAAAAAAATATTGTTATTTATACTTATAATAAAATTGTAATTGATTGGTGGATTGTATTGAAAATAAATGAGAAAGATTTGTCAATGTAGTAGAACCAAATACAATGATTTTTAAAATTTTTTTCTTTGTTCACGCAAATCTTGGAATCGGCTTAACCAATTTAAATGTAATTTTCATTATTGCAATCTGGAAGCATCACATAAAATTGTTTTGCATTTTAATGTGATTAAAGGATTATTCAGTTCATCTAAAAGATACAATAGTCGTAATGAAGGTAGAACAATAGAAATTAAAGCAATAGCTGGTAAAATAGTTCAAATTAATTCATAAATAAAAAACATCAACAGTATGTTTGGTCAACAAAATTACTACTTGCTAAAAAAGATATTTCATAAAATTTATTGAATTCAATTCAATTTTGTTCTTTGACATTATTTGTAATATTAATACACAAAATAGAAAGAACATGTTCTTTCCATTTTTTGATAGTGATAGTGGGTGGTGCATTAAATTGCAGATTATTTCGTGCAATATTAATTATAAATATATACAATAAAATAATATGAATACTCATATAAATAAATATATTAATAAACGAAAAATAACATACAATTTGTAGGATAGATTTATTTCGATATACCGCCCCTATGGCTTGTGGAGCAACATATAGGATATTTTTTATGAGTTCTTGCAAGATTGTAATTTATTTGTCAGCTTCACTCTGTATCCAGCACACAGCAGAGTAGGCAGAGGAAACATAGACTTACCGCCTACTTGGACAGATTATTTTTTATATGGAAAAGACAACGCAAACGAGGGTACCTACGGATCAACTTCCACAACCGTGTGCAACACCAGAAGGTGGAGATAGACACGCTTTTTTGATCTGGAAACAGTTCAGGCTTTCAGCAGAGGCTTTAGGTATTGAACTCCATCTTGAATGGTTGGCTTTGTTCCTTAGCCATTCATAGTCGACATGGAGGTAACTAATATGTACATAGGATATAAAATTTCGGTACCCTCAAAATTTTTGTCCCCAAAAAATATTTTTTTTTATTTATAATATCGAAAATTCTGTTAAAAAAATATAATAATAGGTTTATGGATAGTCATGTTAAGTTTAAATTTCACATAGAAACTGAGAAACAGATTTAACATTCAGAATTTTTACGCTCATGGGAGCTATTTTTGTAAGGTTTAGAAACAAAAAATGGCGTATCGCTTTTTAGTACTACTAACTTACTAACGTACTAGTAGTACTTTTTACCTAGGTAATTCGAAGCCTTTCGAGCGTAAAAACAAAGGATAACGTCTCTTAAAACTATATTCTAAGTGTTTTATTTATATTACTTTTTTTAGCGTCACGCCCACAGAGGCATAGAACACCCTGAATTCCAAAATACCCGCCGCATTCTGGAAGCACTGCATAGTGGCGAAACACCGCGTTTTGCCTCAGCAGCAGAGAAAATGAAAATATTTCATCGAGTGGGAATCGAACTTGCATCGTGTCGCGTTTACAGTGCCACAGTGTTGCCCCCTACACTACACTACAACTAGCTTCATATCACATACACCATAATTCAATCTTTTATTTATATTTAATAAATAGAGTATAAATAAAATAATAAAGAGTCGAGGCATTTTATTATCATAATTAAATGAAAATATTTCATAATGGCTAACTTGATAACAAGATGCATTCATTTTTTCTAACTTGGATTTCATACATATACTATTCCGACATGGAATATCACAAAGCTAGTTAACTAACTAGCAATTAAGTATATTTTATTATTTTACATATAAATACATCAGAATAACGATGAAATATGTAATCGTAAACGATGCGCATTTTCTCAACTTTTCATATTAAAATAAATAAGATATTTTCTACAACTAATGTGCTTCTAGTACAACCATAGTGACCATTTCTAATTTAACCTTATTTCCAAAATTTTACCACATTTTATCTTAGTGATGCACTTTAACAACAAATGTGTCAAAAATCAAAATGGCTATTCTAGAAGTCATTTATCTAGGAGTCAAAAATATTTGAATAAGCAAAGTAAATCAATAAGAGGATTACTTAAAATCTGTTACATAACAGATTTACCAATTAATATATTTATTGTTCTGTTAAACGTCTAATATTAATATATTAAACTTAGAACAGAGACTTTTCGCTAAGGAAATATACAAAACTTCATATTTTTAATGTTATACACTTACGAGTATTATTACAGTATTAATTTTCTGCTTTTTAAGAGATGAAGTTACGAGCCACATTGAGTAACCATTATTTAATGGAATGTATATAAATATTTACATATACTTTACCACATATGCATCAATTATTTGCCACCCAGCTTCACCTAAGCTTAACTAAGCGTTTGTACCTCAAATTGGTTCGAAATAATTATTTGTTGCTACAATTTTATAGAGTAGTATACTAATATGTCAGTGTAACTAAAAAATTACATAAATTCAATTATACTTGATAAATCCTTTCAGAACTGTTGAAAATGTCATGCGCACCATTTACTTTTTCTCATCATCCCCATCTACAAATGCAATAATTACAGTAAAATAACAAGCTATAATAATGAGGCCGGAATTACATTAAAAAAAATTTAGTAATAAAATGGAGTTCATATACCTAACTGGTCACAATATTGAAAAAAGTTGATCATGGTTAAAATATATCAAACAAGCAAGTATGTGTTAAAAATAATTACTGAATTGTTATACTAAACCGCCACAAATTACCAACGTTTTGTATTTGGCTTCATTAAAGCTTTATACCTGCAAAACGACTTGAACTATTACTACTGCATAATTGTTAGTCTTGTAAAAGTAATTCCGGCAGTATTCAGTTACTTAATTTAAGTTTTAAAATTTACTGAATCATTGTCATTTAACTATACATATACATATTAACAATATACACACTATTAAATTATTTTTGATAATTGCCAGTTTAATTATAGGGAATAAATAATTCATGGGTCAGATTTCATTACGATGTTGCTAAATATTTTGTATTTTTCATAAAAATATTAAAACTGAGAAAAGTATTTGCATACATCTCAGTAGATTAAAATACACTGTACATGAAGTAGCCTGAGATTTAAATTTGATGATGAAATTCTTCTATCATAGCTCATACAAACAAGCATATTTCGCATACTCATTCAATAAATATTTCCGTCTTCTCAATTAAAATAATTTGATATCTATCACAATACTTCAATTAATTCAATCTTAACATCACAAAATAAATACTAGATAAAAATAATCCTAGTCAGTGACAATAATTAATAATTAAACTAATAATTGAATATTAACGGTGGAAAATAACCACAAGGTAGTTGCGGCTGTCAGTCTGCCGATATGGCAGTGGGCAAGTCGATAGTACGACTTTCATTACCAAAAATTAACCTTAAGCGTTTCATAGGAGGCAGGGGACGGATAGGACTATGTTTACGATGTCGCTCCTTTGATCGACGTCTTTTTTTCAGTCGCCGCGCAGTTTCAGGGTCAACACCCTCCAACCTTAAAACCTCATATTCGGGAGCTTCCACTGTGCCTCCACAATCCATAACTTCCTCAACCACTGGACTTCGTTTTACACGTAGTGTCAATTTCAGACCCCTTCGTGGAGGTGTACATGGACAATCACTGCTTTTATTAGAATTATCTGCTAACCAAGGAGGCCCAGATTCGGATTCTTTTTTGGTGTCTTCAGTTCTATTTGAAACATCACTTTTATGATATTTACTTGGTTTACTATCTTTAAGCTCACTTGGATTTACATTTTCTCTAAAGTCACAAATTTCACTTTTAATACATGCACCATCACTTATACACTTAACATTATCTATTACTTGTTCTTTCATATTAGACACAATAGGTTCAGATGTTTCTGTTTTCACTGTTACCAGAGGTAGGTCAGTGGTTTGCTGCAGAGATTCATTTGGATCACATTTATTCTCTGTTTTTATAAGATCTGTTTCACTGCAGGTTAAAATCTGTGATTCTGATGCACAGTGTTTGTTTATTAAAGTCAATTCTGCTGATGGAGATTTAACTTCTTCAGATGTTTTATTTATTTCTAAGCTACTTTGATCAATTTCATCTTTATTTATATTATGACTTTTACTTAATTTATCGAATTTAGAATTGTTTTTGACTTTGGAATAAGTAGATTGAGACAATGTGTCATTCAGACGCTTATGACTCCTTAAAACAATACCTGAGTGAGAATCTCGACTGCTTCGAGAGCTGGTAACACTACAGCATCGAGACTGTGGTGTTAGATTTTGATTGGTGGCAGTGGTGGCATTTGATCCATTTAAAACACGGCTACTATCAGTTCTGCGGCGTAGTCTTTCACCTCTACTTGAAGCTGAAGACTCTCTACTGCTTTGAGCCTCTTTACTTGGAGCTCCTTCAACAACATCTGCAATACAACCTTGAGCTATTAAAAGTTCTGCATCATACTTAGTTAATCCCTTTTGCTTCATTTCTTTCATACTTAAAGGTGAGACTATAGTAGATGGTTGACGGCTAGATATTCGAGATTTTTCTTGATTTTTACTACCTATAGGTTTTTGTGTCTGTTTAGCTTTTGTTCTATTTATTCTATTATCAGTTTCTCTAAATCTATATCTGGTAGCTTGTTCATCATTGTGACCACTTTCAACTGAAAATGCCCCCTTACCTCTTCTTTCACAGGTTTCACATTCACAATAACAATTACCATTTCCAAAGAAATCTTCTCCATAAAAACAAGTTATTTCTTCACCAATTTCAATATCTCTCAACACACGAACAAAAGCCTTTCCACGATCTGTAGCTTCAAATGTACATGTAGGTCTACAATCATGATTAATATATGCAGCAGGCCCTAACCACAACTGGGCACAATTTTTTCTACAACTATACATAACAGAAAAGTCATTTTTTCCTGGATGTAATAATTGCTTTTCTTCTTCTTCTGTCATTTCAGCTATACATCCCACCAAAAAATCAATTCTTTCGTGTTTAAAAAATTTTTTTGTGGTTGAAATTTTGGCTCCGACACGACCTTCTAAAGAATACCTATAACATGGTTCTATAACAAAACCAGCTTTTTTATCAAATACTCGGAGATAACGGTATATCTGAAACAACAAAAATATATATTATATATTCAAATACTGAATTGATGAAACTTTAACATTTTAAAAGTAAATACTAACATGTTCCCTTAACTTATTCTGTTGATGCTTATTTTTACTGAAATGTCTGGGCATCCATTCACCATTGGCAAGTTTCGAGTAAGCTTTGTTATAATCCTGAGTTTGAATAAATTCTTTGACTATATTTTTTAATTCTTCTTTATTTGTTTTTAGTGGCCGATATCGAATATTCATTTTATGTGTAGTAATTCCCAGATAAGGATCCACAATAAGCGCCGTAGCCAGATCATCGTACTCCGATAACTCCCGAGGAGTCATGCCCATAGGTTGCATTTTGTGAAGCACTTGCCTCCCTGGATAAGTTGCCGATCCAACAACCATTCTGAACACCTAGAAAACAAAGACGCTACAGCTACACTTGATGCATTAAAACATAATTAACTATGTCACATTGTTTGCAATTCAAGTTTAACTAAGTTTTAACTGTAAGTAAAACGTACATTAGTCAAAAATACTAGTTGCCAATTAAGTACATTAAACGAATCCAAGCATTCTGATGAAAATGAAACACTAAATTATAAAAGGCAAATATGGCGGACGAACACGAATATCAAAAGACACGTCAAAAACTTTTTCAATTTCCATTGTTTTTATTACACATTAATTAACTTTTCAAAGTTATCTGCAGTAACCATATTCTACAGTACAAGAAACTTACTAAAATAATTAAAATTCCTTAAAATGCATGTTAATTTCTACTAGTAATTTTGATATCTTAACACTTTTGGTCGTTAATGCTATGTTGCATATATGTTTTGTACATAACGAAAAGTGAAAACGATAAGTAAGGTATTAGTTTCAATAAATTTTCATAATTACTAGACTATTAATACATATTTAATGTTCAAAAACTCAAAGGAACGCTGAAAAACAACCATGTTTTCGTGCACTTCATTCATATATTAAGCATTCATGAAGCGTCTTAAAAATTTATGTTTATTATACTATATATTCAATATAATAATATTATATTATAAAATATTTCTTTTATGATAGATTTCGTATAAAATAAATATTATTAATATTCTTTTAGATTTTTTATTGTTATTAAATATAGCAAATACCTAATATGAATAATTACTTTTAACAAGCTTCGTAAATGCGAAGCCTAACAGATTATTAGTAGAATAAAATTATTAAAAGTAAATTCCTAATAAATTCCAGCTTAAAATGGTACGGTGCCCTAAAATGTTTAAATAAATAATTTCTTTATTATTTTCATGATTAATGTAATTTGGAGCTTATAAACTTTAATATGTGCTTAATGTTGTAACAAATTACACGATAAAAAGTAGAAAATTGTCTATATTTAAGGTTTCATACTTTTTAAGGAAAAAAGGAACCCTTGTACGATCACTCTGTTGTCTGTCTGTCTGTCAAGATCCTTAGTCTCAGAAACACTTGGAGATATCGAGTTAAAATTCAAACCATAAACTCAGATCTACCGCCCCATAATTTCCTTACAAAAAACATATTTCTATATTTACTTAAAAAAGAGTTATGGCAGTTTATATCGCAAAAAACGATATTTCGACGCTATAAAGGGAATCACAATTCATAGGGTACTTCCGGTTAACCTAGAATTATTAATTTTGCCAGCTAGCATCTACAGTGTTGTTGTACTTGTTCAGAAAAAACCTGAAAACTATACACTTGTTGTTGAATCTATGAAAATAATAGCATTAAATAGCAAAAAACGCATATTTCAACACTATAAAGAGAATCAATACTAAAAGGGTACTTGTGGTTGACCTAGAATTATGAAATTGGGCACCTAGCATCTACAGGTGATCATAGAACAAGAGAATCTGAATAAGACTTCGAGGGTTGCGGACGCTTATGTTTTTTATTCAAGATGGACGACAGAAACTGTAAATAGCGAAAATAATGTTGATACTAATTCCGCGGTAAAACAATATTTGGTAGAGTTTATTTAAACATAGGAAACTTATCCAGAGCTATGGGATAAATACATTACAAAAGATGTACTCTATAGTTAGCACGTTTACAGTCATACTCGTCGTTGCTCCACTGGATCACGAAGGAGCTCTGTTAAATGAGTTCATTAAAAATATTGAGATGATTAAGCATATTTTTTTTTCATGCTGTCTTTGATCAATCTTCTTTATTGCCTTTTTTGTAAGTAAGCCAAATACAATAACTGAAGCTATGGCTTTCTATCTATTTAGATATAACACGTCCACACACAAATAAAGCTATAAAGAGAATGAATATTTTCAATAATATATAGTAGTAATATACTAATATAGTAGTAATAGTATTATTCATAGGGTCTATGTATTTATATACTGTGTATGAGTGTGAGACTGACTGTTATTGTCAATATATTGTGATGTGTAGCTAGCCTTAGCGCGCTTTAACAAATACGAATAATAATCTGTGGACATGTGAGTTCTGACATATTTCTTAAATATGTTATTTGTCAAAAGCAAGCACACTGGTTGACATTAGACTGGCACTTTCACTTCATAATTTCAGTGCGATAGACATGTGATTGATCAATGTACTATCTTGATAAGTGCAGTTGCAGTGATTTTAATTAATTATTGTATTACAAGTTATTTAGTCTTGAGTTTATTTGAATGGTAAATTTACCTTGGTGTTAGAAATTGGAAAAACGAAACCACAAACGTGCAATAAAATACAAGTAATAACATATTTAATTAAAAGTTATTTGTAAACAAACATTATAATTTTTTTACTAACTTACATTTTAATAATCAAGAAATTATTTCATGAAGCCAGTCGTGGCACACGGACACAAGTGTGACTGTAAACGCGACTGGCTGTGACTTCGATCCCTACTCAAGGAAATTAAATATTTATAATTAATAAATAAATTGCAATGCCTCCAAAATTCGGCGGAAAGTGGGTAACAGTGTCTTAACACAAGGGTTCTGCCTACTCTGCCGTGTTTGGGATACAGTGTGAAGCTGATTTAATCTTTTCAATTATTTCATCATTTCATATATCAATTGAATCAATTGAATATATTCATATTAATCACTAAATATATGTGACTATAATCACCATCTTAAGATGATCAACAAATATCATGGTAAAACTATTTTGTATTTTAATTTTACATAAAATCACTTATTTTCATATTTAATTAATCATTGTAGAAAATCAGATATGGCTCACTCATCAGCATCAGCAGGAAACTTAAAAAGTGGATTGATAGACTTTGCAGCAGGTTCCTTGGGTATTTATTATGTTTTTATTGTCAATTAATTCAATCAACCAATATATATTTTATACAGATGTTATTTTATTATTTATTATTTGTAGGAGGAGTAGCTGTAGTATATGTAGGACAACCTTTGGACACAGTAAAAGTGAAAATGCAAACATTTCCACATCTTTACAAGGGAATGTATCACTGTTTAAAGCAAACACTCAGAAATGATGGCATTATCCGTGGATTATACGCAGGAACAACTCCCGCTATAATGGCTAATGTAGCTGAAAACTCTGTTCTTTTTGCAGCATATGGATACTGTCAAAAATTTGTATGCCATCTAACAGGCACTGAGGTATGAATAGAGATAATACAAATTTAGTTTTTATGCAATGGAAACAGATTGTAAAAAAATGAAATGTTTTTTTTTTAGAGTGTGGATAAATTGACAACATTAGGCAATGCATCAGCAGGTTTCCTGGCTTCGTTTTTCTCATCCTTTACACTATGTCCCACAGAATTAATTAAGTGTCAACTGCAAGCGATGAGAGAAGTCAATGTGCAAGGCTCACAAACAGCTGTATGATGACTCTTCTTTGGGTATTTCATTGAATATATTTCATGGCTTACTTTATGTACATATTAATATTTAATATGCTTATATATCATTTTGACTTTGTTCGCATAAAAAATCACTGTACTCATACTAAAACATCATATTATCTAATTATTGTGTCATTAAAATAATGCTTTTTTTAATCTGTTGCATCTATTGTTTTGCCCTACTTTATAACCTTTTTGCAGATTAAATAAAATGCTACAATTCTAATTTAATGCTTATCTATAATAATATGGTCATCTCAACTGTTTTGCAAATGCTTGATAAATCCCATTGATTTAATTATGAAATATGTATATACATTTTTCCTAATACACTATAGTTTATTTTGTATGTGACTGTAACTATCTCTGTGATAGTTATTTTTAGAATTTTTTATATATTTTTACTAAACTAGCTTTGGTTACTGTAACAAAAAAAACTAAAGCCATGTGGAACTGTAATTTCTTTTTTTGTTATAGCACTTATAGATTAATTGTTAAGCAGTTAATCCTAATATTTTTTTCTTTTTAGTTTTATGCACTTGGGGCTTTTGTTTTTTTTAAATATTTTTGTTATCTATTGCATGCTGTCTTCAATAAAGTTCGTTGTCCTGATCCAATCTATATCACTATCTGGCTATGGAGTAGCTCCCATAGTAGAACCCATGTTCTACTACCTAACATACTAATTACTCTTAAATAGTGCAGTAGACTCGTATTTTATTATTTAGCTAATAATAAACCACAAAAAAGTAATTGTCGTTTGTATATTTTTTATCTAATTATTATATAATATTTAAAAAACATTTAGGTGAAAGTAACACCACTACAGTTGACACAGCAGATATTTAGAGAATACGGAATTCAAGGGCTCTTTAGAGGTCTTGTACCCACCATTATGAGAGAGATGCCAGGTTATTTCTTCTTCTTTGGTGGATATGAAGGTAAATGATGATAGAATTGCTGTATAAAAGAGCACTAATATATATATATATATATATATATATATATTTTACAATATCTTCATGCTTTTTCCCGCACGTTAAGCCACTTCCGTTTTTCATTTCCCGCGGAATTCTTGAGGCAATGCATGTTGAGCGATGGAAATCAATGTATAGCAAATACATATTTTATTTTAAAATTTTAACATAGCGGGACACTGTTTCACTATAAAGACAATGATTACCAGTTCTACTTGCACTCGGTCAAATTACTTATTGAAAGAAAATCAAATTCCTGCTCTGGTGGGATCAAGTGCGGCGTAGTCTCGAATTCAGGCGGAAATTGAAGACTAGTGTATTGGCACTATGTTTTCTACCCACCCTGTTACATGAAGTGTGATATGTGAAGCGGATTTTATTTTCTTTTTTTTGTATTTTAGGCACAAGGGAATTATTGGCGAAACCTGGCCAGTCAAAAGATGATATAGGGTTTTTTAAAACAATGGTAGCAGGCGCAGTCGGTGGATTAGTTTTATGGACAATTATATTTCCATCAGATGTCATTAAATCTCGCGTACAAATATCGAATAAAAGCCAAAAATTTCTAACAGTTGGCATGGAAATTATCAGAAAGGAGGGTTTGTATATACGTTTATTTCTATATTCATAAAGGACAAAGGTTACCATTGTTTCATAGAATTTTAAATGAATATGTATATTATAATTCAATAGCACTGATTATAGTTTAGATTATAGTTGTTTTTTCATCAAAGTGATATAAAGATTTTAAAAACTCTAATCAGCCGCACGCTGTACTCCGCACACATCGGGGTAGGCAGAGAGAATCCAGTCTTAAGACATTTCGTTCTCCACGTACCGTTGGATTCAGAAGATATTGAGTGTTGAGTGGCAGCACTCAACGCCTCGCTTAGCGTCGACACCAAAGCGAGGATATGTAAATTTGAATAAATATTTCATTTCCTCGAGTGTTGTTTGAACCCACAACTCTCATACATACTTGTGTCTTCTGTCCCATGACTCGCGTATGTTAGAGATTGAGCTGATTAAATGTGATGTTTGTGATTTTTCTATTATCTTATAGATATATTTTCTAACGTATTGACGTGAAAATACACATTGCTTCTGCATTTTTTACATCAATTTACGCAATTTATTATATATTGTGAAACATACATACATGTAACAGGTAGTTTGTAATTTCTAATCAAATCTAATACATTATAATTTACTTGTTAAAAATAAAGAAATAACTTTCTACACTGGTTATGCTAAATTCCATATTCCTCCGACTGCGTATGTTTCGCACATTCTAAATACATTATTTATTTAATATAAACATAATTTTTACAGGTGTTTTGGCCCTCTACAACGGACTGAAACCGACATTAGTACGCACCATACCAGCGACCGCAGTTCTCTTTGTCGTATATGAATATTCTAAGAAGTTTATGCATCAATCTTTTGGTGATCAATTGTTAGAAATATAATTTATAAACTAATACTTATTGATTAAATGTTATTTTGTTATTCATTAAACATTATTTTTTTTATCAACGCCCCCATTTCCTCAAAAGAGCAAATAAGATAGCATTCCAGTACGAAATCAAGGTTATAATGTATAGATAAATATCGAATCCCCGATAACATGTAAGTGTATAAAATATTCTTGACTCAATAATACGTAGTTTATATATTATCGTAATATATTTAAACATAATTTTAACGTTCACATGTACACATGTTTTTTATAATAAATTAATGATAATGTTAAAGTATTGTAATAAATTAACTGCTTTTATAACGTATAATTAAATATACGTAATATCAAGTTATACCTGAAATTTTAACTGTGATTTTGTTGTGATTTCGTCGTAACAAAATTTATTTTAACATTGTTTTTATGCTTATATTTTATTAGTAATAACTATTACTATCTAATATTATTAGTAGTTTTTTTATCTTGTTTTATCACATTATTATGTAGAAATATAGTTCTAAAGAGTAATTTCTATTTTATTACTGCGGAAACGTGTCCGTCTATCGAAGGTTCTGGTTCTATACGAACACAAAACGAATTTGTTCCATTTCCAACGCGGTATCTAAAATCAAGCGGCAGGTGTTGAAGTGACATGACACGTCGCAAACTTGTGTAAAAATTTCGAGCCGCAATTATACGAAAAAGTTAATATCTTAAGTCGATTTTATGTACGATACATACACTGTTGCCAGATTTTCTCTCGGTAAAAAGCCGAGTTTTCGAACATTTTAAGTGAAAACGCGGAGGGTGTTCTTTCGGAAAAAGCGGGACGAAAAAAAAGTAAATAAAGAGTAATTAATTAATTATTTATCCATTTATTTGTTTGTAGCTTAAGAAAACCTTTCATTGCTCACAGATATAAATATAAAAAGTTTTTATTGGAGAAACGTGACGTTTTTATTACTTAAATTTTATTCTTTTGGTTTACCATATGCCTACATATAAGGTAATTGAATTGCCGAATAATTATACTTAACTTAGGAATATACCTACTTATTTGTATTTCTATAAAATTATTAGTATCGTTTTTTTTCAGCTTCACGTTGTATCCCGCACACAGCAGGGTAGGCAGAGGGAACCTTGGTGTTAAGAAGTGTCTTAACACCGAGGTTCCCTAGTTCGGCAGAAAGTGGGAAACGGAGAGCCGATGCCCACTTTCTGCCGGATTTAGGAGGCATTGCGTATTGAGTGGCAGAACTCAACGCCGCGCTTTGCCTGCGACACCAGAGCTAAGAAAAATGGAAATACAAACATAAAGAAACATTTCACTTCTTCGAGTGAGAATCGAACATTCCGACTAAAATAATATATATATATATATATATATATATATATATATATTTAATATACTTTTTTTTGGGTGGGTAAAATAGATAATGTAACTTATATTAATTAATATACATACACAAAGCAATATGACTTCTATGAAATTTATGAAAGTTGATTCGTTGACATTTGTTTTTCCGAGTGTCAGCGTGTTCCATTCACCAAATAAACAATTTGACAAATAACATATTATTGCTAAATGCAAGCTGACGATTATCAGATTCAAAATATATTACAGTATAGGAGAAAGTCTTTTAAGAACAGAAATGGAATTTATATCGATGCTTATGTAAGTGGTAGAAGAGAGGACACAACACAAGACCTGGAATCTCCAAGACATGAAAGAAACACAGTGGACTCTGCATGCTGCAGCTGCGATGTAGATATAGATAGTGATATAGCAAATATTCTTCATAAAAAATGTCCTGTTATTGCTTTAGCACAACAACAACTTCAAAAACTTTTAAACGAAACAGACCAATTAGTCTATGATAATGGTAGATGTCCTAGGTAAATAAATATAGCAATATAAAACTGTGTTATACTATTTACTTACTAGAAACTAAAATAATTGTAATACGAATTTATTTTATTACTCCACGCAAGATTCGAATCTGTAACTACGCATATTATAAACATGATAAGATTTCGATATTTTGCAAAAAAATATATATGTGAAGAATGGAGTCTTCTAACACAACGTTACAGTACGCTCATCAAGTCGTGGCCGCCCTGAAGTTAGGTCTTCGGAACTTTTGCACGATATATTCACTCGGGAAAACTAATTGAAACTAAAAGAAACCCTCATATCAAACGCGCAGCCAACTACAGTTAATTTTGGAGCGGCTACTGCTTGTTGACCGTGCTGTACCCTTTGTGAAAAAAAAAAAATAACTTACAAATCATATTTTCAGATGGCTGTACGATGTTTTCATTTGTTGTAAAGACTGTCTCTTGGATCCCAACAAATGTGTTTATATATTATTGATTATAATGGTGTTAGCCTGGTTTTTTGGCTTCTTGTTTGGTGCATCTACATGTGGAAGTTGCCAACGAAAATTATACAGTCCCATATTAAATTGCCTTGATAATATGCTTATATTTGATACATTTCTGTCATCTGAGGACTCCTATCGAGTTATTGTATAATTTAATGCTGAAAATATTGTTTTATAATTAAGAGCGGGGGGTTGACCTGCTAACAGCTATTAAAATAATATATCTGTATTATTTTAATACTTTCCAGTAGTATGAAAATAAGTAATTCATAACAACAACAAAAAGCAATTAAGCAAGTTTACTCTCTAGCCGTCGATATGTAGGTATAAAGTTTATACAGAAATATTTTTTTAAATTTGTTTTAAGAAGGTGAAGAATAATTAGGGTTTAAATATTCGCATACCTGCAACATTCTGAGCATATTGAAGGCTCAATTGTAATTGACCTAACCTACATATATTCAAAATGTTCTTAAATTTTATATATCTACTTATATAATTTTATTGCTATAGGTGCTCCAAACAGCTCAGAATTTATTATCATGGTTTTATTATATAATTTCAATAAATAATAAAATAAAATCATGATAATAAATAACAACAAGACGTTTTAAGAAATACGTAAATAGAATTTAATTTTATCCCCATCCCAACCTTCCTTCAAAGATGACTTTAATTCCTTTAAACTATTATTATTATACTAATATTATTATATACGAAACTTTTTAGCATGCCATGAATTAATTGTAGGGGCACCGACCCCATCGCGTGTCAATTAGTACCTGACACTACAAAAGTAGTAGTAGATTAAAATTTAAAAAAAATTAACTAAGCGTTTCTTTAAAGCTTTAAGATGCATGCTGTATCATGACTAATTTATCTGTCAATGTGATGAGTGCCAGAAGTAAACTACTGCTTTGTATTGTTATCAGAGCAGGTGAATAAAAATAATTCATCCCCTCAGAGAGAATAATACAACCACTGTATTTACCAACAGCTTCACACTGTATCCTGCACACAGCAGGGTAGGCAGAGGGAACCTCGGTGTTAAGACACTCCGTTCCCCACTTTCTGCCGAATTCTGGAGGTATTGTATGTTGAGTGGCAGAACTTAACGCCGCATTACCAACAGACTGTCAATATAAAGATTTAAAACTGTAATATATGTACTGCATGCACCATGCAGGGTAGGTAGAGGGAACCTAGTGTTAAGATACTCTATTCCCTACTTTCTGATGAATTCTGGAGGCATTGCACGTTGAGAGTACACTCAATGGCATACTTTCCCTAGACTCCAGTGATGAAAATAAAATATTTCATTACTCGAGTGGGGATTGAACCCAGAACCAATCACATTTACAGTCGCCCTGTATTTCTGCACCTTTTTATGATTTAACATTTTTATTTATATGTAATAATAACTTTTAAAGAAAAGATGTTAATTTTGAATTAAAAATCTAATCAACCACAAAGTAATTAAATAAACAATAAAAAAAGAAATATATTTTCTGACACATTACTGATACTATTTTAAAAATTACAGGGAAAAATATTAATAATATACACACTTCAATTATTTAAGTTTAATTATGTTAATTTAGCGTACAGAACAAAGTTGACATAGGGAAAAAACATTGTGGACTGAATAACAGTAAAGTTTCAAATTTTGATTAATTAACAACTGAAAGGTATTTATATATGAATGTTGAACAAAAAAATCCACATTGGACATGTCATTTATTATGCAAATCTCAAATAACTAGTTGTTATTAAAGCAGGGGTCCAAATTATAATACTTCAGGATATAGAATAATTTAGTATTACTTTAACATTAAATATGGTCACTATAAGAAACAAAAATTGCCACTAGTTCTTTTTTTTTAAATGTAAGTTTTAATAAATATTTTATTTCTCTTCACACCATTCATTTTCTTTTCGGACTTGTTCTTCCTCTGATGCGGTAAAATCATTTTTTATGTTGAAAGTTTTACGAATTTCCTCTGGTGTTTTACCCTTAATCATATTTGCAACTGTCTTGCATGTAACATCTAAAAGACCTTTAATATCTAAATAATTGGCTGCCAAAATTAATTCAAAGAGAGTCCCCTGATCAACTTTTAAAAAGTCTGCATCCCAAGAAGAGATATCATCAGTGCGTTTTTCTTTGTTTTCATCATCTTCAGGGATTGGAGGATCATCCTTATGATAAGTGGCCCACTGTATAACCTTTTTAAGAATAGCTGAATTGACATTGGGCAATGGGACTACTTCCTCTTCGTCGTCGTCCATGCCCAAGTCTTCCAACATCGTCTTGATCGTAACAGAACATTTAGCTATTTCCACATCGACATCAAATATTTCATTGTCCGATGATTGTATTCTGATATTCGGCATCTGTAAATATAATAAATATAAGTTTTATCATCATTGTTTTATTAGAGACGCCATCTTTTTATAAAAATAGTTTCTCTAACTAGCTCACCTTTGCAGAAAATGAATGCGGTATTCAAACAAATGACTTACAACTAAATAATTTATAAATTGCGCTAATTATTTTACTATTTACTAATGCAAAATATAAAAGAACAACAACTCAAACAGTAATTTCGTTATAGATATCAATACGCGGACTATATTGTTATAAAATATTGATTGAGATTAGTAATTTTGTTACAGGCATAGAAAGAATCAGCCATAGATAAGTAACTTGGTTTGTGCCACAGATTAACAAGAAATTTAAATTATTAATCAAGAAACATTTTTTCAATAAATACCTAAATGCCATAGATTTCTTTGTAACTAAAATTAATTAAGAGACTGAAAATAGAAATAATAAAAATCTATTATAAATTCGAGTTAATTTATGTTTGACACTCGTGTCTTTATAAAACGTAGGCCAGTACAGTACGAAACTAATATATTTTACTCTAACATTACGTGAGATTTCTGCTTTCACATTCAAATTCAAAATATTTTTTATTGAAATAGACTATAGTAATTTTTGAATAAAAAAAAGCTAAAAAAGAAACACCCGCTCGGAAGGCAGTTCTGCTGAGATGTACAGATGAAGCGCTCCACATTCAAAATTAAATCGCGATCACTTTAACGGACATGCTCCATTAGGCAATTTTTATTTTATATTTAAGCGATATTTTGCCTCGTCGCTTAATGCTTTTTATCAAATTATAATTACATACTTAAAAAAAAAAATAAAAAATAAAAAAAAAAATATTTGGGGTGAACAATAAAAAACTGGTACATCCATTCTTACACATATATTATATTACATGTATTCATATTTTTATACATTTTTTAAATTATCAATGTATGTATTAGAGTGTATTATAAACAATTACCGAGAACTTTACGAGCTTAGAGCCAATTAATAGTTTAGAAGGTGATTTCAAACTAGCAACACAACAGAACATATTGGATTATTGATTTAAATTCCTTCAAAAAGAGTATATAGAATTATATGTGTATGTATATGCTTTAGTAATGTTGTATCTTAAGTGATCTACCCAAAACCTTGTAAGTTAGATAATGTTATTTTCTCGTGTACAGTCATTTTTTTACGTTCAATTAAGCTTTTAATTTATTTAGTACTAGTTATTTGTTTTACCTTCTTCGCAAATTATAATGTAATGTAAGTATAGTACCTATTTCAAGTTTTAATTTTGCTACTATGAATAATATTTAAATTTAATTAAGCGTACAAAGTAAGCTTTATTCTTAATTGTATATATGTGTTTTTTAAATATTTAACGAAAAAAAAATGAAGAACTTGAGGAACTAATGTAGTCTGCTGTTGGCAACACTAGTCACTAATGTACGTAAAAGTGACATATAAGAACAAAACTGAGGAGGACTTGGTGTCGTGCTTACTTTGTTGTTATCATATCTAGTATATATATTTTCCTTAGTTTTTATATTGGGGCGCTTAGCACTGTACAAAAATTACCGGCCATAAGTGGAATTTGATAATAACATTTTGTTTAGTTTTATTGGAGGAGATAATACATTTATACAAAAGACATGGCTCCTGGAGATAGGACATCGGAAACATCACAGCTTGTAACTCCCAATAATAATCCAAAACCTAGTTATATAAATCTTCTAAGTAACTTATGTGCGCTTATCTTTATTGGAGTTATCATTTACTGTAGCTTTAAAGATGGTGTATCTTTATTTGCATTCCATCCAACTTTTATGTCTATAGGTGTAAGTATCTACGCATTCTAGTAATTTAGATAAATTCATGCATTGTATGAGAAACTTAGTTTTATAAAATCTATAATTGTTAATATAATCTTAGTTATTTCGTAATTATTACATCATTTATGGTAACTTATTCGTTTTTAGTGGCTGTTATTTATGACATCTGCAGTGAATGCTGTTACTCCTGGAGACTTAGCCACTGAGTGGATGCCTATTCGTCTAAGGAGTGCTCGTCACTGGGTTATACAATTAATTGCCATTGCATTTATTTTAATTGGATTTTTCTGTATCCTTTCCAATAAGATTATACATGACAAGGAACATTTCACTACTTTACATGGAAAATTTGGATTAACAGCTTTGATATTTATGGCCAGTGCTAGTCTAGGAGGGTTGTGTGCACTTTGTAGCCTAAAATTAAAGGATTATCTTGCACCAATTTATACTAAGCTCATTCATGCATCCTTTGGTCTTTTAACATTTTGTGTGGGGGTAATAACAATCATTCTGGGCACTTTTTCTGCATGGTGGAGTTTTGGAGAAATATTAAGATACACATGTCTTATCTTGGTTCTAACAATAATGATATTGACTGTATTACGCCCTACTCTCAAAGTTTATTTTCGTTTAAAAGAAAGACTTGGATGTTCTAATAACTAAACATATTTAATAATAATTATAAAAAAATGTTTATGTGATATTCAGTTATCCTAGTTTAAAAAAACTATATCTAAAGTGTTTAAGAGAAGTCAAAACATTATATTATTCTATTTTGGAAATTATTATTATATTGTATAATAGTCTCATATCAAAAGTCCTGAAATATGAAAGTATTGGCATATATTTTTCCTGTTAAAATAACTTAGTAATTGTTAAATGATAAAAGTGAAATATATAAATTAAAAAGTGTGCCAAAGATTTTTATAATAAGGTATATTATTTGAGATATATTTACATATTACACAAATTTAATCAAAACTATATTTACTTCAAGTTGGGGCTGTATGTTAGAACATAACTTATTAATAAAATGGAAATAATGATTTGATGTTCATGACAATTGCTTACTTTGTGTTAATCTCATATATTTTTAATCTTCTAAGACTTAAGATTTTGATAAAGTTTTTTATAGTCTTGTTTTTATAATTTTGTTATTAATAAATTTATACAATGTGCATTATATACTGCAATAGACATATATATTATAAATAAGATTGATATCACATATGTGGAGATAATAATATAAATATTGAAGAGTAATCATATAAATTAGTTTGTCCATAAATGAGAATGTTAACATTATTTTCCAAAGAATTTAGATTTAGATGGAATTAGTGCTTTTTGATAAATGTTTGCTGTAGACATATTGTAGTTAAAAAATTGTACATTTAATGTGTATTGCTATTCATATAATAAGTGTAGCTATTTGAAATTATACATTTAAATGTTATTTGTTTTTTTTAAATTTGTTTTTAATCTGCCGGTGCTTTTTATAATTGTTCATTGTTTTAAGTAACTTTTCTTGTTTTAAGTACTTTTTTTTGCTTAATACTTAAGAAACAGGGTATTTTTAATTTTTTATATATATGTATTGTCTTTTTAGAAATGTTTACTATTTTCCATAAAATAATGTCTTAGCGATCACAAGATGTTACTATTGAATTGCAAAACATTAAAAAAAAAATGTAATAATGTCACAAATAAATGTAGCTTAAAATGTTATATTTGTAATATATTTATGTTTGTTGTGTTACATTTAAAAAAATATGTATATTCCTATATTTTGAGACTTATATTCTAAATGTAATTAGTGAATGATCTCCTCCATTTATAAATATATGCATATAAAAGTGAAGAAATGTAGTTTTTTTTTATCCTTTATGTATAGTTCAGAATAACTTTTTTTTTCAGCTTCAAGCTGTATCCTACAAAGCAGGGTAGGCAGAGGGAACCTCAGTGTTAAGACACTCCGTTCCCCACTTTCTGCCGAATTCTGGACGCATTACGTGTTGAGTGGCGGAACTCATCGCCGCGCTTTGCCTCGACACTAGAGCGAAGAAAAATGGAAATATAAACGTAAAGAAATATTTAACTTCCTCGAGTGGGAATCGACCGTCGTGTTTACGGGCGGCACCCTTGTGCCACCGCCTCACGACGGCCTTTTAATGACTGATGTTGTTATCTATTATCAATGTTTTATTGAATGTCATTTGTAGTATTTAAAATCTTTTCTCTTCAGTTATTCCCTGAGTTATGTTATTTTTAAGTGAACTTTATGACTCTACGTACGTACATCACTATTAAAATACTATGCAGCCCTCAGCACCTACTTATTCACGGTCTAAATAAAATTCAACTTGTCTTTAATATTTAGTTATGTCACAGTAGTAGTCTTACTTTGTTGTTGCTGTAGTTTTAGAACATAACACTCTAAAATGGCTTTTAAAAATCGTTATCATTTCATTAATAATTATATTATATTAATTATTTTACTTAAGATTTAATAGCATCTTGAAATATTTCTACAATGACTTATATTTACTTTTTCTCCTGAATAACCTTTTTTTTTTCTTCTGTAATATACTGCTTCAAATTACTTAGTTTGATTTGTTAACAAACCCTAAAAACAAAAATGCTATTGCATGAAGCTTTAATGGTGGTGTTTGGTGTTCTAATATTGCTATCATACCATTTATTTAAAAATATCGATATTTTTTATCGATGACAATCGTATGTCATGTCAATCATATAATCGACTTAGCACGTCCCTAGTTGTTTATTATTTGTCTCTTTCTAACGCACGTCTTAATATGAGATAAACAATACACATCCATCCATCTGAGCAGGTTGTGACTTGCTCGCTAAGCACTGTTCAAGTCGTCCGCGGTTAGCGCAGAACTTTTATTTACTTTTAAAAGTTCACATTTAGTTACTGTTTGGAGATGTGTATGATCGCACGTGGCTCTCGACTCTATCTCCGAATCGATCCTCAATGTAGTTATAATTTTTATAGTAGACAATATTTTGCTATTATTTTTAATAAATTGTGTGAAAACTTTACGTCCTAAAAATAAATAAGTATTATTTTTCCTTTTTTTTTAAACGTTTATTGATTAGTGATTTTTAAGTGAATAGTGTAAATATTAAAGTGTAGTGTAGTGCAATTATTAGCGGATATGGCAAGGTAAGCAAATATTTTATTAAATAAATTTAGTTTAATTTTACAGACAAAGGTCAATCGTGGTGCACAGGAGCAAAAAGTGTGCTGCAAAATCGACTGTGCGTGGGTTCGATCCCCACTCGAGGAAAAAATATATTTAAATTTATATTTTCATTGTGTCAGAGTTCCTCCACTTAACACGCAATGTCTCTAGAATTCGGCGGAAAATGGGGAACGGAGCGTCTCCTCATAACATGAGATTCCCTCTGCCTACCCTGCTGTGTGAGGGATATAGTTTGGAGCTGACTTATTTAGTTTAATTTTACTTATCTAATTTTCTTAAATGATTGTGTTCTCAAAATATTTCTGTAGGTATTTGTACACTGTATCTACACTTGTAGTGCTTGTATGTCAATGTTAATAATATGAAACAGGCAGTCTAACTATATAAAAAAAATATTATGTTTGTATAGTTAATCTAGGACTTACAGAATAAAATCAATTATAACAACACTTTCAAAAAATTTATTACTATTATTTAGGAAAAAAGTATCTATATTTCTAATACTTTTTAAAAATTTTTTTATTTACAAGAACAAATACAACAATTGATAATGATGTCCATAATCCCCTCCTTTGTGTCAAGTCACAGTGTTTTTTCTTTTAAACTTCATATATCTATTATGTAGTACAGTACAGAATTTGCAGGACATGGCATGTTGAGTCTCTTATGGCTCACTTACTCTCACATCTATGTATATATTATTTTATTTTATTAGCATTAGTAAAAAATGTTTAACAAATAAATAAAATAATTTAACATTTTTTCTTAACAATTTTTTTTTATTTATAAGAGCAAAATACCATCTGTCTGTGTGTCTACTACATTGTTTGTCACTAAATACATTCTTAATGTATGGAATATTTGATTAGAAACAATCCAGTTTAAAAATTTTAATTAAATTTATCAGAGAGTTTCTATACAGTTGTTAAAACCATGTTTTGTAATGTCATTATTTAATTCTGAATGAAATAATATAACAGTTCATGTAAGAACAGGCAAATTATAAGTTTAGCTTAAGAGTAGACAGTCTCTACCATTGAAAATTTTTAAATATTATTATCATTATTTATGCAAAATATTCAATGAAGTTGAAAATATCCAAAAACTATAATGAGTACCCAAAAAAAAAAAGGTTTATAATTAATAATTGCTTGTATTTGCTTTTTTTACTAAAATAATGTTGAGATACCCTCTCTTTAATATTTATGGACAAAATATATTGATTGTATATTTATGGAAAAAAAAAACAAATACCTTAGAACAAATATAGAACCTTTATTTCTGTTCCAAAACAATTTTCTATGTAGCCTCAACTGTTTTCTGTACTTAGACAAAAATGCCCATCTAGAAATAATATCACCACAAGATGTGCATTGATTAATGTCTGGACGTAATTCCTTTAAACTAATTTTAAAAATATCTTTTTTGAAAACGTATACCAACGAAAACCTTCTCAGAGAATGTGTGGCTTATTTGGTCAGAGCGCATGGACGATTTTCAAAGAGCCCCACCTTGTTTTGTGTCCAGAGCGTAACAAGGAAATTAATCCGTTTTCCCGAGTAGGAATCGAACGCAAACAATTCAACGCTATGCTATGCTTACGTCTTGGGCATCGTCGTGAAGGGGCAAGTGTGTGAACAACGCACGTGAAGCTAAAAAAAGCAAAAAATACTTCATACTCGTAATATTTATTGTATTATCGCTTCCCAATCGATGTTAAAATGGTATACTCTACAGTGTTACAAAATCGCACTGGAAATAATTTAATAACATCGCATAGATGTCGAATTGCAATTGTAAATATTAGTGTAAATGTAAATGACTTAAATTTGAGTCATTTACATTTACACTAACTGAATTCTGCTGGAACATCACAAACACAATCTACCTATCGTTTTAGATGCTATTTATTAATTGTATTTTTGTAACCTTAAAGATTCTTTTCTAAAGCTAAAATTCTCAAAATATGACGTGCTACCGCTAAGAGGAGTCTACATAATTCGACGCCGAAAAGGAAGTGCACATGTGCACACTACCTGACTTTTCCCAGTATTATTAGCCCATTATGTTATTTATTTGCAATCCTTATCAGCAGAACTGCTTTATTCCAAACAAATTGTTGCCAACGTATCAGAAGTAATTGCAAAGGTATTTAAGTAAACAATATTTAGAATTGATGCCAGTTGTGGCGCAGGGGCACAAAGCGTGTGAAAGAGTTGGATCCCCACTCAAGGAAAAGAAATATTTACTTATATTTCAATTTCTTCGCTTTAATGTCGAGGCAAAGCGCGATATTGAGTTCCGCCGCTAAACACGCAACGCCTCTTCAATTCGGCGAAAAGTTAAGAACGGTTCCCTCTGCTTACGAAAATTAATAATATATATATATTTACCCTGCTGTGTGCAGGATACAGCGTGAAGCTGAAAAACGATATATTTAGAATGTGAACTGAATATATGAAGAAAAATTTGGATACTACTAATTAATTATACATGCCAAATCAAACATGAAAGATTATACTTTAGATTTTATTAAGAAAATAAATAAAATTTTGTACGGATATTTCATTATTTTTTTAACCGGAAATATAAAAAATGTTACTAGGAGTATCGGGTATGAACAGGAAAATACTTGTACAAAAATCCAGATCTTATAGAACACGGAGGTCCTACGTCTTGAAACTACCTAACTCATACGACACGAAGCAGGCAGTACGGTGTTATGAGTAGATCATAATTTTCGTCCCTCTAGAATATCTACATCTTAGTCAAATGGATGGCCTCAAGGTAACACTACTATCGGCTTATGTACAGAAGTATTTCAGTAGGCGTTAATTGAGTGCAAATAGGTCCTTGAGTATCGAATAAAAATTGTGAAAAATTTTTGGGAAAACGTATATTACCTTAAATACTTTATCAGTTTTTAAAAATAATATATATACGCATTTCTATAGAAATCATGAAAATTTTAATATTTTCACTTTTATAGAGAATCATATTAATATTATATTATGTAGGTGCGAATTATGTATTTTTATCATTTAAGTTTAACAATGAAAATTAGAAGTGGTCATTTATTATTGGATTCACAATGTCTTTTAACCTATTTAGTAAAATATCAAAGTCATCTTCACGCTTCAGTAGGGTAGACGGAGGGAACCTCGTGTAAAGACACTCCGTTCCCCACTTTCCGCCGAATCCTGGAACGTCGCATCGCCGCGGTTTTCCATGAGGGTTTTCCGCGTGGTGGAGTTTCGGAGATATATCAAGATATGCATATCTTATCTTGGTTCTAACAATTCAGAAGCGTACTTTTTATAATAGGAACTAGCTACATAACCGTAACTTTGTTAGTTAAATTTTTCTAAAGCGCGCAAAATATGCTAAATACACATCAATTATCAATCAATATGTATGCCTCCGATTTGAAAGTATTTGTTTCAAAAACCCCATACAGGTTAAACTATACTATCATTGATATAATAAACAATTAGATTAACGAATAACACTGTCCTTTAACCTCGGATAGCTACCTATATAAGCTTATTTTAATAATTGATTTAATATCAAATTTAATTGCCGCCGGCAAGCCGCTTTTTGTTTCCTATCACAATATTTGTTTTAAACCTAGGCCACGTTATTGTTTTCACGCCTTTTATATATTATTTGAAGGCAACAGCCCCCGTATTTATAATCTGCTCTCAGTTCTCAGTTAGGGTTGAGGTGCTCATAAATTACATATCTCAAAAATTAAAATGGCATCTCTAGATCGATCTTAGACTTGAGAATTCTTTAAAAATACGGGCATTAAAGTAGATACGTACACCTGCTTAAATTTCTTTGTTCTTTGAATATTAAATTTTATAAGTAATTTTCCTTCTTGTCAGAAATACTTCATACAATACCTAATCGATATAATATATATATATATATATATATATATATATATATATATATGTATAACACAACAATTAGGACAATTCTATCGGCTTTTTTTGAATTGGCGATCTATGGATGTAATAGAAAACTAACGTAAGTGGTATAAGAAACTATAAAATTTTTTTTTACTTAATAATGAACACCATTATTTGCAATACAATATTATTATTATGATTAATATTTAAAATCATATGTTATAAAGCGTACATGTTAATATACTTGTTAACATACATGTTTAAATTGTGTTAAATAACCGTCACATAATCTGAAATTGCATCATGCAAAGAAAAGAGAACTTCTCTAAACCGGACTAAAAACGGTGAGCTTTTGTTTTTTTTTTTAGCTTAGCTTGTGATACCCAGCGCTTGGTACTGGCTGACGGGTTGGACCGTGACTCATGCTTCTTCTGACGCTTACTCCGCGATATCGCATGCTTGGCGTCCCTTTCTGTGCTTTATAATAATATGAAGTGTAATGATAATAGCATATCTATAGATTTATCTGGAAACAATTATGTGAACCATATATATATTATAATATAATATATAATAATATTTAGATTACGTGCCAGTAATACTAATTTTCGAATTTTCTAGATCTGTACATTATTGCGAATCTGTCAAGGAATGGGAACGTAATAAAAAAATTTTTTAATATTTACCACCCACATCGTTTACACGTTCATAGCATGTAGTTGATATTTGAAGGTCATCTTGTGTTCTGCTTAATTTTTGATGAGTAATTCACTTAGGTAAGTATCTATAGTTGTTTACGCTTAGGTAATTTTATAATCAGTTGTTTACACTTAATATAGGTAATTTTGTACGTTCTATAATACTTTGTTAGGTGCGAGTGCCTTTTTTTATCAATATTTGAGTGCAGTTTTTATCTTATGAATATTTTATTAACTAATGTATGTACTTCAAGTCATTTTAAAATTGATTTAAGTTTATACTTATTTTACTTATATATACTTATATATTATATATTATCTTATATATTACGTATACTGGATATTTGTCCAATGTAAGTAATATAACCCAGTGTTTAAATAACGACAGCTAATTTATAATGTAATTTTTTAAAAAAAATTAAACTATAACCTGTTACTACAGAATTGTTAGAGCAGGTAGCAAACGACAATCCCGTGACAAGTATTGACATGTTTTATACTGTGCCAGAAAAAAGAACGAATACGATTCATGAGAATGAAATTGTTCACTTTTGAAAAAGTGTCGATATTTTTTTTTATTATATGCATTTTATTTAATTAATTTGTTATCTTTATTAAAGATTGTTGACTGTTGAAAAGTATTGAAATTCCAAATGTAATGGAAATTTATATAATGTGGTATATAATATATAATAACAATTTTATACTGTTAAAGTTATAACGAAGAAACGAAAAGATTTCCGATTCTCACATTCGAACCCAACATCCCAACCTGTTACGTTTAGTCACACGCGTGTCTCTCCTCCACAACTGGCCTGAGAGCCGTTAATAAATAATGCATTATCTAATAAATTGATCCATTCATCTAAACCATATGATCATCATATAAATGATGTTACTATTATAAGTTAAACCCCTTACTGACCACTAGTCACCATCCGTTTTTAGTGCAAATCTCATAAAGGGCACGTGTGGATTTATACATTTAAATAGTACAGTGAATAAGCCCGATCAGTGATACGAGAGGGCTCCTCTGATGCGCGCGTCGTCACATATATCCGTCTCTGTCTCTCTCATACGAGTTTTGTAGTCCTTTTTGTGATTTGCACACCTCCCGCCACTCGTTTGTATTAGTCATATTATCTAAAAGTGGTTCGTTTCGACTCGCTCGCATCTTTCTATTTACTTCCAATTTAGTTTTACTTTTTTTTTTTTGTATGCTTTACTTCATAAGGTGTTTTATTATAATCGTTTTTCTTAACTACAATATTTGTAATATATTGATTGATATTGTATCTTTTATATGAACTATGAAATTAATGAAAACTGGATATATGGATTTTATAGGTGACCTACAATGTATCGTAGCGTAAGATACATATGGACATATTTATTGAGTATTGAGTGACGGAACTCAACATGCCAGAGTGGGACACGAACTTACAACCGTCGCTTTACAGTCACACCTTGTGCTCCTACGCCACGACGGCCTCACTTAACGAGTACTTTATTTAATAAATAGAATTTGATTTCTCAAAATGTTTGTTTTTCCTTTATCATTGTTTAGAATTATTATTAAATAAAATTGCCGTACCTCTGACACAATAACAATAATCATGTGGCAGATAAGAAATATCGTAGATCAGGCCATTTTATATCATTATCGTCCTATACTTCACGTCAGCGAATCGGAAGCTCGAGTGCAGCGCAGTCCTCATGCACTTGACTGTTTATTGTAATACGAGTCTAATTCGTTATATTTATGTATCGGGTTTTCCGTGTGACACATTTTATACTAAATTTCTTTTATTACGCTCGCCTGGATGGCGAGGAAAGCAAAGATATTATTGTAATTTTGTCATTGGCTATATAATATATAACTTTTGAATAAATATATATTTTTTTAATATGAAATTTAATGTGTCAAAATCCTCCGTTTAGTGAGTGGCGGAACTCAACGCCACGATTCGCCTGGACACATTAATATTTAATTTCCTCCTGTCCCCCTGCGCCACGAGTGGCAGCTTAACCATTTACATCCTCATTATTTAAGTGTTTTTTTGTTTTACTTCAGGGCACTAGTAGCCGCTGTAGCTACTTGGTGCACGTTAGCCATCGCCTCTGGACAACCCATTCTATGTAATTCCGATGCCCAGTGCCAGAGCAATTACTACTGTGTTCAAGATGTCTTCATGTGTCGCAAATGTCTTAATTGTGAAGAATTAAAACGAGAACCACCCCGAGTGCCGACGTCGTGTGTCAAGTCTTTGGTGACGTGCGGTGGATGTATGAATGGGTAAGTGATATTGCATACCTACATATTATATTAAATACTAGCCGACCTGGGCGGCTTCGCCTGCTTTAACTATACGAATATTTATTAAATTTGTTTAAGAAATTATTTTCAGTTTAGGGGATGAGTTCCAAAAAACCATGAAACACTTGTTCAATTAAATATTTTTAAGAGTCGGAATTTCAAATTTTATAAAAATCGGTACCTATTTAAAAAAAAATCATATAATCTTTCAACACCTATTTCATCCTTTTAGGATTAACATTTTTCAAAATCTCTTCTTAGTGGATGTTTAGATTACAAAAATAAACATCTGTCCAAATTTTTGAGCGGTTTATACTTATACTCGTATATACATAATATTTAAGACTTAAATAATTATAATTTGTATTTCAAGACAATAGAGTCTAAAGGTTTTGCATCAAAATTTGAAAAGGGTTGTTAAGCTTTTATTACAAAAATCGACAGAATAGGAAAATAAAGTTATGATCTAATTAATGTATTTATCTATGTAAACGATCTAATTATATTTTTTTAAAGAAGTGTATAAATTAGAGAGATATTAAACATATATCATGGCATGAGCTTTTTTTAGATTATTACATACAAATGAAACCCACTTATGTTATAATGTTACTTATAATGTTTATTATAAATGTAAAGCGATGGCGAAAGGCCAGCCTTAATAAAAATTTGAAACAAAAATCAGCTTTAAATTTCATCAAAATAATTTAATTGAAGTAAATTTTAAAATCAGGAATGATTGCACAATATTTCGTCATACATATCGTATACAGATATTTAATTAGAAATAATTCTTTTAGTGTCGGCGGCGTGTTACGAATTTTAATTGGACAAATAACATTAAGTTCCACAATGTGATGAAAAAGAAATTATTTGGCATTTGTCGATTGATTACTGCGAGTGGTCCAACTTTTATGTATATTTAACGATATGCAAATGAAAAAAAAATGTCTATCTTTTGTCATCGTCGATAAGATATCTTAAAATTGCAAAATGCACGAATAACATAATTGCAATTTATATATAGATTTAATATAAATATTTATAAATATTTTTCTGTTTTATTACAGGTTGGTAGAAGACAGGAGCGACCTGAGTGCTGTCTGTGTTCCCCCGGACTATACTAATAACAGTTCGACATGGTGGTGGTGGGTCGTGGGAGTCGGCGTGGTGATAGTTCTAGTGGTGGTCTTCGTCGGACTCTACCTGTGGCACTATGTACCTAACATTGGCCCAAAGATATGTAAGTTAGTTTGCAATATATGTGCATTAGTTTTGCTTAAGAGATATTTAAATTGTATATTTTTACAGATATTTTGAGTTAAAAATGCAATTCGTTTATTAATCTTGGTCTTTTCCATAATTGGATAAAATTCTAAGTTTATTCGGCTACCGTGTTTATTTCTAGAGCAGGTACATATTAAACATTATATAAAAGGACTACTATTAGTCAGGAATGTCGAAAGTGATAAAAAATATCGATATTTCGATATTTATCAAAAGATTAATATACCGATATATTGGTTAAATATATCGATATATCAATAGTCTTTCGACAAGCCTACTATTAGTATAATTATTATCGTGTAAACAATAGTACCACATTAATATTGCGCATTGAGGGTTAACGTGTTATATGTAAACAAAGTAAACTGGCGCAACAGATCACGCGTTACCTCATCCTTAAACTGATAACGATAACTGTGGCTAAATATTAATGGTTTTTCTGTTTTTCTTTTTGTCAGTGTTCTTTTCCTTTTGGTAAATAGAAAGCACCCAATGTCTTCAAACTTTTCTTTGCTTTTCGCCCGAAATCATGGGCAATTTAGACACGCAGTGACGGAACTGCCTTTACCTCATGCTTTGTCTTACCTTAGCCGAATAATCATTTTAATAAAAATCTTTATAGTTAACATATGTTTACTGTACGTTCGCTTCCCACTCCAGGAATCGTAACTCTCGTCTTGGCAAGGGTGTGAGTGTAGCGTGACGGTAGTGGGTTCGATGCCCACTCATGGGAATGAATTATTATTTCTTAATATTTTCATTTCTTCGCTCTGGCACCAAGGTAAAAAGCCTGGCGTTGAGTTCTATCACTCAACACGAAATGCCTCGAATAATTCGGCAGAAAGTGCAGAACGGAGTGTCTTAACACTATGTCTGTATGGGATACAGCGTAAAGCTGTTTTAATAGTTGAAGGCTTAGAATCTTTTAATTTAGGACTAGCATAAGAGTCTATGTCGATGATGTTTATTATTTTATACTATTACAGTTAATCGCATTCAGGAGGTAATTGATTTTCCAGCGACGAGCACGTCAGTACAGCATGCCTTCAACCCGGCCCAGACGGGCGACGAGGCTCCCAGCGCGCCGGACTGTCCCCCGCCATACTACGAAACTACTACCCCTATGAGCGGGAACCCTGTATACACTCATCATTATGATGACCAGAACAATGGAGAAGGTGGGCTTATAATAAAGTTTTTTTTTTTTCATTATCTGTGTGGTTACTATAAAGATTTAATTAATATAGTTTAGAGATCCCTTAGATCTGACTAATAACATTTAAAACTAATTAAATATTTGTATAATTTGATTTACACGATATATAATTACGATAAATAAACATATATTTTGAAAACCAAGTGATGGCATTGTCAACCGTGACGCATCCAAATGGCCTAGTGATCTAATTAACGCATTGCGGTCAGTTCAAACATCCCATGGGTAATATAATTTTTCATTGAATATGGATTCTTGGATTTGAATATTTTTTTACAGTTAAGTTTTTTTAAGTTAAACATTTTTTTTAATGTTTATTTATATTATTATTTACTATTGATTTTTTTTGTTTATTAACATAAATTTCACTACAAATACTATTAATTGGTTTTAATAGGTTAGCGCTAATAAACCGTTAGTCAAGGCAATGTTAAAGTGACGAAGTCACTACAAATACTTAGATAAAGGGATCGCTAAAATACGAATACATATTCACCCTCGTTATATTTTAGTGAATGAAATAAATATTGTATCGTTAATAGGGCAGATTAATTATGTTTATTATTTGAAGCTGCAGCTGTAGCTTCACGCTTTTTCCAACATCACAAAAAGTGTGTAATATCAAGACTCATCAGAATTCTTGAAGCGATAACAACGCTAAATGAACAAACTGATAGCTTTCCTAAAGGGCCTATTCACGCCACAATATGGATATAATAAATAAATAAATAAATGTTGTTAGTTTTAGATCCGTTTATAAAGCGCGCGCCGTCGATGCAGGCGGGCGATGCGGGTGCGGGTGGTGCGGCGCGCGAGTCGGCCGGCAGCCAGGCCGCCTTCATGTTCAACAGGCCGAGCTATGTACGCGGGCCGCACTTGCCTTATGAGTAAGTTATATCTCTCATGTATCTCTTTTTAGTTTCTGTATGTATCCTGCATATAGTATAGAAGGCAGAGGGTATCTAGTATTAAGACTAGTACTACGTTCCCCACGCACCACTTACCTTTTGAGACATTGCGTTTGAGTTAAGAGCTTACAATTTTTTTGCAATTTTATGCTTGTTTCGGCATAGCAGGGAACTATTCTTAAATTTATACCAATTTTTAGAATGATTGCCTGTCGCTGGATGAAATCAACACCGCTTATCACTTATCAAAATCCCCTATTTTGATATAGAAATAAATTAAGTATAATCTCATTCCCCTCCAATGGGAACGAACCAGGACTATGATATCTTTATAATGTCTGTCCCACTATGCCATCGATTCACTTTGTTTTTTTTATGAACGGTAAGACGAGTTTTCAGAAACTAGTATGAATTTGTAAGGATCTATTAACAAAGGTATGAAGTTTAAATATAATATATCAATTTTCTTAATCTTTGTCAAATTGTCCTTATTTTATAACTTAGATTATAAATTTAATTTAATATACAGTTTACTGACCCAATACACTGACACTGAACCCAATGTCCCTCCATAAATTGCATCACACGAATTTCATATTTTTTTGACCAAATTTCATGGTTTACGAATTGTTCTAACATAACATCCAATAACTTTTACATTTTCTATATTTAATTTTTAATTTATATTTTTACAGCAAGCCGCCGGAGTCCGATGTGGGCGAAACCGATGAGCGCGACGCCTTCACGCACGACGAGGACACTATGGAGAGTACTTGGAGCCCCGCCGCCGAGAACGCAAAGTTAGTACCTACATCGATTTTGCTTCACACAGAGAGAGAGAGAACTTAGAGTTAATATCCTTTATTCTTTAATTTTTGATGGGAGTTTACAGTAAAGAAGCTGTCTTACTGCACCATAACAGCTCCTAATTCGAGTATTGAGTGTGATAATTAACATAAATTTAATTACAACAGTTCTACAAGCAACTCTGACAGCGCGTGGTTGGTCGCGGGGAACAATGGAGGGAGCACTGGGGGAGTGGCGGGAGCGCCTGCCGACATGTCCATGCTGGTGGCAACTCGCAACGCCGCCGCGGTGCGGTCACGCCAGGTTAGTATTTGATAGCTTGCACAATATTCTGTCTGTGCGCCTCATTCTTAACAAATGGCATTTTATTTTACAACGATATTTTTTTTTTGAAAAATTTTGTTATAAAAATATAAATTTTTTTGGACAAAATCTCTTTTGTAATTAGCTGCATAAGATTTTTATAGAGTAGTTAAACTGTGCTTTCATTTAAAATAGTGAAGACAAAAACACTCTGTATATAAGGTGCTGTAACTAATGACAGTGTCACGGTGAACTGTATTTAAGTCTTAATAAATATGGCTCGCAGAATAGGGAGGTGGTGCGGTGCCCTCTTGGTGCGCTACTACAACGATATCTAAAGTTAGCAATCTGCCAACGATACCAGAGCGAAGAAATGGAAATATAAATGTAAATAAATATTGGACTTCCTCGAGTGGGGATCGAACTCATGACCGTCGCGTTACAGTCACACCCTTCTGCTGTTGCGCCACGACGGCCTCAATATTAAATATAAAAGTTAAAAAATGTTTTAATTTTAGCAGGATACAAATAATAATAGAAATGGCAGTGACCCCATCGGTCCCAATGAAGGTGGTTCCAACATTTCGTGTCCTGTCATCATCAACGTGGTACAAACTATAGGCTCCTTGCAGCAGACCAACAAGTTCACACATTGACGTGGACTAAAGGAACTTCACACTTGAATCTTTGCTCAATTCTCTCTTCCATGGGCTGTCTATAAATTACGTCTAACCGGAGTTACATATTTTTTGCGAGTTTCCCATTCCTATCCCAGGTGGTTATATATTAGTTAGATGTTATATACATAATGTTGTCACAATTTTGTAAATTTTATTTTTGTTTAGTCAAATCTCGAGTTTTAATACTTATGTCTGTATTTATAAATCGCTCTCAAGTCTGAAATCGATCTTGAAATGCCGTTTTCATTCTTAGATATGTAATTTATGAATGAAAACTGCACTGCTTAAGAGTGGGTATAAATATGGGCCTTAGATATGATATAATTAAAGTGAGGTCACTTTTTGCCACGTAATTATGGATGGCCCGTCTGGAACGACAATATTATAGTGTTGTGTTCGACAGAGAGTAAGGACAATTAGCAAGATTAATACATTGCTCAATTTACTTAAAATGAGATTATAAGCATTTTATAGATTTACAAGTGTTCTTTTCAATGTTAGTGAGTTCCTACAGTAATTTTGCACACACAATGTGTTTCATATTTTATAAATTGGTGTACTCGATTAACCGGACTAATTGTTGTAAATCATCAGCTTGCAAAATTATGCACGTATTTACGTACATATAAATTTTCTTAGGTTCCATTATAGTAGTAGTAGTGAATCCGTATAACCGAGGGCCGGATAATCGAGTTTCTACTGTATTATATTTACCTAGTTTTAAGAATTGTTTTAACGTTTTAGTGAGGATATTCGTAAGTTTATGTTGTGTTTACGTCAAGTGTATAGATAGATCTGATATAGTGCTCGTAGTCTATTGATCTCTCTCACTTGGCTAATTTACAATTATACGAAAGTGTAATTTTTATGCATGTTTTATGTACTTAAAAAACATTCAAAATGTTAATATACATTATTTTTTTTGTAAATATCTTTAATTATCGTCTTCTCATTGATAGAAAAATGTGTATGTCATATTTCAATCTAATTTAAATTTCTTTAATAAATCCATAAAATTTCGAAAAAAAAAATAGAACATATTTTGTTAATTTTAATTGATACTCTTAATAATTAACGATTCTTTTTGTATTCACATAACAAATACCAGTATAATATGTTATTAAGATTTTAATGCATTCAGTAAGTAGCTATACTATGGCCAGGTTTTAGTCGATTATAGTGCCATCTTATTACTTTGTATATAATTAATTTTTACAAAACAAGTTCATTGGTTCATCAATTTAAAATACAGGTTACCTTAATAAAGTGCCTTACGACAATGCGTCTTTATCGCATTTACTAAGTAAGAAGATTATATATTCACATTTATATTAGACTATTATTATTAGTTACCAAAATGTTGGTTATGTTGTTTAAAAAGAAACTTGTTATATTTGATATTATTACTTCTGTATCTATTTGGAATGAAAATAAATGCACTTATAATAAATAAGAAATTATGGAGTTTGAAATTTTATGATTTGAATAATCGGAATATTTGATTTCGTCTGTTTTAATGATTGGATACTCAAAATCTCGCATAATAAAAAACAATTATGTGGAATAATAGTTTTTGATTTCTTAACTTTTTTTTAAACATTTTTAAATAGCAGTAACGTATAAAAAATTAGTGATAAACATTAATCTTGATAGTTATTTGGCTTACAATATTGTTACGTAATAAAATTGAAATTTGTGTTATAAAATATTGCGTAATGTGCTCTCCTGCTGTACTTGGTTTTAGTAATATGAGATTTTTTCATGATTAAATAATTTAAAAACATTTGTTTGTTCAAAATATTTATTTTGAAACATATTAAAACTACGTATAAAATTAGAAACCTATTTACATATTCATATACAAAATCAATGAACTGGCTGTGATGTAATTATTTTATAATAAAAATTGGTTTGTTTATATTTTTATATATTAGTGAACGTAATATATATTTATATCTGTGCTTGATTCGTACATACGATTATGTTTTGCATAAAAGTAAAATTTCAATAATAAAATCTACAAAATAGAACTGTTTGATTTATATTAAGCCTTTACAAATCTCCTATGTATGTGTCGCTATAAAGAGTGCGGGGGCGTGAAGCAGGGCGTCGCGCGCCGAGTATTGCGGCCGCAGGGGCGCCCACACGCGCGCCAGCTCCGCCTCGCGGGTCGCGCTCGCGTAAAGCGGGACCTCCGCCAGCGCGCCCGATGAATTGATGACCCCTGCCCCGCCCTCGCCCTGTATCGTATTGACTTGTATTATTGTTTTTAGAAAAAATAAAAATTTTACGTAACCCCTCTAGAGACTATAAAAAACGTTAAAAAGCATTGTGTTATTAAAACACAACATCAGATGTTATTTATACGAAGATTTTAGTGAACATAAGATGTGGAACAAAGTCATGAGTTTAAATTTAAACATTTTATTATTTTGAATAAGTAATTATCATAAATACTATTTATAATTATTCTTAAAAAATGTTTAAATTGCCTAAATTATTAAAAACATTGATAGGTTCGCTAAAATAGAAATATATTCGTAGATTGAACTTTTCTGTTCTGTTATAATAATGTAATAAACGTATAAAGACTTCTAGCCATAGGTTTTTTCTATGACACACTACATACATATAAGGTATATGGATGGATATTTAAGTGTGATTGACGTTTCGTTAGCAAATTATGAAAATAAATAATATTGCGCAAAAATATAAATAATAAGAAAGCAGAAATCAATAGGAAGTATTTGTTTCAGTGTAATACAGTGACAATGGTTAGTGCTGGTGTTATTGATCTTCTCTATTTAAATGCAATACGCTGGAACATACCGTGGGCACATATCGCAGTAAGAGCGGCGGCGCGGGAGCGTGCGGCGCGTCGTGCGCGCGCGCGGCGCACAGCGCGCCATCCCAGCGTGCACCGCATAGCGCGAGACCGCGCACCACTGTACCACCACTATCCTTGTTGTCTGCGTAATACGAATATTATATTATAGTGTTTTAGTTCACGCTGTATTCTACATGGTAGGTAGAGAGAGCCTTGTATTAAGGTTAGCTTTTCACTAGTTTCTGCGGGAATTTGTAATTTCGCGTGTTTAGTAGCAGAACTTAAAGAATGGATCAGAGAAAATAGTTACAGTGATTAATTTAGTGACGTGTGGATATTTATTAGTATCTAATACAGCCTTCGAGTAATTGAAACTCACGACCACCACACAAGCATAAAAATGTTACTAAGTTACGATCGTGTTAATAGTATAATAAATATATTCAAACCTTCGCAGTCCCACGTGGTCGTAAGCGCGAGCGCATGGAGGGGGCGCCCGTAGCGGACGGCAGCAGCCGCACGCAATGCTTCCAACACTCGCTGTGGCTGCAAGAACTCTCGTAGGTCCACTTCTAAAATATATACAATCTATAGTAAATACTCCATCCAACATGTAATATAGGGTGAAACTATCAGTGAAAAGCAGTTCACTGACAATAAAATACGTTATATTGAGGTCGCGCGTGGTGATAGGCTAACGCATATTTCGGGCAACGGTTACCTTTACATATATTCACTTTACAATTTTAAATCTTTTACGAACAAATTAATAATAATTAAAATAAATAACATATTACAATTCTCTGAATGACTTTTCTCACGCATGTGGTTTGAGAGGGAGTCGTCGGCAGTGAGAATCGACCCTAGGAACAAAGAGTAGGATACAATTTACCTTTAGGCATGTAATCGTTGGGATAGTCGTGGGACTGAACCCTGTCGTGGGCTGCGCGCGCTCGCGTACAGAACTCCTGTAGATAGGCAGTGGGTGAGTCGGGGCCCGCCCACAGCAGTTGCCACTCGTCTGGCACCTATTGATGGCCAAAATTGTATATTTAGTTTACTTTAAGGTAATAGTAGCAAAATGAAAAAACTTTTGACTAAAGGTCGTGGCTTGTCTTTTGACTAATGAAATTCATAATCTGTCGCATTTATACTTTGTGTGCCTGCGCCACGACTGGTATTAAAAGAATTTTGTTATAAAAGGTGAAGGCTCCTTACCTGGTGTAAGTACGGGGGCGGGGAGGCCCGCGCGAGCGCTCCCAGCGCGGCGTGAAGGGCGCGCGCTGCGCCCGCGGCGTCGCGCGCCTCTGCCGAGCACGCTGCGCCCCACCATCCACACTGCTTCTGTCAAACAAATGTTACTTCAATACTCGGAGGCCGTCGCGCATCGCGGACCAGAGGCAGAGATTCTGGTGACAACGCAATGTCTCGAAAAACGGAAAACGGAGTATCTTAACTTGCTTTTAACAAATTACAGCGTGTTGGCAAAAAATACTACTAATTAAGAACTACCAAAGACCGCTTAGGATAACATTTGTAAACATAACACACAACAATGTTTACTCAGATATTTTTTTATTTTGCTAAAACTTTGATTATTCTTTAAAAAAAGGCGTACCGCCTGAATATAATAAGAAGGTTTCACTAGAGGGCTGCCATTCATATGTTTTTTCCAAAGAGACAATGTAGTTTTCAGTGATGAAGATGTGTCTCCTTTCTTGACAACATCCGCCGAATTTAATTCTGTAAATGTTAAAATATTTTATTTTCTATTACTACAATATATTATTAATTATTAATAAATTTGCAACAAAATTTTAAATGATTAAAATAGCGCGTAAAATATTTTCTATTTTCTCGGACTCTCGGATCAGACGATTACACCAAAGGCCAAACTCATACTTCTTTTCATAATATATTATATATTCTTTTATTATACTAAAGTTACATAAGAAAATAACATTAAAAAATATTTAGTCCACAAAGGTGGACTAAATATTTTTTTATGTTATTTTTGAATGATTTTACGCGCTATTTGAATGAAGTAACAGTAATAAAATGTATAATCAGGTTAAACCAGAATAAATTATAATACCGATCATAATATTGAAAATATCGGTATTATGATTTATACTGGTTTAAACTGATTTACATATATATAACCTGGTTGTTTGAAGTTTATATCAGAAGATTAGTTGCAAATCTTACCTTGTAGTCCAGCAATGACATTATCAGTAGCGTTGTTTTCCCAAGCGATACGACAATTGGCGGGCAACTCCAGTAGCTGCGGAGGATCTATGTCTGGTAGAGACTCCAATGCACTTATGTAGTCCTAGTATAAAAATATGGTTTATTGATTCAATAGAGATAAAAATAAAATAAAAAGAATGAATCATATAATATAATATAGTCAATACTCTATACTTAGTTGACATAATTTATAAGAAAAAATTTTTATACACTAAAACACACTATATGTATGTAATACTTTAACGAATTATTATTATTTTATGCATTTATTATTGAAAAGCTCAAATAAAAAGTGCTTAAATTTCAAATTTAGTAAAATCTAAGTGAAAAGTTAAGTTATACCTCAAACCTCACAGACGGACCCACATAGACGGACAAAAAAGTGATATTATATAAAGGTTAAGTTTTCCTTTCAAGGAAACGAATGGTACAAAAGAAACTAAAAGTTACATTAAGGCTGGCTCGTTGTGGGGCAGCATCCAGCACGGGCATCGCGTCCCGCAGGCAGCGGGCTAGCAGCGCGCGCAGCACGTCGCGGTCGCGGGCAGCGTCCACGCGCGCGGCGTACAGCGCCGCCAGCAACGCGCGTGCGCCCGCGTCCGTGTGAGCGCTCCGTGCGGCCTCACACGCTGCGCGCGCGTCTCCCCATGACCACGCGTAGTAGCGCGACCAACCTGAGTTATACGTTCAATACAATTAAGTTCAATTGTGGTAGCACGACACTGTATCTTGAATAAAATAATTTCCAACGCATGAAGTGTTGAATGGTGAAACTCAATGCCGCACGTTGTATTTTTAGATAATCCATTCACCCGAGTGGGCTCGAACTTCTAAGTTCCAACCATCAGTTTTACAGTCAGTTGCTATTCCACCGACCAGTGGCATGGTCCTCTCGTGATACTAAGTTACACTAGCAATAAAATAATCTTATAAATTTGAACCTCAGAATTTACTTAATTACTTTCTTACTCTTACCACTCACTTTTCCATCATAAATCTTTCAACACTCATTTACCATTCTTTCAACACTCATTCGTTCGACGTGCCCAAACCAGCTGACTACGTTCTTCTTCATTCTCACCGTAACATCTTCGCTAGTGCCTGTCATTCTGTGTATGTCTTCATTGCGAATTCGGTCAGCTAAACTGACTCCGCATATCCTACGAAGAGATCGCATCTCCACGCCATTCATCTTTCGTTCAATCTTCTTCTGTAATACCCACGTTTCGGTACTGTATAACAGCGTCGGCACCAAATCTGCCTTGTGTACGGCCAAATGCGCAGCTAAGCTGACGTTTCGCCGTCTCATCGATGCAGCTAAGGCGCCGTTAACCCTGTTACCGACAGCAACACGCCTTTCCACATCCATCTCGTATCTTCCGTCTCTGCTGAACATACTGCCTCAGGATTTACTTTAGTTTAATTCTTCTGTTATTTATTGTAAATGTTCATGAATACCTAAAGGTATGTAGTTACGGCGCTCTTGTACAATAGCATGTAGCAAAGAGAGGCGCGCGAGCAGGGGAGCGGATGTGAGGGCGTAGGGCTCGCGTGCCCACGATGACAAAGTGCCACACGCGTTACGTTTTACGCCCTCTGGCGGCTGAAAATAGTATAATATAAATATTTTCATTTCACGTTATACTCCGCATATAGGGAATTTAGTGTTAAGACGATATTATGATCTAGTGTTGAGTGGGAGAGTTTACCATAGTGAGGAAATTAATATAATCCATTTGTTTACACTGAGTGTAAATCGCGCCTGCGACTGTCACGTTTAGTCAAACGTTGCGCCGCTGCGCCAAGACGGCCAAAAATAGTAATATAAATGTAAACTACCTTTTACACACTACTAAACTAAAAGTTAATATATGTAGCAATTACAATCCAAAAAGTCCAAAAACATAAGCATACCAAAAGCAAATACATTATTTATAGTCACTATAACTTACCTCGATAACGACATTGACACACAAGTTGGCTAACATCGGTGGTATCTCTCTATCTTCTGCAACTATCCATAAGCGGAACTCCTCTCCTAATTCAACTTCCTAAAATTTACAGATGAGAAATGTTCATTAAAACTTCCTTATCAGCGGATTTATTTATGTAATAATAGGATATTTCTTCAACTATATCAAGCTTATGAAGTAATTTTCAGTATACTATTTGCAAAGCAAGAGATAATTCTTGGTGTATATCCAGAAATATTTTCCATGGAGGGGTTTTGTCTTTAGTTTTAAACTGATCTTTATGTATAAAGATTTTGTTTTCAGGCTAATTTTCTTGTGGCCCACAGAGATAACAATTTTACAACAACTGACCGGATATGTTGCGAGGGATGTAACAAAAGTGACGAGGTCGCGAGTTAGAGGCAAGGCGCCCGCCACCACCGCCAGCCAGGCGCGCGCGCTCGCCGCCAGCGCCGCGGCCCATGCCTCGCGCCCTTCCTCGATATGCACCTGCGTACGAGATACACGTTTTTTAATCGCCGACTTGCTAACACGTCAAAGTCAAATAATTTTATTTAAAATAAGAAGTTACATACTCGTACTTCATTTCTTAAACGTTAAATAATCTACCACCAGTTCACTAAAGTTAATGCCTCAGACCTGAACCAGCGCAAGAAACTCAGGAACTCGGGACTTTTTTTAAAATCAATTATATATAAATTCTACATTTTAACACTTCTGACAATGAAACTTTGAAACAGACTGAAGTTAGCATTTCATTCCCAAAGCGTGTTACATTCATAAAATCATTAATTTGTTAATAACCTTTAACACACAAACGTCTTTTCACAACTTCAATCTTTCAATCTTTTCACAACAGACGTTTTCTGGGATCCTGTTGTAAAAGCCCATATGTCCCATAAAAGAATATTTCTAGTACTGACATTTTGTACATCACCAGTTTTGGTAAAATCGTTAATATTCTTCTTAATGTTCTTAACATTTTCAAAAATGTATTGAGATGAGATTAAGTTCTTAAAATTTTTGCCTTAAAAAAAATTTGGGCCTAACTTATAGATTGCGCGAATAGCTCGTACCTGCAAGACAAAAATTAATTTGATACCCGCTGCATTGACCTAAAGTAGAATACCGTAGGACATAATACTATGAAAGTAGCTAAAGTAAATATTGGCGGACAAGTTCAAAGTTCTTTGAACTTTAGTAGTATTTTTGTAGTAGTAATTGTTTACGTCACGGGTAATACAGTCTGGCTAAACATCGTAAAATAAAAAAAAAACACGTATGGTCGTACACAATGCTGTGTTGGTACCGACGCTGTTCTACGGCAGCGAAACGTGGGTATTACAGGAGAAGAATGATAGAAAGATGAAGTCAGTTTAGCTGATTGAATCTTCAATTAAAAAATACATAGAATGGTACCTACCATTCTGAACTAGCGCAGCAATTCACGGTGAGAATGAAGAAGAACCTGTTCAGGTGGATTAGACACATACAACGAATGAGTGATGAAAGATTAGCAAAAAATAATTATGAAAGAAAAGTGAGCGGTAAGAGAGATAGAGGGAGATCTCGGTCGATCTTCGAAAACACAATCAAAGATACTGGGAGAAGGAAGGAACAAAACATGTACCGTAGTAAGAGTGAGGCCTTGCGAACGCGCGTGCGCCGCGAGCAAGTCGGCCGCGTGTGGCGCTAGCAGCAGCGCGGGCCGAGTGCGACGCGACCAGCGCGCCGCGGCGCTCAACGCCTCCGAGCGCATGGCGTTCACACCTGCAGATATCACCCATACATTACAATTAACAACTACATTTTATAGACAAATACTTACAGGCGCAACGGCACTACTTTAAGTTTACACTTCACATGCGTATGTAGTCATTTTGTATAAATATCAATTTTCAGTCTTGTTTTCGTTTTTGTACTGTATAAGTACAATTATAAGTATTATATTATAAGTATAAGTACATTTTGCAAAATTTTTGGACCCTCTAAAATAACAATGCAAAAAATATTTGGATTACAGGCACTTCCTAGAAAAAAAAACAAATTATGGTAATGACGTACCTATAACTTCATCAACAAATGCAATTATGGCTCTATAAGAACTTTCTGGACGCAACGCCATCACCGTTAAGATTTTCTCGAATTGATTAATATTTAAACTGCTGATCGAGCGTAGCTCTCCAGAATTTTGAAATTCCAACCACATATCCGGCTTCTCAAGAGAAAGTCGTGAAAATAAGTCTTCATCTTGCATCTGCAAATAAAATAACCACGTTCAATTTTGAGATGAAAAAGGGAAACTTTTTGTTTTTTCTCTTGTATCCCGTATTTAGCTGGGTAGGCCGAGGGGACCAAGTGTTTCCTTATCTTCTTACCAGAGTGGGGACAAAACTTATTAATTTCCCCGAGTGGGAATTGAAATCCGAGTTTTTGCGTTTGCAGTCAGACGTTGCTGTTGCGCCACTACTGCCTTATGAGATTTTTGTTTCATTATAACACGTTCAATTTTATAGTCTTTTACAAACCTTTATTAATGTTATTTTTCGCAAGCAATCACCTTTAATCCAGTTGAATTTATTTTTTATATCCATTAAAATAACCTTGTCTTCCATTATATTGAAATTTTCAATAAATAACTGCCAAAGCTGAAACGAAATATTTATTTAAAAAAAAATCTTAAGTATAGAAGCCGTAAAAAAACAATACACTTTGTTAATTAATAAATTAGAGGGCATCGTGGCGCAGTAGCATAAGGGTATGACTGTAACGCGATGGTTGTGGGTTCCATTCCCACTCGAGGAAGTGAAATATATATTTACGTTTATTTTTCAATTTTTCTTCGCTCTGGTGTCGAGACAAAGCGCGGCGTTGAGTTCTGCCACTCAACACGCAATGCCTCCAGAATTCGACAGAAAGTGGGGAACGGGGTGTCTTAACACCGAGGTTCCCTCTGCCTACCCTGCGTGAAGCTGAATAAAAAATGTTTTTTTTTTCCTATTTATAGATAAAAAAATATTGATTAAACAGATATTTAAAGGAAATAAATCTAGAACTGCATAGAGGAAAATACTGGCCTTGGAATTTAGCATGTAAGTAGGTTATCCCTATCCTATGTGTAGGAAAGCAATAAGTATAATTCAAACAAACCTATATGAAAATAATTACCTTTTGCGGTATAATATCATCGTACACACTCTGTAGCAGATACATAATGCCTATATATTTATCTTTTTTATGTAAACTTAGTAGTACACGTTCAACAATTTTTCTTGTGAAGTATTTCACTATGTCTTCATCATTTAAAGACTTCTAAAAAAATTTAACAAATATTTATTAATAAAATGTACCTTTCATAAAAGTATAAAAGATAAAATATGTTTAATATTCGTTCTTTTTTATACTATAAACTAAAAAATACTATAAATTAGTTTCGGCTCAACTTATCCTAGTAATGTGGTAAATACAATAGAGCGGTACCCCAGCGGCGTCGACAGCGGCCACGTACACGTCGCGCACGTGTTCGGCGGGCAGCGCCAGCAGCGGACGCCGCGCCGCCAGCGCCCGCACCGCCAGCACGAGCCGCGCACACCTGGGGATTATAACGTACTACAGAGTATATATTTCATTATAAAGTTATTATGTTCTAACCATTGTTTATGTGTGACGTTGTGATAATATTTATTATCTGTAATAATAAGAACGTCTAGTCTTCAATACAATACACTATATATAACAACAGTTTAAAAGAATAGTTAGAAAAACATAATACAAAAGGAGTAATTAATTATAAAACTATAAAAATTCCACCTAATTGTACCTGCTAGCACTCGCCTCGTAGCGAGCGCAGGCGTCGCGCGTTTCGCGCTCGATGGCCACTGTGGCGTCTAGCGCCACGCCGATCGTAGCGCTCGTGCTCTGCGTCTTGTTGAGAGAAGAGAGGAGGTTCGCATCGTTTAAGATGTCGCTGTTGCTAGACAATTCTCTCAATAGGTTCTCCTACAAAAATTAAAATTATTAAAATTTATGGGACAGTTGTAGCGCGGCTGTACAATGTTACAGTTGTGGGTAACCAAGGTTCCTGTCCCGACGAATTGCTTTCATCCTCGCTCTGCTCGATGCATCAAAGCGCAACATGAGCAGTCTGGGGAGAACAGAATGTTTTAACTCTAAATTGCCAACACCGCTTAAAAACCGTTACAAAAAGATTATTTGTTATCAATTCTGATTAATGCAAAATAGGCGGTTATATTCAGAACGCTTACTTGTAACTCGTGCTGCTGCTTTTGTAGTGTCGCTTTTGTAATTTTGATCTCTTTGGATTTTTCATTAATTTCAGGATTTTCCTTCTGCATAGCATAGTATATGAGTTGATCTGAAAATGCCTTCAATAATTAAATAATTGTAAAAATTTATAAAAAAGTGATTAGTACGTCGTAGACGGTAAGGTGCTTTATAGGTGGGTTATATAATAAGTCCATTGGTTTGTAATAAATCGATTTTATCACAGTTGTATTGCTTTAAATGCGAAAAAGTGACACACCAAATATTTGTCCCTAGGCTCTAGTATGGTCTTTGCATTGCGTTCAAACCTACCAGTAGGTAGCATATTAATAATAGAATTATTATTAAAGATAGTAAGAGAGTGAACATTTAATGGGCCACTCGGGCGGTGTTTCCGTGTTAAGCGGTAGGTAAATACGTGCCAACAAGCGCGTGGTGGCGGGCCGTGAAGTACAGCGGCGCGAGGTGAGGGCGCACATGCGGTGCGGCGCGGGCGGCCACGGAGGGCGCACGCGTCGCCAGCACCGCGCGCACGTGTGTACCGCGCACTACGGACCACCACCACTCCTCCACGCGCTCCACTTCCGTTATCACCAATGTGCGCCCTAATCTGTGTGTCATATATATTTATTTATTTATTTATTTATCAAACGTGTATGTGTGTATATACCCTAAATGAATTTGTAATTTTAACGTCGTATATATTTTTTCCTTATTCATATTTACTAGCACCTTTGAACCGTCGTATGGACATACAAAAAAAGCAACGGTTCGGAAGGTATTGTTATTCCAAAAGTACTTATAATAAGTTTATGTAAATAAAGAATCGTTCAAAATTGGATAAAAAAAATAATAAACAGCCTAATAAACCTAGCAGCACATTGCAGGGCGGTGTGCAGGTGGTCGGAGTGCGCGGGTAGCGCGTCAGCGGCGGACAGCGTGGCGCGCAGCCACGCCAGCGCGCCGTCCGCGCCCTCCTCGCCGTCCACCACTAGCGGGGTCAATCCACACCCATGTTCTACGTACTGAATTTGTCTTTTATTAGTTGCAAGCTGTATCAAGCATTTGCGCTTCGTTGCCCACGTGCCACATAATTTTTGAGACATTGCATATTGAGCGGCGGAATTAATCGCTGCGCTTAGTTGTCACCAGAGCGAAGTAACCGAAAATATTGAATTTTTAATTTTCTCGAGTGAGAATCGAAACGAGGCTAGTCCAATCTCCACTAAAGGAGACGAAATATTTATATAAATTCATATTACCATTTCTTCACTATGGTGTTGAGGCAAAAGCGCGACCTTGAGTTCCGAGCGAAAAATGGTAAAAAGGAGTGCCTTACCACCAAGTTGCCCTCTGCCTGATTTAATTTTTTTTGAGAATCAAACCTTGTAGTTTTGATTTGTCGCACTTACTGTCGTAAGCTAAGCGGACATAACAAGCCATTGAGACTATTCTCAGCTTACTATACAACTTAATATATTACCTGGTCGATGAATACAGCGTTTTTAATAGCCGACTGGTCCATCGGCAGGCCATCAGCTTCCCATTTTAATAACTTTTCAGGTGTCGTTAAAAAATTTATTATAGAAAATAAATTATCCTCATATTCTATTAACGTACACCATTTAGACACATAATCTCTGAAAATATTTTTCTTATACACATATAACGTCAAATTACATGAATTTAGTCTATAACTAGTACAGTGCGCAAGGTAAAAGCTGAGCTTTGCGTTTATTATATATGTCTTTCTAAAAGTAAAGCTAATAAAAAATTATTAATAAATAAAGGTTATTATTATATAAATAAAAAAAAAACAATTGTTCTATATCCGAAATTGTCTCTTCGTAATTTTAACTCTCGTCTAATGTATCGCATGAGTTAATAATGAATAATTTCGTTATATCAAAAAGTGAGTAATATTCGTGATTTTTTTTCTTTTCTACTGCTTGGTCACATAAATTTTTTCATTCATGTATAATGATAGTGCCGATTTTATCTTTGATTTTCAATCAAACACTAAACACATACAAATGTCAAGCTCAGCGTAGACCTCGCGGATTATAAGTAATTTTTTTTACCTAGCCTGTGGTTCAGTGAGATCAGGAAGAAATATCAGATATCCAGCTGCTAACAATGATCTCTGGCTTAATTCTAATATTTCTTGAGAAATATTTTGTAACTGAAACAATAGAAACTTTAATTAGATAAAATATAAGGATAAAAAATTACGCAATAGTAAAAGCAGTAGGGTAATATGAAAATAATGAGTACAAATAGATTATTCGAAACATAATTGATGGTTGATGTACGGAACGATAATTTCTGAACGTTTGTGCTTAGTTCACTCGGATATAAAATAATAAAAAGTAAAATAAGCCCTAAAATAAAATCTGAGCGGTATCACAGCCGTGATACTCACATCTCGGTCCCAGTCGGACGCCTCGTGCGCGAGCGCATTCAGCAGCGCGGAGGCGGCGTCCAGCGTACGCGCAGTAGCAGCTAGGCGTAGCTCGAGCGCGGCGGCGTGGCGCGCGTGTTCGCCCAGCGCCGCCTGCAGTGCTGCAACACGCTCTGTAACCGACGCTAGCCCGCTCTCTAGCGCTGATACTGAGGCTGTGGCCTCCTCCAGGTTCCTATGTAATCGTACAACAATTCAATTCAACTTGTTTAAGTTTTCCTCCAATGCATAACGATAAATTGAATTTCTTACTATTTCCTATTTTACCGTTTTCTAATTCGCATATCAATTTGTGTTTATGCGATTATGTAAAACTTATGGGTGTTACAGACTTACTGAGTCACCCACAAACTTAAGTGATAATGTTTACTTAGTAACAATTATGTAATTTTAAGATATTTTATAAAAAAACACAATTATGTTAGTAATTGGTATTAACATTTTAATAGTTTTTGCGCACAATGCAGAGGGAACTTGGAAATCTAGTGTTAAAACATTCCGATGCCATGACGACCCTGCATCCTGCACCTGCATGCCTTCTCAAGGCATTGCATGATGAGTAGAAAATCAACACCGCGCTTTATCACGTTATCAACAAAATATTAAATATTTCAATTCCTCAAGTGGAAATGAAAACCACAACCTGTCTTGTTAACGAATTAAAAGGAAATATTGATATTTCCTATTGTATTTCCGAGTGGGAATCGACATACAATACAGTGAAGAACGCTAGTATAACACGCACTGGTGCAGTTGTCTCTGCTGCAGCTGCAGAGGGCGCACGCGGGCGAGAGCGCGCGCGTGCGCGAGGTTGGCGCGCACCCAGGCGGCGAGGGGAGCGCACGCCGCACTGGCGCGCCTCGCCGCCGCCTGCTCGAACGACGCGCCGCGCCGCGCCAGCAGCCGCTCCACTGACTCCACCGCCTCCGGGCTTATTTGACTCGCGTCCAAACACCTACGGGTTTTACAATGTTTAAAGGTTTCCTATCACGCTGTAATGAATATATTTAACAATCAATGGATATATTTAACCGTATAGGTTATCATAGTAGCGCACAAAAATAATAAAAATACATCGATGCACATCGATCTTGTATCTCTGCGACTCACAATTTCGTTTTTACAAAGTTATGAATCTTACTTATTTCCGTTTACCACCTATTGTCGAATCTGATTGTTTAGTCAACCGATTGTTTCGCTAAATAAACAAATTGTATTATGATTAATATAGATATTTCAAATATATAACAAAACCTAATATCCTCCTTAACGCCACGTTTAGAAAGGAAGCTCTTCATGGAGTGCCACGAGGTGTCTGCGATGCCCATGAGCCGCAGCACACCTTCTAACACATCACGTACTACATCGGGAGGAGCACGAAGTGAACGCACCTATACAATATTATATATGTATATGCGAGTACAGATAAATAAAATCAAAAATACTATTTGAATTAACAATTAAAGTACAATATATTATGATATTATCAATTTTAATAGCCCAAAATAAATAAAACAGCTTCACACCATATCCCGCGCACAGCAGAGTAGGCAGAGAGAACCTAATGTTAAGACACTCTGTTCCACACTTTCCACCTAATTCTGGAAGGATTGCATTTTGAGTTGCGTAATTAAACACCACGCTTTACCTCTACATCAGAGCGAAGAAATGGGAATATAAATTTAAATAAATGTTTCTTTTCCTCGAGTGGGGATCGAACCTACAACCAGTTGATTTTGCACCACACTGTGTGACCCTGGGCACCGACCGGCCTCTTGATAGACCAAAATGTAGTAAAATATATTAAAAACACAAAAAATATTATTCTTACTTCACTTAAAGCCTCAGGTCGTATGTCTCCAACGGCCGCACGTGCTGCAGCTATGACTGGCTCCACTGATGCTAGCTCTGCTTCGATTTCTTTTTTGCTACATAACATTACAATACGATGTAAAAGGAATCGTTATTAAATTTTTTTTGCATTAATATTTCCAAAGAATTACAATAATAAAATATGATCACATTAGTAATATGTATGCAGGTGTAATGCCATCAGCGGTTATGTATGGTTAGAGGACCTCAGTACATATCTATTTAACCTCTTTGTATGTTAGCCGATTTTCAGTGGTTTGGCAGATTTGAGAATTTGTGACTTTTTGGAAAAAAATAGCATTCTTGAAATTGGCAAAAATATGCCGCCTGTTGAGTCTGCGCTCGTGGTTTTTTTTCTGTGAGACCGAGAGTACTGAGACCTTCTACCCATAAATAACCGTTGATCCGTCGATCGCGTTGAAGCATATATATACCGGATTTGTAGTTTCTCATTTTCCATTTCAATTGTTTGTTTAAGATTGTGCATTTCTTCTTTCTTATCGGTGTTGGCACGTACTGTGGCGCCTATTTGTTCTAGGGCGTGATTAGCCTTAGCCTGTTCCTCGGCTAGAGCGGACTCTTGTACCGCCGCCTCCTCTTGTAGTGACGCGACTGATGCACGCGTCTGTTTTAGCGCCTCTACTCCAGCCTAAGCAGGTAAAATGAGATTAATAACTTAAATTAAAAATTAAACAAATCATTACAACCTCTTGTTCATTAAGGCCGTTGTAATGAGCCGAAATACTGCAATAAGTTGGCGAGGTGAGGAGTTAAGTATCCTATAAAATTCAGAGAATATCGCAGTATTAGGTCAAAGCGTAAGCAATTTTGTGACAGTGTCAAGAAATATTGTATCGATCAGACAGACGTATGGAAGTTGCTAATTGCTGCAGCTGGAGATTTATATTTTATAATTTTTAGGTAGATTATGTGATTTAAATCAATATGATTTTTTTTGATTTTTTACAATTAAAATAAACTTACTGATAAAGTATCCTGTCGTCGGACAAGGGCCTGTTTTTTTGAATTGTAGATATTATAGTATGTCTTAATAAAGTACATATAACGAGCTGGTACACGTCTACTCCCCATTTCCAGGCTCATGTAAATATTAATAAATCCCTCTATGGGTAAACATTCAAGATCTTCCTTGGACATTGGCTGTGAGCTTTCTTTTGACAATCTAAAATATAAAAATTGTGGTACGTGAAAAAAAAATACAAACATAGGACATGAATCGATGCTATGAGTTCAGATTATCGTATAATATCATCAAAATCTTTTATAGACAGAAATATATGTTATCATCAGTCAATAGCTTTGTAAAATTTTGTCTATATCTATAGGTTTTTCTCGTTGTTAAGCAAATAAAAGAACATTATATTACGAAATAGTTAAATATATCAGATAGAATAAAAGAACAAATTATGAAAAAACAAACCAGAAAAGAAACAAACAAATAAAGCGTATATAAAAATAACCTCTGTATAACAAGCGTGGGCATAGCGCTCAGTGTGCTGCGCGACCATGGCGCCAGCCAGCACAGGCGGTGACGCAGCAGCGGCTGCGCATCCCACAGCGAGATCAACGATTCCTCCTCGTCGAGGCAAATCATTATTCCTAGCTTGTGTTTGGCGGCTGTAACAGACAATGTTTATATAGTATAACCATTTTACATAATACTTCAATATCAATCAATAATTCACCAGCTCAAATAATTTTTTTTATAGATTGTAATGATAACAACAACAAATACTGAATAAATTGTAATCACACTAAATAATCTTTCGATAATTAAACTTCCTAAAGTTTTGTACACGTTATTTTTCATTCGCTATTACATGTGTAATTGTCTCCTTGTCCAGGGAAATTATTATGCCGGGGCTAATGTTTAGCGGCTATAGATTATTTTTTCAATTTAAAACACACAAAGAAATATGTCGTAACTTGCTTGAATAAACTAAATTAAGATACATAAATGTGTGTTAAAATTAACATCATGACTGAAATAACCACTAGACAAAGAATAAGAATATCTGTTAATAAATTGTTTGAAAAATTGAAGAAAAACATTCAATAAGATAGTATATGAGTCTTTTCTAATTATCATTCAACACCTGTCAGCCAAGATCTGTCATCCGTCACTCTCCAATCTTGCGATTAAAAAGTGGTAGAAGACGGGTTGATGGAAGACAGGATAACTTTAAGCACTATCATAAATGGAAAGATTTATATTGTAAAACTTTTATTTGTTACTTACTTGTAAAGGATTGCGGATTTTGTGCTAAGTTTAATGGTATGACTTTTGATGGTAAGGCATGTACCGAGTCCGCCTTTAAAAAAGCTTCAACATACGCGAGCCACTCCGCAGCGGCAACGCTCTCGCCGACCACCAGCAATGTGTGCGTACCTTCACTCGCGGACGTCAGAGCCTAGGAATTGTTAGATCTACGTTAGACATAACATGTATATGTTATATTTTGTTAATATTATTATATAGCATAAATAATAAATATAGTATTGAGGGTAGAGGGGACTACATTTATCACATAAATGTATATTTTTTTCTAAGTAGTTAAAACATTGATATAGAGTTTGTACTCCACTCTCCACCTTACATTTAAAACTAAATCATGTTGTGAGTCAAAATTATTTTACAGGAGCTGATTTTCTAGCTTTACTTTTACGAAGAAACGAAAATAATAAATATTTCTTTCACCCCGAGTGGGAGTCGTTACACATACAACCGTTGCGATTACAGTTACACGCTTGTGTTTCTGCGCTACGACGGCCTCTTTAGTCAGTTACAGTAACGTGTGAAAATAGTTCCCATTAATAATCACGATAAGATATAAATAAGTGTTAGGTATTACATTTTTAAACATATTCAGGAATTGTTGTTGCTGGTCGACGAGCACCAGCGCCGCTGGAAGCGCGGCGCACACGAGCCTCGCCGCCGCGCGCCGACCCGCGCCCGCACTGCCTACTAAACTCACTACGCCGCCGTTCAGCTATAATATTGTGAATAAAATTATTATCCAATTCATGGGCTATTACATAATAACAATAATAGCTTTTATTTACAATCTTACACAGTACACAGGTTAACCTAATACATTTATTAATTTAATTAATTTATTAATTATTTATCTATTAACAATTTTCTGACACCAGCACGTCGAGATTGTATTGCTTTTCAGCATAGGCCTCCCCAAGAGTTTGCCATAGAGCATATCTGTGCATATCAGGTCCAGGTAGTGATTGTTATTTTCCTAAGGTCATACTTCCATCGACGACGTTGTCGGCTTTTCTATCTTTTGTTCTGTCTCGGGCACCACTCTGTTACATCCCTTGACCATTTATCCTTTTACCTCCTAACTAAGTGACCTACCCATGACATACTAACTGCTAAATAAATATTTAATGTTTTTTCGAGTTAGTATCTTTCCTGTTTTATATACATAGTTATATGACAATAAAATGATTAAATAAATAAAAAAACTTACAAAAACAACAAAATAAATCAATAAAGAACCAAAGAATATAACTATATGAAATAAACTTTTGAGGCATTAAGGACACGATGTATATTAATAAAAGTTAGATTATTATTTTACGTTTTTATAATTTACTTATTATCGTCATATCAAACACATACCGTTACTGCTATTATGGGACATAAAACCGACAGTTCGTCACACACTTCTATTCCAGTGTCGCCGAAAATGTGTTCATCGTCTGTTACTAAAAAATAATCAATTGTAAAATTAGTTATTAAACATACAATATTATGAAAAAAAAAGAGATAGTTTCAAAATATATCTTACAACACTGATTAATAAGTTTCTCCGTACTTTCATACCATTCTTTATATTCAATTTGTTCTAAGTATATACCATCACCACGTAGTTTAGGTTTAAAGTAGCAACCATTGCTGACTGGGAAATATTTATTCACTATTAAATTATAATCATTCTTATCATTTTCAGTTATGAGCCTTTCTCCAAAAAGCGCCCTTGCTTCTGTATTTAACGCCTGGAAACATTAAAGATAAAATTATGTATTGAGGCCAGTCGAGTCGTAGGTGGCCCCTATATGTGAGTGTGGAACTAAAGGAAATAAAGTTTAAATTCATATTTTCATTTCTTCGCTCTGTTCGCAACGGAAAGCAACACGCTATGCTTCTAGAATTCGGCAGAAAATAAGGAATGGAGTATCTTAACAATAGGTCCTCTCTGCCTATGTGAGTCTTTTGAAATAAATAATAGTCAGAGCAACTTAATACAATATATGTGACGAGTTTTGATCTATCTATGTTTATATGACATGCTCTCTACCAGCAAAAATATATGTTTACATAGTTTTCTAATCACAGGAAGATTTCGCATGATTTTCAAAATTTTTAAAATTCCAAAAGATTTTACTTTTATAATAAAACATAAACATTACCGTACAAATTTCCCCTGTATTAGTAGGAGAATACCATTTTATATTTTCACACCATTGTCTGAGATGTGAAGCGTTCCACTTATAATACGGTTGAGAACGAAAACTGTCCTTTACCTAAAATGTATAATAATACGTTTTTTATAAGTTTGATATTACATAATGGTTTTGTGGTAAACATTTTAAAACAAATTTCACTTACCTCTTTATAAAAGGATAAAATATTATAGCTTAAGTTTAATAAATCTTGTTCTGTTGCATTATTACCTACACTGTCTGATAGGTAGTATTTGGACAGCTCTAATAATTCATCTTCCTCAGGCTCCCTGTGCAAAACAATTTTATCTTTATGTCATAAATTGTGATGTAAAAATAATTATTTGTTATCTTTCATAATATCCTTTTTTCCATATATATTTTTGTCATTAAGGAAGGATATGATAATGTAAAAGAATATGATGAAGACAACAATATTTAATTGTTATAAAAAGTTAATAGTGATTTGCAGTGTAGTAGTTAACTTACGGTAATATAACCGGATACAAAGCAGCTGAAAGTCTGACCGATGGAAGAACAGTGGTAGCTGTCGCCACGACGTTGACGCGACCGGCGCTGTACCACTGCGGCCCACTCTCTTCTACCGCCCAAAAACCTTGTTGTTGTATTAACTGGAACAGGTCAAACAATTTCTTTTTTAGTTCTATTTCACTAATTGTTTCTTTACTTCACGAATCAGTAGATTTTTAAAAGGTTACCGTGCCGATCGACAAAAATACCCTTATATATTCGTCATATATACTCTCTGCCTGTCGCAGGGGTACAAGCGTTGATTGAAGCGTGAAAGATTATGGATTTCGATTCCCACTCAAGAAAATGAAATATTTTCATTTACGAATTTAGCTATTCAACACGCAATGTCTCCAGAATTGAATTGAAGCCTCCAGAAGAATTAAAAAATGTGTTTACGTAAGACTATTATTCTAACAAGTACTGGTAAAAATAAGTAAAATATATATCTAAAGATCTAAAATGCTGCATACTTGCAATACAAAAGAATGTATTTGTGAAGAGCCCCACTGATCCGTGGCGGTACGATGCAGTGCTCGCAACAGTAGGGTACGAGTAGTCTCCACACCTGCAGCTACACCGCCACCTCCGGAACTACTTACTGCGTTCTTCTGTTATGTAAAATTAAAATTTAATCAAAATATTTAATTTTATAGCAATTTCACGCTTTATCTCATATATAGCGTTTAGCAGTGTAGGCAGAGGGTTTCGTTCTTTCACTACCTACCAGAAGATAGCTAGAGTCAGAAAATCATACAAATTTATCACAACCATCACTTGACAGTCATGGTGAAGCTCATAATATCTATAAATGAAGTTGTGTTGAAAATTTGTTGCTAATAGAGGCTATTATTTCTAATGCTAACTAACACGTTACGATATAGTCAATTTCTTTAAAAATATACTTATTTTAGAATAATACTTATATTATTATACGAAATTCACTATAATCAATTCAATAAAAAAAAATCATTACTCACTCGTTTCAGTTCTGCTATTATATCAGATGGTTCCAGAATAGGAGTGCAATTAATTACTATAACTGTAGTGTTGCTTTCCTTCAAAATGTATTCGGCTAAAAGGCTAATCAGAAATAATTTCTTATTAGTTTACAATCAATGTGCAATTATTTTAGCGGTAGCCACGGTAAAGGCCGAAATATAGTCTTTATTTTGTATATATTTTTAAAGATGGCAATAATATTGTAATTTCATAGACTACAAAATCGTTCAAAACTGTTTACACAGTTACATACGTGAATACAACATCCTACTTTAGTGTATGTAAATAGTTTATAATAAATATTCTTAAAATTTCGTTATAAATTATATCTAAGGTAGTTGCTCATGTATGAGCTCTTTCGCTAAAACCCGAGTTTTAAATAATTACTTCTTAGCGCTAGCATTAGGTCCCAGTACGAGCAGGCCGCGGGCGGCGGCGAGCGCGGCGCGCAGCGAGGGTGCGCGAGTGCGTGTGCGCGGCGACAGCAGCAGCGAGTCGGCCCACTCTGTCTGGGTGTCTACTCTTTGATGTAGTGGTGACGGGAGTTCGACCTGCAGATTTTTTTTTTATATTTAATGAGTTGTATAATTTTTGTACAATTAGACTGCGAAAAGAAAAATGTTTAGAAAAAATTTAATGTCATTTAAGTTCTGTTAGTTCTCTGACGGACTGAATAGATGCTGATTCGAGTTCTGTTACGTAAAATTTGTATTATATTTACGGTGAAGTCCCACCTCGTAACTGACATTTTACTGTTAGGATGTTTTAGCGAAATGTCTTAAATATATTTTTATTTGCCGCGGTATTAAATAAAAGATTTGGAAATACTTCGCAACTAGCCAACGTGTTTATTTGTCAAGAAAGTGTTTTTTTCAACTCTCAAATTATTTAAAATAATATATGGGAATTTGGGTTTTACTATTGTAAAAATTAGTTTTAATTTGTATTAAAGTCAATGTTAAGGTTTAGTACTAGAACTCAAGTTGTTATTTGTTATATTTAAAAATAATGAAACTTTACTCGCCTCCTCATAAAAAAGTTCATCAGCATTGCTCTTTAGTAAACCACTAACACTGAGTTGAACGGACGACCAAACAACATCTTCTGCATTGAAACTTGAATTAGCTTCTTCTATATTATATTCAAACTGAGCTATTATTTGTTGTACCTAAAATAATTATATAATATTCATATAAATTTTCTATTTTATAAATTTAATATATTTTATAATTAAATAAATTGTAAATTTAATTCCTTATGGGCGTAATGAGCGTATTTTCCTTTTCGTGCACTAGTAAAACGAAGAATAAAGCACTGCGTTGAGTTCCATTATTTAAAATTTTACAACGAAGAGTCTTAAACTTTTAACAGTACCAATATTATTAGTAGTAATTGTTTTATATAACGTACCAGTGACATTTCGCAGTTCCGTATAATTACATCAGCTTTATGTGTACTTATCCATTGTAAGCCCTTTCTAGTAATTTGGCTTAAAAGTGAAACCGCCATTTTTGCGTGTTCATTTTCATATTCTTTTTTTTGTATCCAACTTTCTAATATTTCTTCTGCGCTATGACACTCATTGCTGTAAACCAAAAAAGCCATTTCATAACTATCTTTTGTATAAAATAATCATCAATTTGTAAGCAACACTGTGTCGAACTGTAAGCTGGTAAACGTGACGGTCGTGGGTTCGATTTCCACTCGTAAATATAAATTATTTCCTTTTCTCGCTCTGGTAAGTTGAATTTTAAACTCAACACACAATGTTTCGAAAATTGAACGAAATTATTTTAACGGAGTATTTTAATAATAGGTAAGTAGAGATACTTACCTCGTCATATACAAAATACAGCGTGAAGCTAAAACCAATATAGAAACACGAAAATGAATACCTTAGCAATATGATACCCATCCTTGATATAGTTGCAGGAGACGCATGCTCTAAACTATGGGTTTCAAAAATAAAATTAACGTTTGCTCCAAATTGCACTCTCCAGCCAGAGGGTAAAGTTAGGAGGCGGTTATCGTCTAACACCGAATTGAGAGCCTCGATCCATTCGGGGTCAATGTCCCCGTCACACACCACCCACGACCACACATCTGCAAGTAACCAAGGCAAACTTTCATAATAAAAATAATTATAATAAATACCATAAGTCCTTATTTAGGACCTGAAATGATTTAATAACGTAATATAGAAATATTAAATGTACATATACAGAGTGGAATCATCAGCGCTCCTTTTATGAGAACAGCATATAAAATAACATATATCAAACTCATACGTAAAATAAATAAACAAGATTCGTCAATAGTTAAGACGTAGGATTTTTTTTTTCATTTTACGATTTTTATCCGTACTGTATTACGTGTGACGCAGTTACAAATAGATAACAATAACGTAAATACTTATTTGTACAAAAATAAATTTTTCCGATCTGCCACATTCATTCTTAAAAAAACATACCAGAACGAGAAAGGGATATATTTCGTACTATTTTACGCAATTACCTATTTTCTATAATAAACTTAAACGCTCAACTTTGACGCCAATATCTAGGACTCAATTTAATGAATGAGGCGTGCGCGGCGTTATCACTTTAATAAGTTTGTCTGTGTGCTGACTTTAAATGGCGTTTATTTAAAAACGATAATATTATTGTTTATTTTGTATGAAATAATCACTTTTTCATTATTGGCAAAATCTCTTTTGCTTTAATTGTATTAGGCATTATAGATTATGCTTTTATAGAGTAGTTAAATCCGTGCATTTATTTAAAGTGGTGATGACAAAAACACTATATCGGGAGTTGTCGTAGCCCGCCGACACAGGGCTTGCCTATAAACGCTATAGTTGTGGCCTAAAATTTCAGTAGGGGGACTTAATTATTTTCTTTTTTTTGCTCTAAAAATTGAAGAACAACATTCTAAACATTAGGCTCTTTTTACCTATTATTTACAAAACATATTGTGTTTAATATTTGGTCAAGCAAAAAATACAAGTATATGTAATATGTGTGTACGCACCACCGGGTTGCCCGGCCACGTCCTGAGCCACGGCAGTCAGCACGCCGTCGCTCCAGGCGCGCGACGCCTGCACGCGGCCCAGCAGCCAGCCGCGCGCCGCCGCCTTGGGTGACACCACGTACTCCACCACGCTGCGCCCCGCGCGCTGCAGTGCCTGCAGCGCCGTACACACGTGTAGCCTTATCTACTATTTATCTTTGAGGCTGGTCGTGGCGCAGTGGTACAAATTGTGCTGCACAATCGACTGGTTGCGGGTTCGATTCCCACTCGAGGAAAGAAAATATTTATTTATGTTTTCATTTCTTCGCTCTGGTGAAGTCAGCCGTGTGGTCCCGGCTTAGAATAGGATCACCCTGGTACTGTCGGTGTCGTAAGAGGCGACTAAAGTACGTGTGGTAGAGTCACGTCGCCAGTAATGGCAACACGCATGGGCAGACTCGACCGGATTTAATACCCCCCCCCGACATTTAAAATCGGCGTGAAATAGTGGCCCTTGCCACTGCGTTTCGCATTAGGTAATGCCGGGCCCCGGTGCCCTTAATCTCTCCACATTAAAGGCTGGCAACGCACCTGTGGCTCCTCTGGTGTTGCATGGGGTCGTGGGCGGCGGTGATCACTTACCATCAGGTGACCATCGGGACCATCAGGTGACCCGAACGCTCGTTTGCCTTGTCCTCTCCCATAAAAAAAAAAATAAAAATAAAAAAAAGAATACTGTTATCAAATATGTAATTTTTTGTATGTAAGGGATAAGCTCGTAAAAGTATTGAATCGTTTTTTGCGAACAGCGTTTAACACAGGTGATACAAAATTACAGTCGATAGGAGTGGAGCTTGTGTGAAAAATATCGTAAATAGTACCGAGGTCGGTTTTAAACTTCTTAAGAAAATATCGTATAACAATTTGTTTTTACTTCACATTTTTCCTGGAGGAACGGAGGGAACTTAAAGTGAAGACAATCCGTTCCCATTTTTCCTTTTGATGTAAAACTTTTATTAATAAATTGCTTGTTGATTAGACAAATATCATGATAAGAAAGAAAAAGTAGAATTTTATCTAATATTTCTATGACATTGTAGGAGTTTATGATTAACCCATGATTAGTGCTTTACCAATTTTTTTCGAGACAATTTCGGAGTTATGTGATGGAACTCAGCTTCGATCAATATGTATATATATATTTATAAAAAAATACTTATATATAAATAGACAGACAATATTTAATTCAAAGCTTACACTTTTTAACAATTTTCTGATGGTAGTTTTTCCTGAACCTGGAGGACCCACAATTGCTACTCCCATTCTTTGACGTAATTGTTCGTATAGCTCCATGCATTTTTGAATCTAAATATATAAAACATAATCATACCACAACCGAAGTTTGACAAAAAATACTATGAGTTAAATTATATTCATAGCGAAGTACCTGAAGATCATTATTTACAAGGCCTAGTTCAACTACCGTCGTTTTTAAAGAAGAATAGACTGGGTCTGTGGTGCTTTCTTCTTCTGGTACTTCAGCAAATACTGTGCTTAAAATGTTTTCAAATCTGTAAAGTTTGAATGTAAAAAATTAGGGTATATATTGTTATTTCCATTTGGTCTCAACTAATTATATAACAGGGTTGATAGTGGGTGAACTTTATATATAAAATACATGAAGAAAGTAATCAAAAATAAAAAAAAACAAAAACTGAATCATTTACCTCTCGGCGTCCTCTACAGTCAGTTTCGATAGATTGTTCAGTCTCAATACGTGCCTGAGGATAGCACGCTGCACCGCCAGGGCACGGGGCTCGCGCGCGCCTATCGCCGCAGTGCAACTGCCCACTGCCGACTTTAACGCGCGGAGGCCCCAGTCATAATGTCTTTGATTACTTAATAGTGTGCTGTAACACATTTGCCATATGTGAATATTTATATCGAAATCATCGTTTAGACTTGTTCTTGTGGTAAACATGGGTAAGATTTATCTAGATATTTTATAGTAGTATTAATGTTGTTTTATTAATGTACGACAATACGAAATGCTGAATGAAAAATAGTTTTTGGTGTGCGAAAATTTATAAAATCTCCATACAGAGCTGCTAATAACATGAATAACTCGACCTGGCCAAAGTGAAGACATGGTCGAGATCAGCGGCGAGGGGCTCGCAGTGCGACGAGTAGGCGGCCAACAGGCGCGACGCCAGAAGCGCGCGTGGCGGCGGGCGCAGCGCCAGCGGCCGCAGCGCGTGCTGCAGCGCCGGCGGTAGCGCACGCCGCCCTCCATACCCGCGCCCCAGCGGGTTCATGGTGGCCGCCACGCCGCACCACGACGATACTACAATCTAGTCGCAATTTGCTACTTTATTATTACTATTACACCCATCATATCTTCTATTGTAGAAAAGTATATGCTTAGTAGTTGTTACGCCTCACAATGGTAATTCTGCCTCCTCTACAGTACAGCATGGAATATGAGACGAACAGATGAAAGTTAAACTTTTTGAGCGTTATTTGTATTGCAGTATGTTTAGTGACAACATTGCTCTTTATATTATATTATTCAATTCTAATTTGTCATTAAAGATTATGTAAATAAATAAGGTATACATTTCCTTATTAATAAACATTTATGGCTAAATCAACATAGTACACTTATCCAAAAAAAACCTCAAAATTCTTTTTCCTTGTTTTTCATTAATTCTTTATTTTGATACTTCTTATAAATTGATATTGTATACAGCAGCAAATGACGAGAGGATTTACATTTCAATACAAAGACAAAAAATATCTCAAACATATTCCGTTCTTTGCTTTCTTCCGACTTAATAAAGCAGGAAAATAAAAATAATAAATAGTGTTGAGTGCAAATCAGACCCATCAACTGTTGCTTTTATATCCAGACGCTGTTCCGTTGAAATTAATCATTTTTATTTAATAGCTTTAGTAAAAAAAAAACAAAGCATTGCATTATGTTCCACCACCAAACACACTCAACACATAAATTTGGCGGTACACGCGGAACGGAGTATCGTAACATTGTTACGTACCCGTTTGCCGTTAAGTACGAGCGCCGCCTCAGCGCCGTCGCGGGTGCGAGCGGCGCGCGCGGCCTGCAGCAGCGCGGTGAGCTGGTGCGAAGCGGCGGCGAGCGCGTCCGCAGAGAGACGGTTAAACTCGTCAAAACACCCCCACGCGCCGCATAACGCCACTCCGCTTAGCAAACGACCCATACATTCCGCGTCCATCGCCTAGAATACACAAATTTAATATTCTAATAATAGTATCCTTAATCTTATAGATGTGTTAACTCTTGGAAGCAGGCCCACGCAGAGCAGTAGGCAAAGCCGTTGCAGATTCTCGTTTACAAGCAAACGCTGACTGAGCCACTATGGCTTCGTTAATAATATTCTTAATTCATCTCATAGATAAAATGATTTTCCAATAATTGTTTTTAAATGAGTTTTTATTTTTTTTATGAATAACCCATACAGATACATAAAAGATTTTATAATAGTCATATAGTCTTACTAATCATTGATAATAATGCTTAAGGTCGTAGATACGTACATATGTAATAAAAGAACGTTTATGATTGATCTTTGAAAGAGGATTAATCTTAAACTTGTATTGTGTAAGAGTAATCCTCTTACTCAGTTTAAAAATCTTGAACGATACAGAGCAGTTTACAGATTTGCTAGATAATATTTTAATTGTTCATACTATCATAGCACTAAAATTTGTAGTAGCACTTATTACCAATTTCATTTTACAATTACATTCATAACTTACTTCATCACAATTAAATACAAGTACAAGACGTCCAACTAAAGCTCCCAAGGCTTTCACCGATTCAGTTTTACCCGTCCCGGCTGGGCCAAACGGATTTCCTACGAATCCAAGATGTAGAGACTGGAAAAAATATATATAAGTACATTTTTTTTTCTATTTTAATAATAAAAAAAGTATTTCTGGAATTTAGATGATTAATCTTAACTAACTACACAAATAAATGATCTGTACCTGAGTCAAAATAAGAAAACTTTCATCAGTAGTTTCAGTTCGTACAAATTGTCCAGTATTTACACCAAGGTATTCATAGGAGTAAGATATCTCGGCCAGCCCCATTTTTATAACAATTTCTTTAGAACTCAATAAGTAGAATCTGAAATAAACAAAAAAATATATTTAAAAACAATACTTAATTGTCTTACTTCAAATTAAATTCAGCCTAAAATGGAATAGATACATAGACGTTTTTTCCCCATGTTAAAAAAGGTATAAAGATATAAGAGGCCAGTCGTGACGCAGAGGCACAAAGTGTGAATGTAAACGCGACTGATTTTGGGTTCAATCTTTACTCGAAGAAGTGAAATATTTATTCTTATTTATATTTTCATTTCTTCGCTCTAGTGTCGAGGCAAAGCCCGGCGTTGAGTTCCACCACTCAACACGTAATGTCTCCAAAATTTGGCGGAAAGTGGGGAACGGAGTCTCAATACTATGTTCCCTGTCTACCATGCTGTGTGCGGATACAGCGTGAAATTGATTTAAAAAAAGTATAAAATAGCTTAAGTAGGTTACCTGAGTTGTTTTTGCCAATGCCAATCACTAGTAGAAACCACATTGTGTTGAATCAAGTCTTTCATCATTGACTCATAATATACACATTGTAATATTATAGCCTGTTTCTTGAACTTCTCCTTTTCGCCCTCAACTTCTGCGGCAACGTAGTACAAATGTTCATTTTCGATATTCTCCTTCAGTTTGCGCAGTTCCTTTGATGTAATAGATTTCTCTATTCCTTCAGTTAATCTAATATTTTGCGCTAGACACAGTATTTGCGTCGGTAGCGAGAATGGATCTTGTTCTAGAAGATTATTTGAAACTAAGCATTTTAATGTCATATTCTGAAGTGACGAGCGAATTTCTTGTTCCAATTTTTTTAGCCACAACTGCAAAATATACAACGTACTACTTACTATACTTGATAATTTATTTTTGATATAACATAATACATAGCAGGGTAGGCGGAGTGCACATGTTAACGCACGTGTTTCCCACTTTCCTTCAAATTCTTAAGGCGGATTCTCGAATGGGAATCGAACCCACAACCTGTCGCGAATACACTCGTAAACTTCTGTCCCTGCACCACAACTGGCATTGAGGCCAGAGGCTGGCGACTGGCCTTGAGGTCAAACTTGAGTTTACTTTAAATACAGTTTCAAATAGAAAAATATCTAATTACATCAAACTATTATCAGACTTTTTATGTCTATAGCTTTCTAGTACGCATATAGAAATAGAATTATATATACTACCAAAATACTATACACATATATGCACTTTTCAACTTTTATTACAACTGTCGCATTAAAACGTGTCTTAAGAGTTTCTTGATCTTTCTTGCAGTTAAAATTAGTTAAGATTACTTTTATTTGATTACAGAAATTTGTTATAATGTACATATATTCACCTCAACTGAACAATCGATATCAACAGGATGGTCAAGAGGAAATACTTCTTCGAGGCTGCATAAAGCTGTAATCGATAGATCTTCGGGTCCGAGCTTAACGCTCGTGATACCTGGGAATAGCTTCTTTAAGTGTGATTGCATAATTGCCTCTCGCCCTTCAGCACCACTTCGCGCTTGCCCGAGTAATTCCAATAAATCATCATCACTTAAGAAATATAACCTTGGAAATATTGATCGTTTTTCCTGCAGTAAACAATAAAACGGATATTACTTACGTTTTAGACAATGTTGTTAACATTGCCAGTTACAAGTGTAGTGTACAAGTTCTAACACTTACATCAATATATTGGTTTAAGAATGACTGGCATGCATTTAATTGTTCCGATATCGCATCGAGCATGGACTGAAGTCTTGTGGATTGCACTAATGCGGAAAGTCTAGGGTCGGTCTCCATAATTCGTGATATCTGTTTAAATGCCTGATCTACTTTACGGAATCTAGTGCCTAAATCACCATCGTCATGACATAGTATTGGTTCCAAATAAAGCCACCTAAAATATTAATAGAGCATTTATTATAATTTTTTAATAAAAGTTGATAATTGAATAATGTCTGATTGATGTAACCAATATTTTTTACCAAATTTCAACATCTCTAAAACGGTTAGATAGTGGACATATGACATTACGTTTTTTTAGCTTCAAATTGTATCTCATCTTGCAGATGATTAAAAGATAGGCAGAAGAAACCTGGATACTTAAAACACTTCTTTCCCGTTAAGACCTGTTTAGTGGCAGAACTCAACGCCCCGCTTTGCCTCGTTACCACCAGTGGCTTAGTGAGAGTGGGCAAGGGGGGGTCATCATACCCCGGGCGGTACGCCCAAGGGGGAGCCGAATGGTTCCCAAAACTATTTAAATACATATATGTATTTAATCGGTTTTCTACATTTTCTAGTAGTTTCGGCTATTGTTATCTGCCAGTGACTCAGTAATGATTTTTTTATAAATTTTATAGTCACTATATAATATATATAATATTTTATATTGTCTTTACATTTTTTTTTGTAAGTCTTAGTATGCAAAATTGTGTCTAATGATATAATAATTGAGGCCAGTCGTGGCGCCGGGGCATAGTGTGACTGTAAACACGACTGCTTGTGTGTTCGATTCTTACTCGAGAGATGAAATATTTATTTAAATTTATATTCTCATTTTTTTGCTCTGGTGTAGAGACAAAGGCGGCGTTGAGTTCAGGCACTAAACACGCAATACCTACAGAATTCGGCGGAAAATGGGGAACGGAGTGTCTTCAGACGGAGAACATCAGGTTCCCTCTGCATATCTTGCTGCGCGCAGGATATATACAGCGTGAAGGTGATTTAATTTAATTAGATTTTTTAAATTCATGACTTAAAACTAGAGTTGTTCATTTATTGTACAATTATTTGGTGTAGAGCTCAATGTGCTTTTCTTAAAATAATACATTGTAAAGATTATAGATACCCTATTGATACCTTATATACGGATCTAGCAATTCTTAATGAAGGCAAACCTATTTGGAATTTTAAAAGACTTACTTCTTCTTCTGTCTATTCCTGATCTATATATGTATTTACGATAAATTATTCAAATCTTTAAAGCTTAAAAACTTTAATAATTATATGTTTAAAAAAAACCGTTGATAAATATCTTCAAACTCCCAACATATAATGATACAGACAAAATATCAAACCAATATAGGGATAATTAGTGCTTTAATCCTGTATATAATCCTCTACACGTATCTATCATAAAAATAAGAATTTAGATTCATATATTTTGTATATTTTTTTTATTCATCTAATTATCTAAATGTATTATATACTTTAAATGTAAATATAATAAAAAAAGTTTCTAAGTTCTTAGTAAATAATTATAAATAATTAAGTATATTTTAAATCAATAATGTGGCAGCAACTAACCTTTTTACATGTACTAAATGAAGTAAGAAAACAAGCATGGGAAGAATAATACCCTACCGTCATCTAGTAAAACTAGTACTGATTTCTATTATTAAATAAAGTACAAGGAGGTAATAAATAGTCAATTTCATAAAATAATTTTAATTAACAACTCAACACACATAACATATCCTAATTTATATATTTTATATAAATTTACAAAAAAAATGCGCATTTTTACTGTTTAATGTTCATATATTTTGCTACAAATTATGTGAACAATTTGCTTTGCACACTTTGATCTAGCTACTTTTTTAGTGTTGAATGGCACCAAGATACTACTTAACAGTTGTAATAATTATTATAATAGATAAGTAAAGAGCCTCTTAATTATTTCTTTATAGAGAAATAATAGAATTTTTAATCTCAATAAAAAACTAAAAAATAATATAAAACTGTATTATAACACAAAAATGCAATTAATAATACTACAATATTAAAAGCTTCATTGACTTATCCTAACCACAGTGAGGCAATAAAGGCAGAAGATTATATAAAAAATATATAGAATTGTTAAAGTAAAAGATTTTTAAAGTTATTATTATTCTAGAAGAATGCCAATAGCTACTAAAGTTTCTTTGGAATATATTTCAAATGATTAATATTCTTAATTCTATATATAATATGTACTTGTACATAACCTAAGATTCCTGCCATTCCAACAATGAAACGCACATTCAATGTATTATATATTTCTATTTACAATATAAAAGATTACATTATATTAGAGTAAATTTGATTCCTGGAGATTAATAACTAATATAATAAGGTTATCATAATGAATAGACTATATGATAATTAATAGAAATGTTTAAATTATTACTATATTTTTTATAAATGTTGAACAATAAAATTAGTACAAAATTATTAATTAACTTTATAAAAACTAAAGTTTACGTTTACATAACTATAATTATGTATTTGATTGTAGTTGTGTTTATAAATTACTCAATTCCATCACACAATTAATAGCCTCGCAAATTCCTTTTTTTCTAAACAATTATTAATGAAAGCTACCTATTACGTAGTACATGATCTATAATAATCGGAACGCTTAGTAATCTCTGATAAATAATAATTCATTTGAGTGTTGAGTTCACCTATTTCTTTTTCTAAAGTGTTTAACTGTTCATTATGGTCATTGTATAAGTCTTCCATATTTGCCAAGAGTTTTAATTGCATCTGCGTATCACTTGCCAGTTTTGTGGCTCGATTGAGTAAAAGTTGAGCTTTCTCTCTCGAATTTGAAGTTTGACTTGCCCTCTCTGCTAGAGATGTGTTTGTTTGTTTGAAATTTTGCCTTAGTTGTCTCGCTTTTTGTTCTGCTCCTTCAGCTTTGTTTACAACGTCATTGGCTTCTAGTTTTACTTGTTCTGCGTCACTTTCAACTTTTAGTATATTCTTCTGTAAGTCTGACAAACGCAACCTTAACCCTTCAACTTCATCCATAGTTTCATTTGCTTTCTTTTGAGCTTGTTCACTTTCTGTAGCTATTGGCGTCAAATCACTTTTAGCAGCTTCAATGTCACTGTTTGCTTTGTCTATAGCGTTTTCTGCGGCATCTTGTGCGGCCTGAGCCTCATCTAACGCTTCCAAAACTTTATTAGCCATACCTAAAGTTAAATTAGCTGCTTTATTTACAGTGGTTGCGTTTTGTTTAAGAGCTTTGGCAAGATCGAGATCTGGTTTTGTTTCCGCTATGATGTTTTCAATATTTGTCAACTGTGAAACAGTAGAATTAATGCGTTGTGATAGTTCAGTTATTTCTTTTGGTTCAATACTTATGGATAAATTTAAAATTTCAGTAGCAAGCTGCCTCACATCTTCAGGTGTATTATAAGTTTTAGATAAAAATTCTTTTAATTCAGAAGTAAGCTCTTGGCTCTCATTAGTTGCTCTCTCCGCTGACGATTTGAAATCGTTAGCTCTAATAAACAAATCTTTGGCTCTAGATCGCACAGCAACTGTATCTTGTTTAACCTGAGAAACTGATCTAAATAAGTCTTCTGCAGTAAGTTCATGTTCCTTGATTCTATGTTCAGTTTTATTTGCAAAATCCAAAGCCTGCTCTGCCTTGGTGATAGCTCCTTGATCACAAGATATCCCGCCACATTTGCCACATCCGGCACCTCCACATATGTCACAGCTATCACTTTCTTGACCACACATATTTTCATTTATTTTTGGTAACTGCGATTTCAAATCTGATAATTGTTGCTGTAAGTCATCTAACTTCTTGTCATTATCATTTTGTGTATTATTGAAATTCACATATTGCATTTCTATTAATCGATCCGTATTTTTAATTTGTCTATCAGTATTAGCAATAACCATCTGCACACTTTCAGCTTCATCTGCTGCTTTTAATGCTCTTTCTTTTGCTTCACGCGTTAAATTAAGCGCTCCTTCTAAATTTGCTTCTTGTAGTTTGGTGGCATTGTTCTCTAATTCAAGAGTTTTCGACTTTAAGTACCCAATGCTTGTTCTTAATCCATCTAAGGTCACATTGCCTAAATTTATTTTAGATGTAATAGCGTTAAGGTTTTCGTTACTCTCTTTTAGTTTCTTATCTGCATTATTTAATTGATTTTGTAAAATTGTTATATTCGCCAATAATTCTTTAACTGTACTTTGTCCTAATTTGGCACTTTCAAGCGAATTCTCTACGTCCTGTAGTTTTTTCGTCATCTCTTCAAAATCTCTCGTATATGCTCCTGTAGCCCCTACTACTTTAAAGTTACTTGCGTTCCCAATCGCAAACTCAGTTTGTATGCGCAAATCACCTATTAATTTATCCCAACTATCAAAGCATTCTCCACAAGCATAGCATTCTGGAGCATCACCAAGGTAGCCTCTTGCACACATGTTACATTTATATCCACCGATTCCTGGTTTACATATACATGATCCATTATCACGCATACACTGTTGAGAAACTGAACCATATAAGTCACAATCGCATTCGTAGCATTCAACATTTGGATTGCCCCAATGATTCTCTTGACATTGATCACATTGCCGACCACCATAACCGGGCTTACAATCACATTTCCCAATATAAGGATTACATTGAGGTGAAATAGAACCAATGGGATCACATTTACATGGATCGCATCCTGTCCCTAAAGCAATTCTCCAGTGATTTTCCGTACATTGATCACAATTTATCCCTATTACATTATTGAAACAAGGACATTGACCTGTTATACCATCACAGTCACCTTGGGTGAAATTTGTGCCTAATACTGAACAATTACATTTGTAACAGGATTTCTCTAAAGCATTACCATAGTAACCTTTTTCACATAACTCGCAATGGTCCCCAGCAGTATTGTGTAAACATTGCAAACATTTTCCTGTGTATGGGTCGCAATTGTTAGGTTTCGTAGTATCAATATTATCATTGCATTCACATTTCTCACACGTGCCTTTTATTGGATCACCATAATAATTATCAGCGCATACATCGCAAAGAGATCCAGCGTATCCTTCTTTACAATCACAAACAACATCTTTAGTTTCGGAATCTAATTCACATCTGTCTGCGTGACTGTTTTTATTTGGGTTTCCTTTTACACCAGGGCATGGACAAAGTCGACAAGGAATATCAACACCAAGTCGTGGATCACCATAATATCCCTCAACACATCTTTCACATCGATGACCTTCCGTATAATCTCTACATTCTTTACACGCTCCAGTTTTGTCGTCACATTCAACAGCATGACCGTTGCAATCGCATTGCTGACAGTTAGGGAAATTAAAATATCCAGGTTGGCATAAGTCACAAGCTCGTCCGTAAGTATTCGCTCTACATTTACATTGTCCACTTGTAGCATCACAAAAGTTATCAAGTGATCCTATGCTATTACAATCACATCGTTTACAACCAAATTTGCTAAATCCATATGTTCCAGGGGCACAACGATCGCATCGTGCACCTACTATATTCTCTACACATTGGCAATGGCCTGTATAAGGATCACACTGGTGGCTTTTTGAACCAGACGGATCGCATTGACAAGATTCTGATCCATTTTTTATGAAGATCATAATGCTTGCATGTAATTTTTTGCAAATTTCAGGTATATTATCCCTATTAAGGTCATAATAATAAGAATCACCACAGTTGTAGCGATCAAATTCATCACGCAACGAACTTGCATTTGTTAAAAATGGCAAATCTTCGACTGAAGGTATTAGAACTATGGAATCAATCAACACGGACGCTCTACTATTCGAACTGTAACCATCTTGTCTACCTAAATAAATACGAATTTCTGTTTGTTTGTTTTTTTCTAAGCACACTGAGGGTCGCACTAAAACACTGCGTTGATTTGCCGGAAGCTTTGTAGTAATTGTGTCATCTTCTGGGCGAACGTTAGCACAAGGTGAGTCGGTATCTATTGGTAAAGGTCTTTTAACCAATATTGTGGCCTCTTCCCAATTCAAATGAGATTGCGGTTCGTATCTTATAAGAACATTATAGTTCATACTAGTTTTTAGATTGTTTATAACAAAAACGAGAGTACTACTTTCTGGTATCTTCATAAAACCCGGTCCTGTCCAAGTTTCTTTTCTACCATCTGGGTAATTTTCACGTATTACAACATGACATAACTGACTTTGTATTGCGTTATCATCTATTTGTGAATCACATTGACTAGACTCTGCTTCATAAATTATAGAATCAAGTGCACCAACAAAGAAGTTTTGAATGGGTTGATCACAACGACGTCCAGTTACGTTTGGACGACATTTACATTGACCTGTTATAACATCACAGTCTCTATCGATAGATCCACCAAGATCGCAGTCACAAGGTAAACATCCGTCATCAATATCAGATAAACCATAAAACTCAGGCAGACATTGGTCACAATTTCTTCCTGTAACATGACGTTTACAGAAACAGTTTCCAGATAGAGGATCACATCCTCTTTCATTAATAGTTCCTAAAAGATTGCACGTGCATGCATCACATCCTTCTGGATTCTTTGGATCAAAGTTCCAGAATCCATCTTTACACCTATCACACCTGGCTCCATCGACGTTAGATTTACAAAGGCACCGTCCGGCTGTTTTATTATTTATAAAATCTGTTTCATCCTCACATAAAATTTCTTTGTCAGTTGTTCCATCTGGATCACAATCACAAGGTTTACAAGTATCAGGGCTCTGTCCATCTACGTTTGGATCTCGGAAGAAAGTAGGCTTGCAAAGTTCACAATTTATACCCATAGTATTATGCTGACAATTATCACAAACACCGCCACTAACCTTTCCTGTTTTATTGTATACAGCTGCATCAAAATGACAAGTAATTGCGTGGTTATTGCAAGTGCATCGTTTGCATGCATTTGATGTTTTCCCTACAGCAGGCTGCCATGGTAATTCGTTATAGAAATCTTCACAATATTCACAATTTAAACCACGAGTATTGTGGGTGCATTCGCAACGCCCATGTACCATATTGTTTTTCGAATCCACTCCAGGCATTGGTAAACATCTAGAAGCGTGACCATAACAGGAACAAGAGCCTCGCACAGTCATTTCATAAATGGAATAATAATATTTCTCTTGAATCTCAGCCCTATTATCAAGTAAATCATCGCCAAGTGTATGGAGTTTTGTAAAGTTTATTCTTAAATTTGTCATTCGCAACAAGTTTTGAACTTCTTCTGAGTATGGATTAGTCACACGTATATTAGGGGGTAATACTCTGAATATTACTTCACCTTCGGTCGATGGCGCTACACCTGAATAACGAGACTCGCACACAACTTCTGTCAAATTTCGTTGAGTGTGTTTAGGCACAAACGGGAAAGCTTCGTCGCAATTATGGGCAAAGTATCGATAAACTCGCCAAGTTTTTCCGAAGTCAAATGATCTTTCCACTAACATTGCGGCTGGTCGAAAGGTTTTAAACTGAATAATTAAATGTGTGAGATGAAATTCTGCTTCCATATCCAATTGAATTGTAACATTTTCTTTGCCGTTTTCCGATTGCCACCATGATTTTCTTAGTGTTCCGGGAATATATTTATATATAATATTCTGTATAGGATGGTCAAGTGCTATATTGTTGCTCGTACTATTTCTTGAATCACACCAAAAACATTTTTTACGTTCCTCGAGATGCGATACAATGCAATAGCGTTCACGTTTACTGCTTCCACAAGTCGATGAGGCAAAAAGTCGTGCTTCACGACCGATAAGCAAGTTTCCAGTTGCAGGGTAACAAGAACTTAATTCACAGGCTCTATCTAATATTCTCGGGTCGGTACGTAAGCGATCTCGATGTCTACTATAAACCGCGTCACCGCCGGCTATAAGCGCGAAGAGTAAAAACAGTACAGCGCGTAACGCCATAGCGCGGACCGAGCCTGCCGCGCGTCGCTTACAGCACTGCGGCCTGCCACCCGCTCTACTCCCGCGCAGCCCGCTCCCCCGCCTCACTTCACCCGTCAGCTCTACTGATTTACCAGAGCCAAATCCAACGTCGTTAGTTATGCTTATTTAATAAAATCATAACATTTTTGTATTGTTTACTTACATTACGTACTTAATTATTTGAATAAAATACTACAGTTCATTATGACAATTGCTGCTATTATTAAATTTTTTATGTTGCTCCCATATGATGAATATTGTTAAAGCAAGTATTTTAATATTTTTAACAAGGATGACATTGAAACGGAGTTTTAAGTTATATATGCATTTTTAATAGATAAATTTTCCATACTGCATCTTTCAAGTTAGTTTACTCTTATACGTATCATATGTGAGATGTTAAAGAATTTTCAATGAACAGAATGCGACCCTGCATGAGGCGACGACCGCTTCCGCCCGCGCGCCCCTACCGTTCTCGGAAATGGGCTCTAAGCAACAAAAATAACACACTTTGGGATCTACTTTTGTTTTCATGATAATAAACAACCCAAAGAGGCAAGATATTAGAATTTAATATGTAGTCGGCAAAAATTATTTCCAAAGAAATGGCTTGTTTCGTATAAAATAAATTTACATATAAAAGGGTTGGCTGGTAACGTAGTAACGAGAGATACACAAATCAACATCGGTCGGCCTTCCGCTCTCCATATCCGCCGCTGATAACACATTTGCGAACTACACGGAGTCGGTCAACGGATACATCAAAAATTATTTTGCAGAAAGACTACAAATTATTTATATATAGAGAGTACTAACCTATCTAAAATTATTGACATATACATTATAAATACAGTAAAAAGTGGGTATAAATTGAAAAAAAAAAACAAATATTGGCACATAAAAGCGCTAATCTTTTTTACTAATACGTTCTATGAACTAATTTACACTCATAGGATAATAGTTAAATGAAGTGAATCATTTCACATGAGTGAACGCTGGTGGACACATGGATCTTGTCCACTTTGAATTTTTATTGCAAAGTAGGTTATTGGGCGTTGAATAATTATTAATTGTGTCCCAATTACGCTTTTCAAATTATAAGAGTATTCTAAAGATTTATTTTAAAAATACCTTTCTTAAATTTGTCATTTTTTTACTATCAAAATTAATTATATATTTAACTTTTTATATCCTGTAGAACATGAATGTTTGTTTTGAGACACGATTGTTTATAAAATAATAATATTTACGAAGCATTTTATTCCAAAGCTAATAGATTAGAATTTAATTTTTGTTTCAAGTTTTTGTTCTAAATATGTTTATGAAATCATAGTATTAGTTTGTGAGAACTAATTTAAAATTAAATAAATGTTAAAAATAATATGGTCTAGTAAAAAACTCGCCACAAATAGATTTACCTATGTTAAGGAATTTAATTTATTCAATGATTTCAGTGTATAAACTGTAGCTACCAATTTTGTACCATTTATGTATTTTTTATAACTACAACCATCCACTAGTAGTTATAGTTCATTATTTCGACATGTTGCTGATAACCTCTTATCAAAGTCAAGTAAAATAGAACTAATCAAGAGCTCCTAAAATGAAACCAACTACAATTAAGCGTAACATACAAAAAATAATATTTTAGAGAAAACAACATGCAAATTTTAAACACAATTTGCAAAATTTCTAACGCTATGACACATTTGTCTTAGATATTTTTGGCCTTACGCTGTACAGTGCAGCACATAGCACGGTAGGCTATTATTAAGATACTCCCTTCCTGATTAGAACACTTTTGTTCTCAACTTTCTCTTGGATCCCAACGCTACGCTTTTACGTTACTAGAGCAAGTAGCGAAAAAAAAACTTATTATTATATTCCACCGAGTGGGACTCGAACACACAACGGTCGAGATTATAGTCGTACGTCTGTGCCCCTGCGTCACGACGGGCTCTCAGATAAATTTTCAGAATAATGTTGACATCATTCTCAAGTAATTAATTGTACCTATAACGATTTCGTTAGTGTGTTGTCGGTACAGTGAATGAACGCTTTTGCTGTGATAAGGGTTCATCTAAGAAGCCAGTTGTAGTGTTAAAGTTCAAAAGCGATAAGCATTTGGATTGCGAGGATAATTTTTATTCATAATATAAATGAAAATTTTATTTATAGATACTTTTACTTTATACGACTGCTCAAATGAGAAAACAAATTATAAACTAGTTTATGGGAAAATAAATTATAAACTGGTTTATCCGTTCATTATATAACAATTACCTATAAGCTTACAAATTTTACAAAGCGCGTTAGTAAGTTAGCTTTTAAACGCGCTTTCAGCACACTGCTTTATTGGTCGTGCTATCTTTATTGCATGTCGCCTAATTTTGGATGTCGGCTAGGAAGTAGATTCTTAGTTCAATGAACCTGGGTTATCGAGATAAGTCAAATATATGTATATAGCAACATCCTGTAACTTCTACTTTTACATTCTAAAAGTAATATAAGTGCGTACATATAAAACAGGTTCAATTTAAATCGAAAAATAATTGAGGATAATAAGTTTAGAATATATTCAATTTCCACGGTAACTAGGCAATAACCGCGTCGTTGAGTTCCGTCACTCAACACGCAAGGCTTCCAAAATTCGGCGAAAAATACGGAAAGGAATATCTTAACACTACGTTTTCTTTGCCTTTCCTGTCCTTTAAGGAAAAATTTTAAAAAGTAATATGTACATAATTATGAGTAATCTTTTAAAAAATTTTGTATGTCATAAATTATATTTATAATAAAGTTATAAGACATTTAATCGATATTTTGTAATAATACAAGTTTTAAAGGAGCTATGCTAATTCTACGTTTACCAGCAATGCTTAAATAATAGTAATGTATGACAACAAATTTAAGCTTTTTCGGGTTTAAGTAATGCAAAAGTCTAAACAAATCGACTATGAATCCCGAGAAGTCACATCTGCAGCACACGTGGCGGAGTACTGCCAGTGCTATTCATTAAATAAATAGATGTGAGCATTTAAAAATGTATTGTTTATTTTTTGGAAACCAAATGCGCGTTTCGATTATGAATAAATATAATTATAATCGTAGGTCATATAAATTCTAAAGAAAAATATTTTAGCATGGGCTTATAAGTGGGGAACGGAGTGTCTGAATTCTTAACACGAGGTTAGCTTTATCTACCCTGCTGTGCGGGATATAGCGTGAAGCTGATTTGATCGGCTCATCAACTTAAACGAAATTTTCACACGTTTAGTTTTGGTATGATGTACGTAATATCATTTGGCTTATTTAATACATTTTCATTCTTTCTCGCCCAATAATCAAATCAACCATTGAAAAGCGAAACTTTTTAAATATTTTTCGCTATTGTGTCTAGCCAAAGCACGGCGGAGTTCTGCCACTCAATACGCAATGCCTCTAGAATTCGGCAAGAGTGGGGAACGGAGTGTCTTAACATTAAGTTCTCTCTAACTACTGCACTCGCACTGTGTGCGAGATACAGCGTGAAGCTGATGGATTTAATTAATCAAAAGTCAGTCCAGTCGTGGCGCGAAAATGTGACTGTAAAATCAACTAGTTGTGAGTTCGATCCCCACTCGCGGAGATGAAATATTTATTTAAATGTATATATTTCATTTCTTCGTTCTGGTGTCGAGGCAAAAGCGCCCCGTTGAGTTCCGCCACTCAACACGCATGCCCTTAACACTAGGTTCCTTATTCCTACCCTGCTGAGTGCTTACAACCTTTTCTCTTCTTCTTATATAATCTGTACTGTGTAATAAGGCTAGATAAAACAATCTAGTAATATTACCGACTCCGTTGGTCTGTCTTGGAATTTGGTGTGTTATTATGTAGTTTTGTATAAGCCTACATAGTAAGGAAGCCATGGACATGTGTTTTATTTCAGTGAAATCAACAGTACACATTCGCATTTAATATTTTGATAATTAAAAGAAAGAAGCTGTCGTGGCACAATGGTAAAGCTTGTGACTGTTAACGAGACGGTTGTGGAATCGATTTCCACACCGGAAATGAATTCTTATTTATTAACCCATATAGACCCGCCGTGCCCAATTGGAAACACATAAAAATATCCATGCTTTTTTATATATATATTTTTCGTTGAAACTTTACTTTTTAATATAGGTATTGATTTTAAAATGATATTGTTATCAAAACAAATTAATCGAACAACAAAACGAAAGTAATGCAGATTAGTAAATTAATAGTTATGTAGTTCGAGAAAACAAAGCCGCGAGCAGATCGCTAGTAAATAAATAAATATAGACATTGGAATTAAAGATGTAATAAATTAATTGACAAGTGGATTTACAGCGCGCACTGATTTAAATCCTTACAAAATATTTAAAATATTATTATGTATAATTGACATGGTTTTACTAAAAGTTTCGAAACTTTACGAGGCGATTGAAACCGCCGCAAAATAGATTATCAAGCAAAATATGTATGGCAGAAATAGTGTTCGAACTACGTGTTGTCTCACCACAATGCGTGATCTATTAATTAATTAGGCCTTACGAACAATAAGGATTTCATATTTTAGATTAATTTTATTGCCGTTACAATATAATACACTATAATTAGGTTATAATTATATTTTATTTGCATATATTATATATAATAAATAAACACATAAAAAATAAAAAAAAACAAAAATACACAAATGTACAAGGAGGCGTTCTTATGGCTAAATAAGTATTCCAGACAACCTTTATGGCTAAAAAGCTTATATCATTTAAAAGTAAGTAGGTAGGATGTGACTGTTGCGAGTAGTTAAACAATAAATTATAACCAATGGAGACAAAGTTATTTATTAGTATACTTTGGTGCTTAAATTTAATATTCCCAGTTCCGATTAATAATATTGCGATAACGCATGAAGTATAAGAGTGGCAGATTTCGATTCATTTGTAGATCTAGCGTCTAGGGAGGTGTCACAAATGTGACCAGCGATGAGAAAGTGAAGGAGGGATAAAAAATGATGAAATTCGTGCGATGTAATTTATGGATGGTATCTAACAAACAGTATACGAACCTGCGTTGCGCATGTTGCGCGACGCGCAACAGCAGGCGCGCCGCGCGCATCCGCGCCTCCCACGCCGCGCCCTCCGCGCCCACTGACGATACAATCCATTGTTGTTCCTCTACCTGTATTTCGAATTTCATTTCAAAAACTTAAGGTATATTAATATTTGTGGACTTCAGATGCAACTGGAATATTTAAACAAGAAATATTAAATTAAATGATTTCAAATCAAACCTTTGTTAACAGCTCCTTATAATCCTTTACAATTGGGATATGTTTTTTAGTTTTGTCCGTATAGTAAATAATTACGAGTTTGGCGCCAGCATACCACACTTCTAAGTCGTTGAGAGTATTTCTTATAATAGCTTCATTTGAAGCAGACGAATTAATTTTCTAAAATCATAAATAATTCTTTAATCTTCATATAAAGTGAACTTAGTGTTAAGGCACTTCGTTCCTCACTTATTGCCCAATTATCGAGTGTTTGTATAGTATCATTGAGTGACTCAACCCAACGCTGCCCTTTGGAGAACCCTCAACCTTCGTGTTTCAGTCAGTATCTTTGCCACCACATCATAACGGTGTAAAGCAACAATTTTATTGTAGTAATTTAAAGCGCTTTAAATACCTGTAACGCTTTAATTTGTTTCTTGATATTACAAGCCACTTTAAGAAAATGTTGAACTTGTAATGCTTCTGCATTTACATATTCTATTTCAATCAAACTGAATATTTCACGCCAATGTTTTTCCGTGAAGTTTGATCCTCGAAGATATTTTAATACTGCTGTAAGGTCCTATTACAAGTTGAAAAAAAAAATACAATAAATATGAGTTACGAGTCATTTCGAAATATAATAACATTTTAAATAAAATCCTGTGCGATATGTTTTTGAGTGGTATTTATATAATATTTATAAGCACTGTCATTTTGGAAAGAATAAGATTATTGACCGAGTCAAATTATTAGAAACATCCTAAAAATTTAAAACTTACGGCATATTTATCAATCTCTTGTTTTAAATATAATGTAATAGTGGTGTAAGGTTCCAGAAGTCCTCGCCATTTCTGAACAAAATCATCAAGCAGATGTAGTTTCTTTTGGAATATTATCCAATCTTGATCAGCCAAAACATTGTATTCTACAAAGAAAATACTTTTATTTTTTATCTTTTTGTTAAAAATTAAAAGATTTTTTAATTTTTTCAATAAATATTTTAGTGGTAAATTTTAATAACATATATATGTATTTATTATTTCCAGGTGCTAATCAGGTTTATACTGAGGACTCGTCTTGAATTGTTTCAAGATAAAACAAACAATGTATATTGTATTGATATGTAATAATTTTCTAAAACAAATCTACATTTATACAGAGTGTTTTTTTCATCACCGTTTTAAATAAAACCACAGCTTTTACTACTCCATAAAAGCCTAATTATATTAAACAATTGAAAAAAAAATGATTTTGCAAAATAAAAAAGAGTGTGTTTCAAACAAAATTAGTAATTAAATAATCGTTGTACAATAAAACCCCATTTGTTAAGAACGACGCACGCAGGCATAAACCTAACAACGGGACACCGCCGCACACGCCTCATTCCGAGGCGGAGTTGCAGGTATTGACGGCAAAATTTAAGTTATTTAACCTTTGGTAGTATTGTTGTAGTAGTGTTTACGTTATTGGTATCTGTGTCACCCGAAATACAGTATGGATGGTTATCCATCGTCAAATTTTAAAAAAATCCTACGTATAAGCTGTTTATGTATCTTAATTTTTTTTTAAGTATGGGTTTGAAACATTCTTCCCTATACGCTGCTCCCGTAAAAAGAGCGCAGACGCTTCCAACCTGTATTTAAAAGAAAAAAAAAACATTTTATCTTATTAATTTAATTACCGTCATTATAATCTTTAAAAATACTCCACATGGTTATAAAGTCGTTTCTCAGATCCTCAGCTTCTTTCCAAGGTTGTGAAATTTCAAATATCATATTGAATTTTTCACATTCTTCTCTAAAATATTAAAAATGTCACAATAAATAAATATTTTAGAGTGATGCCTAGAATCATTACTTCCTAAAAAATCATACAGTAAAATAATATATTAAGGCCGTACGTACGCCACTACGTAGTGGCGTAGTGGTACAAGCGTGGGATCGATTTCCACTCGGGGGAATTATAATTCATTCCCTCGAGTGCAGCTTCACGCCGTATCCCGCATACAGCAGGGTGGGCATAGGGAACCTCGGTGTTAAGACACTCCGTTCCCCACTTTCTGCCGAATTCTAGAGGCATTGCGTGTTGAGTGGCAGAACTCAACGCCGCAATATAAATACATGTATAATTATAATAATTATTATTATTTATTAATATTTTAATTTCTTCACTCTCGTAACAAGGCAAAGCCCGGCGTTGAGTTCCGCCACTCAATACGCCTTACCTTTAAAATTCAGTGGAAAGTGGAGAACAAAATGTCTCAATATTGGGATACCCTGCTATACACGGAATACAGCGTGAAGCCGAAAGAAATATCATAAAAGATAAATTTATTCATTTACATATTCAGGTGCGGTTTTAATGGTGGATGATTTTTATACAATACAAATTATTCCTATTCCTACGTCAATTACATTTTAAAAAATCAAAATGAAAATCCTCACATCAACTGGTTTCTATCAGCAATGAACTTGTCACATTGTTGTACGCCGTCGAACACTGACAGGCACCGTTCTGACATTTCCTCATATAAGACATCACGAGTGTGTTCCAGGCGCGCCTTTGCCTGGGACCACCGGGACACCCACGCTTCTATTCCACTTTGTAAATTTTCCCATTCGCCTTTTAAATTGGTTTTCACTATTTCCGCCTAAAAAGTCGTGTTTCTTTTATTTAATTTTATTGGCTAGCTTCACGCTTTATTCTGCATACAGCAGGGTATGAGATAGAGGGGACGTTCTTCATTTCGCTTTGGTTCTCTCGATATTCGAGACAATATAATTCGACACTAAAGCGAAACTTAATACCACGCCTTGTCATTTCATTATACATATAGACAGATTTTTTGCTCAGTCACAAATAGTTTTCCTTTCTTCAACAGTGATAGTGCTAGTTTTAATTTTCACTTTTAATAAATTGAACACAAAAACAAAATATTGTGTATTAAATATGTGACGCGACTATCGGGAAAAGAGGTATAAGCCGGTTATCAAAAAGCAATATAACACAGTGTAGCCCAAGCAAGCGACGTCACACCTACACGATTTATGAAAAGCTACACAAAGACAAAGCTTCAGTCATTCAGTTTAGACCTGGCTAACTGACTATAAGATAACATGAAAATATAAAGTGATATATACTTGATGTTGGAACATGTGTTGGTGCGCGCGCACGCGATCCCGCAGTGCGCCCCAAGCGCGCACACCGTCTTCCAGTGACGCGTCCCCGCCCCACGTGCGCAATAAGTGCGCCTTGCGTTTTAACTCTTCTACATTCTTCTCCATCTATAATTGTAGTTTTATTACGTACAATAGTTGCGTTGTTTATAGTTTATTTAGTTACTACCTAAATAAAAATAAATTTATAATAACAGGCAAAAAATAGGGTGGAAATTGAGGAACTACAAGCTGCAACAAGAATAAAAAAAATACCTGAGGCATTTTCAGTTGTAGTGCCTGCTGCTTAGCACTAAGGTCAGCAAGGTCGCGGGCATTGCGCGGCGCCGCCCCGTCATCCAACGCGAGCGTAGCGGTCGCAACGAACGCGTGGAGTTCGGCGGCGTCGGCGCGACAGCTAGCGCCCAGCGCCGCCGCCACGCTGCTCCAGAGACTACGTGATTGCGCCTCGAATTCGCGCCGCAGTGTCAACGTGCCCACAGATATCCATTCAATTTTTTCGTCTTCGCTAAATGTTTTATAGGTTATTAGTAACAGGAATCAGATCTGGATACATATATTTAATTTACATCATATATTACATATCTAATTACTTCATTTTAATTTATATGAAATATTTTTCGAATATCATAAATCTAGGGAAAAACTGTAATTTTCGAGTTGAATGTCGATAACTATAGCAAAAAAATTTAAAAGGTAAAAAACGAAAAACAAATCGTCATACAATGTCATCTTCGCAACCGCTTGACCATAAGCTTTACAAGCTCTAAAATTGCGTTCAAATTGTTCCGGCGTGCGCAAGTGTTCAGCGCACAGCGCGTCCACGTCGACGCAGGCGAGCGCGAGGCGGCGCGTCCATGTGGCGCACGCGCACTGTAGGCGCGACAGTGTCGCCTCTAGCTGCGTCACGCCCTTATTGCCTAGCCAGCTGTACCTGATACATTTATATGAAATTATAATTTGCAATTTTAATTTTTGATAGACTTCATTTATAGTTAATATGTAAATATATTTAAAAAAACTATCTCATAAAAGACCGTCATGGCACAAGCGTGACGGTTGTAGGTTCTATCCCCACTCGAGGAAATGAAATATATATCTACATTTATATTTTCATTTTTTCGCTCTGGTGTCGAGGCAAAGAGCGGCGTTTAGTCCGCCGCTCAACATGCAATGCCTCCAGAATTGTGGAAAGGAGTGTCTCAACACTAGATTCCCTCTGCCTACCATACAGTGTGCGGGATACAGCATGAAGCTGATTTTTACTATCTCAGAAAAGGTACAATAATGTCACTCAGAAGAGTGAATTAATTTTCAAATATTTTTTCATTAAATCACAAACTATTTACTTATCAATAATAGAAGCAAATACGGATTTCTCATCAACAGGACTGGAACGGAGGCCTACAAAGTGAGCAGGCAGTGATAGGAGGCGCCGTAGCTGGCTGTAGTGCTGGACACGTACTTCTTCAATTGCAGGCATCGTACGCACGCGGCGACCACTAATCAAAAAACACAGAATACAAAACGAAATGCACTACGCACATACAATCCATCGTCAGAATAAATGAATAGAATTATTGAAAACAAGTTTTGCATTTTGCAATTTTGAGTTTGAATGTATCAAGATTTTAAGATGCACTAAATGAGTATCATTAGTAGATTCCACAACATTGTAGACGATTGAGATATGGTTGGTCTTTTTATACATAAGTGTCTTACACAAGGTTCCCAGAGAAAACACAGTGAACTACCATGAATCTACTATGTCTTGTATTATGTATAACGATTAAATTTTCGAATTTTAGAGCAGATATATATATTTCCGTTACCACTTGGTCAATCCACCAACCACACATCAGCTTCACGCTATATCCCGCACACAGTAGGGTAGGCAGAGGGCGCAGTTGCGTATTAAACTTACGCAAGGCTTTGAATTCTACTTTGAATTGGTAAGTAGCTTTTTTCTTTTCAATACAAGATCCTATCTTACTTTACTATTATCAAAATAAAAAGTTTACCGTAAAACCAAATCAACTCTGACGCTTGGGAAGTGCAAGTGCAACGATAGCAGTGTCTTGATGTACTGACACTCCAGAGCCTTATATAGCTGTAGGTCCCAATGAGAACACCACATATCAGTATTTTTGTAACCATTTGCCTCCACCTTAAAAAAATATGATAATAACAATTAAAACATATAAAACAAACATTTACATTGGCGTTATGCTCAACTGTTGGAAAATTAAATGTTTATTATATATTTTTTTAATAATTACAGTAACAGAGTTATTGTTCATCTATTTTATTCTATCTCGTATTATTTTATTTATTAATTTAAACAATATTGTGGTATTTACTTATTTATTTATAAAATAATAAAATTTAAATACCTTCTCAATGATATCCCTTATTTCCTTTATTGATCTTTTCCATTCCACCTGTTTAACTAGAAGCTCTGTGTCCATTAGCTTTTCGACAATACCACGTATTAACAGATGTTGACTTGTTAGGTAAGTGTTCTGAAAAGTAAAGAAATTAAGTAATAAAAATTAGTAACAGGAATCAGATAATCACTTGAGAATAGTGTATTCAGAAACGATGTTTGTATGTTCGGCACTTTTGGGAACATTATTAGAAAAGTATTTTATTCAGTTTCTTAGTGTCTTAGTTCACCACACTGGTCCAAGTAAAGTATTCCCTGAACAATATGCAATAAAAAGAACTAAAGCAGAAAGCGTAATGGAGTATTTGACAATCAGCATTTAATTGTTTTGCACAAACAAAAAAAAATGAAAATAATTGCAATTAAGTTTAATAATATTTTTAATGAACACGCGTATTTTATTTTATCAAACTTTAAGAAATCACTATCATTTATATATAAATAAACGCAATATGCAATCCGGGAAAAAGCATGAAGCAGTGTTTTTCTTATTATTATTATTAACAAGATTAAGCCTAATCGTAGAATAATTACACAAACCTGTCCCTCAAGTTTCAGCACCATCTCCTTCATGTTACGCGTGTACTGCGTGAGGCACTCGTCGCGCCAGTACAGCGGCTGCTGCTCGCGTACGAGCCCCGCCAGCTCTAGCGCGCCCGCGAGCATCATCAGCCGCGTGGATGGGATCATGCGCTCGCCCAGCGTGTTGTGGAATGACGCCACCTTTAATTGTTTTATTAAAATGTATGGAATCTATGTTTTGTCGCTTATATGTATCTATACTGGTTATAAGTTTGAACGAAGTATTATTATTATAATTATTCAGCTTCAGCAAGTCAGGCAGAGGGAACCTAATACTACGGAGTATTTTTGGAGGCTTTGCGAACGAACGAAGTAACCAACAATAATATTGCAACATCGAAATACTCGATATTTAGTTTTGATGAAGGCTCTAAAATAATTAAAAATTAAATCGGAATAGCCATGCCTGTACCTGATGTAATGTTCTAGCATGTTTCAATGGCGCCACAAGCTCCTGTAAAGCGGAGTTTATAGCCGGTGGAGGGGCAAGTCCTAACGCGGTGAGCGCTCTCGCTTCACCCTCAGCACGTACAAGACGCGGCTCAAATCGAACCACCATCAAACGTGTGTCACTAGAGAACTCAACTACTGGTTTGTCTTCCGATATTGCGAATTCTTGTTTTACTAGGCTCTGGAATAAAAGTCCGATTCGAAAAAAGGTTTAGAGTTATTCAAACTTAATGCATACTTTTAAGACAATAAAATTTTATAAGGTTTTCAATTAGGTATTCCATTATATTTATATCGTCTGTTTTATTTTAATTATAAGTAACAATGCCCACGTACAAGTAAATTAAGTTCTGTATCTTAAAATTATGGGGCCTTAAATTATCTTAGTAATTAAAGATGCGAAAAAAAACACTAATCTAGAAAGAGCGTGGCGTTAAGTTTCGCCACTCAACACTCAATGTCTCAAAAATTGGATGGAGAGCAGTGAACGAAGTGTTTTAACACTAGGTTTCCTCTGCTTGCCCTGCTATTTGGCTCTCGCTCACTGAACAGTACGGAGCCACCGACTTCATGACTGTGGGGGCGTGACTAATAACAGTTAATAAATCGTACCTATATCATATCCTCATATGATATGACAAAAACTACAAATATAATTTTATAATGATTTTTTCAATGATATACTCGTATCTATAAACTTCCATTTTTGTACTATTTTCCTTAGTTTGTATTGTATTGTGTGCCAAATTTATAATCATACGAGGGTCGTAGGCTTGTTGAATATTTGCCATTCATGTCAGCTTGATACTTCTATGTAATTACAAACAAATACACAACAAAAGAAACAAATTATCTTGACAGATGGACCGTGATTTGATCCTATAAGCTTTTTCTTTTGTGGTACTGATTTCTAAACATGTGACTTTAATTACCTGCACATCTCTTGCCCAGTCCTCGTGTAACTGCGTATACATCGTTTTGAGATCTTTCAGAACTTGTGGGACCAAACTTAATAAAGTTTTGCTGTTTTCAAAATTACTTAAATATTGCTCAGCACACATTTGTATTTCTTTTACCTGAAGTTCAATATTATTAATCTGATATTATCTATAAATATAATAAAACTGTAAAAGAGAGTTTTTTTACATTGAATTATATTATATTCAATGTAAAGAACACTTTTTTACAGTACACAATATTTTTTATATTTTATAAATATTTTTAATATTTTTAAAAGTTTTCTCTATCTACATATTTATAAACAAAAGTACGTTATTCGCGTATCACACTAAAACAAAAAGCGCGTCTACCTCCACCTTAAAGGCCGGCAACGCACCTGTAGCTCCTCTGGTGTTACACGGGGTCGTGGGTGGTGGTGATCACTTATCAATAGTTGACCCGAACGCTCGTTTGTCTTGTCCTTTTCCATTCTTTTAGTATGTTATATTTAAAATGTATTATTATTACAAAAAACATCTAATATACTTGATTTTCACACTGCTTCGCCCATTGGACTTGTTGAACAACGGATGACAACTCCGCCGGCTTGTGCATTTTTATGTCCAACTCATCCGATTCTAAATCACTTTGAATATTCTTTAACATTGCAATTAAGGAATTAACGAACAACTCCAATTCATTACTGAGAGCTTGTTTCACAAGAGGCCTGTTTATGAGTGTTTTGTAACGAAGAAATTCGTAGAGCATCTGCAAGAGAAGAAAATAACGAATTTTATCTTTATCCTTTCATCATTATAGAATTAAAAACAATAATTGAAATATATATATATATATTACAACACGTAATGCCCCTAGAATTCGGCAGATAGTGAGGAACGGAAAATCTTAATACTAGTTTATGTTTGCATACTCTGCTAAACTGACGCTAACTTATTTTTTTATATATATTTCCAGATGGGTGATTTAAATTTAATAAAATATATATATATTTGTTTGTAAGTGTAGTACCTGTTTAGTGGATGTGTTACGCATGCGCGGTTTTAATTTTTCAGCGATCCTAACCTCAGCGGGTCTTAAACTAGCAGCAAATTTCGCCACTGCCGACTCCCAAGGTTGATTAGGACCGTTGCAAGTCCAAATATTAATATCTGTAAAGTTTAGATTTCAAATTAATTTATGAAACAACTTCGGCTTTAACTAATTTAATTGTCTTCTCTTTCTTTAAATGGACCAGTGAAAACCTCGTATAAAATAAAATATTTTTTGTATCAATTTCTGAGGGCATAAATAAACTGTCTACAAAACAGACACAGAATGCTAAGCCAGCTGTGGTAGAATTCAATCAAACCATTATGTTCTAAACCAATAACAAAGATTTTATGATGTCATAACAGCAAATTTATATGAAAGAAAAGCTATTATGAAGTGTTTTAACTGTATTAAAAGCAGCCATTCAGAGAGAAACAAGCTGATCTTTGTAATTTCCATGTGATTGATTCTATGGTATTTCTGAATTTTAACGAAATATCTTGCCATCATCTCAATGAACGGAAAGTAGAAAATGCAATGTTGTAGCCACAGAAAATATTTTTTATCTAATGAATATTTAAAGTTATTTAAAAATAGCAACAAAATGAGTAAAATGAAAAGAACCAAAAACTACATAATTATTTTTAACGATTTCGATATTAGGAGTAAACATTTTATTTGCACAATAGGTTGATACTTGGCCATACTTACTTTTAAAAGGCTCTAAAAAGTTGTCACTATTCATTTCAGCTTTTTCATTCACAGTTAATAGCTTAGTTAATTGATTATAAGTTGATCTTATATTATGTATCTGAAAATGTTTAATAAATTCAAATAGAAAAGTTTTTAATTGAATTTCTATGAAAAAACGTTTAAAAAAATATTAAGAATTTAAATAAGAGTCCGGTCGTGGCACAGGGTCACAAATTGACTGTAAATGCGACTGGTTATGGGTTCGACCCCATGAAATGTTAATTTAAATGTATATTTTCATTTCTTCGCTCTGGTGTCGACGCGAAGCGCGGTGTTTTCGCAGTGGTAATAAAAAAAAACTAACTAATAAAACAAACAATATATCTCATATATATGGCATTTGAGACTATGCTACTAATGAGTTTCTACTGAAAAAATACATTTAATTTATAATTATCCTTACCTCTTTAAGTCTATTATCGAAGTTGTTACAGAATATTGGAACATATGGCTTTCCTTTCCATGGATGTAGAGCATAATTCGGCCAGTAAGTTTCAGTAAGAGATTTGCAAGCACTGATCCATGTCTTCATAACATTTAACCCTTCAGTTAAAATAGTCAAAATCTCATTATCTTTTATGTTGTTATGTGCTTTCCACAAATCTATCTGTGATGCGTCTTTCTGAATAACTTTGCAAATAATATGACCTAAAAGTTGGATAGTTTATTTTAAGGCTTTTAGGGTCACGCACTTCAAATGAAAAAAGAAGAAATATGATAAAGGCAACTCATAAAAATTAAAAGGAAAAAATATGGCACACGTGTAATTTAAGATACTACATTTTTAAAAAGCACGTCAAGTTTACGTCCTTTTGGCCAACTAATATGAAAGAGGTATAGAACCCTCGGTGGGCGAATTTAACTATCCTTGGTACCCTGATCAATTTTTTTATATTGTAAGTGTATACTAACCAATTATATCAAAAACAAGAATCATTCGATTTTCTGGATAAGGCATAATAGTGTATCTCCAAATATCGTCACATATTCCAGCAATATTTTCCGCCGCATCCCGAACTTCTTGCAAAGGACTTGATTGCAATGATCTTAAAAAAAAAGTAACTCAAAAATCATTTTCCTCACATAAAGCAGGGTAGACAGAGGGATCATAGTGTTAAAACACTCTGTTCCCCACTTTCCCCCAAATTTTTCGAAGGATTGCATGTTGAGTGGCGGAACTCAACGCCGGGCTTGGGGCCAGAGCGAAGAAATGAAAATGCTAAATAATAATTTATTCAATTGAGTGGGCATCAAATCACAATCATTGTCTTTCAGTTACACCCTAGTGCAACTGTGGCACGACAACCTCTCTCTTATTATTTTAATTTAAACAAATATATCTAACTTTAACCCTCTTATAAACTAAACAATCTAAACACAATCACAAAATCATCACCAGAATTGAAAAAAACAGACCTAATTTCTTCACAAATATCTTCAAATAAAATGCAAAAAGAAGATGCAGCCTCTCTTTCCTTCTTGTTAGCATCTCTCTTTTGTCCAACAGATTTCCAATAAGCCACTTCATCATCTATTGTTAAGATTACTGTTAAAATTAAAAAAATACCTTTCATTTTATTGCACCTTTACACTGTATCCTGATGTAAATAAAGGTAAACAGTTTCCTCTGGAAATTCTTCCTTTTCTTTTCAGTTTCACGCTGTATCCCGCAGACAGAAGGGTAGGCAGAGGGCATCTCGGTGTTAAGACACTCCGTTCTCCACTATCTGCCAAATTCTGGAGGCGTTGCGTGTTGATTGGCAGAACTCAACGCCGCACTTTGCCTCGACACCAGAGCGAAGAAAAATGGAAATATAAATGTAAAGAAATATTTCACTTCTTCGAGTGGAAATCGAACCCACAACCGTCGCGTTTACGGGCGGCTCCCTTGACCACTGCGCCACGGTGCGACGGCCTATTGTCTTTCTTTTTTTCTCTTTTTCTATCAAATTTTCAAAGCATTCATTGGTGTAGGAATTTGAGGAGTTGGATGGTTCATGTTCATCTCAAAAAATTTGCCCAGAAAAATAAAAAAAAAATAACATTTATATGAATATATATGTTCAAAACTACTCCCATGGAGGCCTGGTATAATGAATAGCAGAACTTATCACCACACTTTCTACCATTATAAGGAAATTAAACTATTTCATTAACTTAGAGTGATAAGCCCACAACTATCTCTATCAAAGTCTTCTGCTGGGCAATGATGGTTTCAAAACATTACTTTTTCATTATATTATGCCTAATGATCCATCATCTAATAATAAATAATCTTTTATGTAATTAAACAAATAGTGCATATTTTAAAAAAATGTAGTTGGCAATTGTAGGTTCATTTTGTATTTACCTTTTATATCTTCTGCTCCCTTACCATGAGTTAAAATTCTCAAATTAGATTCCAAATCAGATAAATTTTTTTGGAGCTTACTAAAATAAAGATCGTCTTCCTGACAAAAAACAAAGATCATTGACATTTAATATTATGTGCAATCACTAAAAATATGAATTGATAAAATTAATTGCTACCAACAAAATCAGTCTTGTAAATAAAAAATATCAACTTACTACTGTTAGTAATGGGTTGTATACTTGTTTTAAGATTTGATATAAAGATTCAGCTGCATCAGTAGACAAAGTCACAAAATTAATGTGATTTAAAGCATCTTCAGAATTCAAGACTTGAGGTAGGTTTTTATAAAAAACTATTGATTTAGTAAAACCTCCTTGTATCTAAAAGTTAATGTATATTGTATTTAGATATTATTATTTAGATTTACATTGGTGTTTGTTTTAAAAGTTCAAATAATTATTTTTACTTTTGTGTTAAACAACAACACATTATCACTGCTAATATATGCTTGTAGTAGAAGTGAGTGTGAATTATGTATGAAATCATTTAAATAATCCTCATTGACTTCAATATTTCCTCGACAAATAGAAAAAAATGTTTCTGGAAAGAAAAACAATAACATTGTTATTAAATGTTTTCATGTGTATTCAACAGTTCTAACAGTAAATTTTTAAAATTTATTGGCATATAAAAATATAAGTAAGTACATTATTATATAAAACACTATCTTATTGAGTAACAATCATACATTGATGAAGCATACATTGATTAATCATAAAAATATTTGCATTTTGATGTTTTTAAAGTTTAAACCATAGAATAAGGATATGTACCTGCGGCATTTACAATAAATTCTGCAACAACAGTCATTTTTTTCAACTATTGTGAAATAGTTGTGGCTATTTTGCCTCACTAACTTGCAAAGTAATTGTTTTGTTTTGAGCATCTCCATAGAAACGGTTTTCATATAGTGACTTGAGACTTTTCTTCCTGATATGTTATTTTATTGACATATGGTTGTCAAATATCTCACTTTCGCTTTTTTGCTCTTTATTCAATGCTTTATAAAAAAGTATTACAGTGATCAAATTTATATCATCCACTCCACCTGGATATGTGGCACTCCACTACTGTACGGTTTTGTAGGAACTTCCTTCCATGCCCCAAGGAACTGTGGAATGGCCTACCCGCGGCGGTGTTTCCAGCTCGATACGACATGGGTACCTTCTAAAAGCGCGTCTATCAACACCTTAAAGGTCGGCAACGCACCTGTAGCTCCTCTGGTGTTGCACGAAGTCGTGGGCGGCGGTGATCACTTACCATCAGGCTCCCGGCCCGAACGCTCATTTGCCTTATCCTTTATCCATAAAAATAAAAATAAAAAATTAAAAAGGCGATTTAGTTCAAATATGCGCCGTTTCCTTCGATAATCTGTTTCCATCTAGACGGCAACTTCATAATACCCTCCTCGTAGAACGGGGGCTTCTCCTTTTTTGCGAAGAACTCGGACAGCCACTTTTCACAAGCCTCTTTTGAGGCCAAATTTACACCACCAAGGGCGTTTTGCATGGACAGGAACAGGTGGTAATCACTTGGCGCTATGTCCGGACTATATGGTGGATGCAATAAAACCTCCCATCCGAACTACCGTATCTTCTGACGAGTCACCAAAGATATGTATGGCCTGGCGTTGTCCTGGTAGAACACAACACCCTTCCTGTTGGCCAATTCTGGACGCTTCTGGTCGATCGCCTGCTTCAACCAGTCAAAAGAAATGGTAGAATTAAGCATCCGGCCATATGGGATAAGCTCATAATGGATGATTCCCATCCAATCCCACCACACACAGCAAAATCTTCCTGGCCATCAATCCGGGCTTGGCCACCGTCTGGGCCGCTTCACGGTTTGGTGACTAACTCCTATCTTCTGGGCGATGTCACGATATGTCACATGCCGGTCTAACTCGATGTTTTCCAGGATTTTATTGATATTCGTCGTCACAGGTCTTCCGCCGGCTGGCTTATCCATGGTGTCGTTTTCACCGGCTCTGTATCGTCGATACCATTCCTCCGCGGTTCGTGAGTGATAGAGTGCCACCATCCCCCAAAACACCATTAATCTCACGGAACGTTTCTGTAGCGGATTTGCCTTTAATGAATGTAAACTTCAAAATAGCGCGAATTTCGACGTTAGTGAACTCTATGTTTACACGTCTATAACTTTTGAATGTAGTATCCAAAGTAATCATGCATAGAGTAATGATACTATATTAAATGATAGATGGCGCAATATACACAAAAAAGGGGACTACTACGCTAAAAGCGGCACAAAGTAATTTATATAATGAGAATTTAATTTATTAGCTATACATTTATTTTAATCTTAAATAAAGGGCCAACGCTGATTCTCCTCTTTCATCCTACTGCAAAAGCTGTAACGCTGGTTTTTATTTAGATTAAATTATATATATTAAAAAAGTTGCTTATATTTGCTTCTATGAAGTCTTCAATATTTATATATGTATTTATTTAAATATTTAATTACAATGTAGCTTATGCTAAAAGTTTTAGTACAGCCATCTATACTTTCATTGATGAAACCATAATTCATCCCTAATTTTATAGGCAAAAACTATATCTCGTTTTTATGAGTTACAAAATAAATAAAATATATTAAAAACATAATCGATATGTAATAAAATGTGCACAACGTATGAATTATTATTAGCTTAAAATGGTAGATTTATTTCATCTTATAAAATTTTAAAAGTTAATTCTTTATAAATATATAATTCTATAATAATCACCTTTAGAAAGAGCATTATATTTGATATATAATAAATAGAATAAAATATATAAATTAAGAATATTTAAAATAGTAGACAGTAATCGACTTATAAAAACTTCAAATCTTTTCAGGAGTAAGTATAATTAAGTGCTGGCAGCATTGCTAAATATTTTATCTATACAATATTCTTAATATTTATTTTGACTAATTGAGGCGATAAAATATCAAAATAAAAATCTTAAACCATTAAAAAATTTATCCTTCTGGCTTGAATTGGCATTTTTTTAAGTAAATTAAATTATATATACTTCAAAATGTTGCGCAGTCGTCTAGTAAGTGTACATTACTAAGACTTATATAATTATAATTTAATAAATTGTTCTATATATTAGTAATTCTAGTTCATAATTCACATGTACACATTTCTAATTATTTTACAGACAGTAAAGGCTGTGCGACAACTACAATTCTTAACATATGCCAGTGATACTACGAAGTCTGTCGACACAACTTACATGGAAATTCCTCTTTACGATGTTGATAAACCACAAACTTTAGAAAAAAGAAAAGCTAGGTTTGTGTCACTGTTAATTCATAACAGCTTATATTATAATTATATATATTTCGTGTTCATAACATTTAAATCATACAAATAACAGATTTTTCAGACATTCTTATTCTTTTTCCAGACTGCACTATCAATCACGTAAGAGAGGCATGTTGGAAAATGACCTTCTACTGAGCACTTTTGCTAAGAAATACTTAGATGGATTTACAGAAAATCAAACAATGATGTATGACCGGCTAATAAATTCCCCAAGCAATGATTGGGATATTTTTTACTGGATTGTAGAAAAAAAGCCAACGCCAAAAGAATTTGACAATGAAATTATGCAGCTTCTTAAAAAACATGCAAAAAATGAGAATAAAATTACTCTTTCGCAACCACCACTTAATTAATAAAATAAACATTTTATTTATAACTCGAGAACTCTATTTAGTAATTTAGCTGTTTGAAAAAGTTAAAGTTTATGTTTAATGTAGTATAGTGCTGTCAAAACTTATTAAATATTTTATGAATTATGATAAATAGATATATCTTAAATAGATGCCTAATTAAATTTAATAAAAGTAATTAAATATTTATTTGATTTATTGCTATTTTTATAATACTTTCAAGAGGTATTTTTATATGTCCTACATGATTTGCATACTAGTAACAGATTTTATGCAGAATTATATCCATGTTTCCAGGAGAATTACTAAAGCTGCAATTTTGGGATGTGAATTATTAGTAGCTAGACCTGATGCAGACTGAAGTATCACTGGACTAGCATTATTATTGGCATAATCAGTAGGATTTTTATTGAGATATTTTAATACATGATATTAATATTTTTTATCAAACAGTATTTAATAAATAAATGACAAAAACATAACATAAAACCACAAAATGAGGAAAAATAAAGGTAAAATCAGGATCAATTCTTCAACAAATTAACTTTTTCTATGCATCAATGTAAAGTTTCATTAGGTCTGGACTGTTAACATTTCTGTTTTGAAAACATATGTTTTATTGTTTTCAGATATGAAAGAAATTGACTTAGTGGAGGCTCATTTGGCTATCAATAATATGAAATCTAGACTAACTAAAAACCATTTGATTGAAAGGCAAAATGTACCACCTTCTGAAAATACTCAATTTTCTTGTTAATTGCAATTGCCCATTTACATTATATGGCATACTTAAGAGGAATGCTCATTATTTACCATACACCATAGAAATGAAGATAATTTGATTGTAATCAATATCCTAAGAGAGAACAGAACTGAAAATCAAGAAAGGGCATCTGAGCATTCATCTTTCTTTCATTTCTTTAATACCTGTGTGTTTTCATAGTGTACTGTAGCCATGCTGTTTCGCTGTGTCATCAATGCAGCTAGGCCACCACTAATTCTGTTGCTGGCAGCAATATGCCCTTTCACATCTATTTCGCATTTTCTGCCTCTACTAAACATTATCATAAATCCTACTCAAATATATTCAGCTTATTATAATTAAGTTAATATTTTGATAATACTCATATTTTGGTGTAGTACTTAGTATAATTTTTGGTAATTTTAATGGATCAGTTCATTAAAGAATGCATGGCTAACACAAAATTAACAATTAATTGCAGTGCAATAACTCTTAATAAAATGTTATATTGTTCAAATCTCATGTATATAATTTTTTTTTAACGTTCAACAGCAATCATTCCGTTCCGAATTCTAGGGGCATTGTGTGTTGAGTGGCGGAACTCAACGCCGCGCTTTGTCTTGACACCAGAGCGAAAAAATGAAGATGTTAAATATTTTATTTCTTCAAGTGGGGATCGAACCCAGCAACCAATAGCATTTACACATTGTGCCCCTGGGTCATGACTGACTTCATATATAATGTAGTTGTACGGATGATAGCAAAAGAAAACTGGCAGTATTTTTTTATCCAAACTTATTATGTTTCGCATAAATGGAAGTTAGTTGGATAGACTTATTAACATATTCATTAAAATGTGTATGAATGTGGGTACACTCATTATACTAAGCACACATTGAATACTGTGATAGCAATCTTAAATTATACCTTTCTGATTATTTAATGTCATTCAATGTGGAAAATTAAATGTGTTTTTAAATCACCTTAAAAGAATAACTGCGCTAATAAATACAATATACGCAGGAAAGCGACAACGCATACCATATTATATTTTACGTGACCCCACGGCGGCACCTTCGGGACCTACGCAGTCGGGCTTAAGTCGGACCGCTCGGCAATTGTGCGCGCGCTCTTTAAAAACTAATTGCGCGTAATGGTCTTATTTTGATAAGTTTCTCTGAGTCAAGTGATGTCTTATAATTTGTGTTGACTGTGAATGACTACGTCAAAGGTCAGCCCGCAATCTTATCTATTGCTCTTTAAATATTAGCGCCGTGATGAACTGAAGTCAGTTAACTGCGAACTCTTAATTAATACTAATCTCAGTGGTGTAAAAAGTTACTTTTTGGATATTTAAAAAAAAATCTACTTGTGCCCCGTATTCAATTAAATAATTGTGAAAAGTGAGCTTATTGTGATTCAGATAAAATGCCTATTCGTCGGAGCAAGGTTTGTTGATATTATTTTAATAATGTTCTTTTATTCCATTTTTATTTCAAATAAGATTTTATAAAGGATATCGCGAAGCTTTTATGAGGCCGTCGTGGCGCAGCAGCACAAGGGTGTAACTGTAACGCGACGGTTGTGGGTTCGATCCCCACTCGAGGAAGTGAAATATTTATTTACGTTTATATATCCATTTATTCGCTCTGGTGTGGAGGCAAAGGGCAGCGTTGAGTTCTTCTACTCAATATGCAATGCCTCCAGAATTCGGCAGAAAGTGGGGAACAGAGTGTCTTAACACCATGTCCCTCTGCCTACCCTGCTGTGCAGGATACAGCGTGTAGCTGATTTTTTGATTTTTAAGGTCTTATTTTCTAATTATTACCTCTAGCATCGGGTGAGATTTTTGTCGTGCTAATATAAATGCTATACATTAAAGTACAATTTAAAATAAATAATATTTAACCCCACAAGCCAAGATTTTATATCAATATTTTTCTATATAATATATATTAACAATAATTAATTAAACAGTATTAAATTAAAACAGTATTAAAATTGTAATGTATTTATTAAGCGGTGTTGAGTTAAGTCACTCAATTCGCAATGCCAGATCCAGAATTGGAACACTAAGTTCCTAGGTTTAGGTTAGGATTACCTACCTTACCTAGGTTAGGTTAGATCCAGAATTGGAACACTAAGTTCCTAGGTTTAGGTTAGGATTACCTACCTTACCTAGGTTAGGTTAGATCCAGAATTGGAACACTAAGTTCCTCGGTTCCTCCTAGGCTAAAAAAATAATTACACACATGCCTCCTTATAAAAACATTCATTTTTATACCGGTCATTCGCGGTTCATTTCTATATCGGTGTACAATTTTTTTCTAAAATACATCATAAGTATTTGATAGAGAAATTAATAAAATAAAAAAAAAATGTTTTCATAGTTTATTAACAAATACAACAAGAGCAGAGAGATGTGAAGGAGACGTAATATAGTTTTAAAAACAAGTAAGTAATAAACTTTTAACAAAATAAAATATAAGAAGATAAAGTAAAAAATCTACATGTAAAATATTTTTTATAAGCGTATCGGAATTCGGAAAGCCACTGTTCGCATTTGTGTTTACTTATGTTAAGTTTACTTTAAGAATATAAACAATATAATTAACAATAAACACATTAAGCAAAAGTGAACAATATTGCAATTGAGTTGATTAGCAGGATATTAAGGTGTAATTATTTAGCGCACGAAAATAGTTAAATTAAATGTATTAATTAGTGTAAGTTTTTGTAATGTATAAATTGAATAAATAAAAATAGGAAAATCGAGAGTCGGGCTCTCCCACCGAGGGTTCCGTACAAAAATTGGAAGTCTCGAGCTTATTCTGAAATTCAAGCTTTGCTTAGCCAGAGCCCTTTCATCTGATACCTCACTTGAATTTAATACAAATATTTTGCACCTCCTGAAAATCATGAGACCTGAGTTTCTTGACGAATGATTCTGATATCTTTATTTAAGTGTGATGCGCGTTTAGCAAAAAAAAAAACTTTTATAGGATTCCGTATCTTTTAAGGAAAAAAGAAACTCTTATAAAATCACTTTGTTGTCCGTCTGTCCGTCACAGCTTGTCTGTCAAGACCAGTTCTCAGGAACGCTTGGAGAGTTGAAATTCAAACCATATGCTACAGCCCTATGATTTTCTGAATAAATCGTAATTCTACATTTACATAAAAAAGATATGGTTGTTTATACTGCAAAAAACGCGTATTTTAATACAACAAAGGGAATCAAAATTAATAGGGTACTTCCGGTTGACCTTGAATCATGAGCTTTGGCAGCCAGCCTCAATCTAGGTAGAACTAGTTCAGGAAACAATCAGAAAAACTATAAACTTGTGGTTAAATTCTAATCTTCCTATCCTTGATATTAAAACCGCTAATTCAAGTGAGATATCAGATGAAAGGGCTAAGCTAAGCTTGAATTTCAGAAAAACCTCAAAACCTCCAATTTTTATACGGAGCCCTCGATGTGCGAGCCCAGTTTGGGTTTGTTTTTTTATAATTATCTAAACAAAATCATCACGTTAAATTTCTAACGTACATAGTTACTGAGGATTTGATACATATTTCATTAATCCGCTCTCTAAGAATAAAAAAAATAGTGACTGATCGAAGGCTCTGTTTTGGCTCGAATCGCACGTTCGGCCATAGTTTCGGCCGAATTTTAAGTCGTGTCAAAATTTATTACTTGTCACGTCATGTAGACGTCACTACAAATGATCGTCGTCCACGAGTACGAGAACGAATGAAATGAAAGTTATTAATTGTAAATTTTTATAATTTGCAATTAATAACTTTTTTAAAATAATTAATTATTATAAATCATGTAAATCTTGCGTGTACAATTTTTTAAACGATCTCAATATATTAAATAAATAATATAGTGTTACATGTTATAGTGTTACAATATAATAAATTAATATAGTGATGTAAAGGAATATATAATAACTAGCCGACCTGGGCAGCTTCGTCTGATTGAACTGTACGAATATTTATTAAATATATTGATGAAATTATTTTCAGCTTAGGGGGTGAATTCTGATAAGCTAAAAAACATTTTTAAGAGTTTAAATTTAAAATTTTATAACAATCGATGCTGTTATAAAAAAAATACATACAAATATTCAACCCCTATTTCATCCCTTTGGGGTTAAAATTTTTCAAAATTCCTTCTTAATGGGCGTCAACATTACAAAAATAAACATCTGTCCAAATTTCACTTTACCATTAGAGGTAACCTCTAATGGCTGTGCGTGCGTCTTATCCCAGTCAGTGGAAACATCTTATATATGTACATTTCAATAAACTGTATTAAAAAAAAAGCACTTATTTATTATTGATATTAGAAGAAATACCGTATAATTGTAATAAGTTATTTACCATTATATATTGAAAATTTTAAAATACTGTACGACGTAGCTCGGTTTATGTATTTGAAATTCAAATTTGCAAAATTTGACTACAAAATAAATACCTAAGCCATTGTTACGCAGTGTACATATGTTACATATAATAATTAATCATCTATTAACTAACTTTCTGTTAACAATTGAACGCAGATATATGTGTATACATTGGATATTATACATACAAAAGCCTGCCTACACAAAATAAAAAAAAAAACTGGACACGCATCGCCGTGTTTTACACGGACTTTGATCCGTCCTTGAACGGATTATGGGCTATTTTTTAATGTTATTCCACACATCAATAATGTAAAAAAATATAAATTATTTATAAAGTAAAACGTCGAATGTCAAATATAAAAATGTATATTCTAAAACGTAGATAAATAAAATGATTTTAAAAATAAAACTTTATATAAAAGAATAATAATTTATCTATAAAAATAATGATAAACGCGAAATGACATCCAAGTTCAATATTGAATAACGCTTTCGACTTAGTCGTGCCAAATTCTGTGTTGACTGTGTACTTTCAGTTCAAGATGTGACCGGTACCTACTCTTCCTACGCCCACGCTTACTGGACTGATTGGCGGTTTATATACCGCACATATCAACCGCCAAATCCCTATAATAATGCTTAGTATTATACTACTGAAAAGAGTTTGATTCATAATTTTATCAAATCAAATAAATGTCCATGACATTTCTGTTATAAGCCAACCCAGTCGTCACACAGGGGCAAAGGATGCGGATTCGGTTACCACTCGAAGAAACGAAATATTAAATATTTTTATTTTCTCGCTTTGGTAAAGCGCGGCGTTAAGTTCCGCCACTCAACACGCAATGCCTCTAGAATTAAACGGATAGTGATACAGAGAGACAACACTAGGTTCCTGGTTCCCACAGCCCCTTCTACGTACGGGAGGGATACATTGTGAATCGATTACCAAATAATCAATAAATAACATCATAAATTTCAAATCCTTGCCTTCTACATCGATCATTCAAACAATGATTTGTAAAGATATGTCTGCTTGTGAGTTTCAGCACACTAATGACAGAAATAGCTAAACCGATTTAAATGCGATTTTCATTCTTGTATTTAGTGTTAGCTATATTTCAATCGGTTCATAGCTTAGATTAAATTTCGAGATCTGAAACACTGTTTTTATTACCTCTACAGGTCTAGAGCATTTCATCAGTAGGTACAATCCGCAAGCCTGTTAAAGTTGAAAGAGTCGTATTTGTGCGGGTGTACACGAGTACATGTATAACGTAGGTGTGAGTCTTCCTTGACTTTAAAAGGTTTATATGGGTTTGTTGGTGTTGACAACTGACTTACAACCTTAGCAGTGATAGAGAGAGAACGTCACATATTTAATTTTTGATAATATATTATTTTGTGCTCGATTTACTGAAAGTTAAAAAAATTTCTCGGCCTCGCGAAGTGTATGTAATACGGAATGTAATGTAATGTGTCTACGTTAGTTTATTTTTTAGTTTCACGCAGGATATGCTTAGAAATATTCTGTTCTTTACTTTTCGCACGTCGCCTCAATGTCCTCATGAAAGATCATTTTTAGAGGTTATATATATCGACAGATACATAGTAAATTGCTTACTTGAAAACTTAAATATAAAATCATCTTCACCATGCATCCCGCATACAGCAAGGCGGTAGTAGAGGGAACCTAGTGATAACAATTAAAAAATATAACAATTTAATAATAAATATACTTGCGTAGGTCCTGATAAAATGGATATACGAAAACCAGCACAAAATGCAGACTGTAAGGTGCTGCAGTTCACTTCTTAGGTACAAAGAGGTAGAAGAGAGCGCGCACATTGAGCCCGAAGCGACCGCCGCACCACAGACCGCGCCACGCCCGCAAATAAGCCCAGAGTTCTCCTTTAAGGTAAATCGGCAACAACAATAAATATAATCTATTTTATATAACACGTTAATTTAATAATTGTAAAAAAATATGAGGTAAATTATACTTATTATATTATACTGCTTAAATAATCACATTTTAAATTTACTTATTTCCGATTGTTTACGCGGTAGATATATGTATATACTTGTTTAGACTTTGGTTAGTTTAAGTTAAAAGCAATGATAGTATTATTTAATATTTAATAAAATTAAATATTTTTTACGCTTATGAAATAATATAACACATATACAACGTATATAACTTTTTTATTTACTTGACATTTTAAACAAAATATTTTAACCAATCCAATGTATGAACTTATTTAATTTCACAGTACGATGATCTGCAAGTAAGATTAGCAGCACCCTACCAGTTGCAACCCAAACCTGAGGCCAGTGATCTAGGGTTTGGAAGGTATTTTACCGACCATATGCTCAAAATAAATTATCACAAACACCTTGGAGGGTGGCAAAAGCCGGAAATAACTCCATTTGAAAATCTAAGTCTACATCCAGCTTCAAAAGCTCTACATTATGCTATACAAGTACGTGCTAAATAATCAACTTATTACCATAACCATTGCTGATAATATACTGTGAGATGGAATTTATATATGTATATATATAACATAATAATCTATCACTTTAAAAGTTCTATTTACTTATTTTTGCAGCTTTTTGAAGGAATGAAAGCCTACAGAGGAGCAGATGATAAAATACGATTGTTTCGACCAGATCTTAATATGAAAAGAATGAATTTGGCAGCCCAACGGTCAGGTTTACCAACGTTTGACGAGGATGAATTAATTAAATGTATAGTCCGGCTCATTCAAATTGAACAAGAATGGGTTCCTCATTCAGAGACTTCTACGCTCTATGTACGGCCTACGTTAATAGGCACTGAGGTAGGTTGAGTGAAATCATTTCCTTATTTACTAACATAAAAATTAAAGTAAATATAGGGTGTTTGCTTTGCCTAAACGCGTGTGTAGTTCCTAAATGTTATAGTGAGCAAATAATGACGTTGCTGTATGTATTAAAGAAAAAGAAATCACAACGACGCAGAATCTCGTGTTTGTATAATCATATTCTACTTAAAACTAGCACTTATGATAGTAACAATCATAAACAATTCCTAAGGATGGTAAATAGAGATCAGAGAGATGGCAAAAAATATGGTACGCATTAAGTCATTTATCAAGCAAATATTTGCGTACAGTTCATTTTGTTATCTTGTTTAAATAAGCGAAATATTTAATTTTACAATGATAACACCCTAAAGATATACTGAATGTACATAATAAGTATATTGTTAAAAACGCGTAGATCATTCAAGAAAACCTGCGTGCCATACTTTTTTTCAATGTCATTTCCATTTGATTTTATAAACAAAACAAATATAGAGATATAATGTTCCATGGTCAAGAAATTAAATTTGATTTCAAAACTGTCAACCCTGCTAAGCGCGCAAAAGCATGAAAGTGTTTTTAATAAGTATTTTTATATATTCCACAAATTATTTTAAATGTAAATTGTAATTAATACTGTATTGTTTATTTTTAGCCCACGTTTGGAATAGTGGCCTCAGATTCGGCATTACTGTTTGCAATCTTGAGTCCGGTGAGTTCGTACTATAAGCCAAATTCCGACGGAGCGGTATCGATTTTTGCAGACCCGAGTGTGGTTCGAGCTTTTCCTGGCGGAGTTGGAAATAGAAAAGTGGGTTCGAACTATGGACCAACTATAGGTATTATACTTTGTGCTTATTGAATGTTTTTCAAATATTTAGATTTAAAACGTACTTTTTTTTTGTCTTATATTAACTTCTTTTTCAAAATAACAATATACTAATATTTATTTCAGAGGCTACGGCTCGAGCGGCAAAATTAGGACATCAGCAAGTATTGTGGTTATTTGGTCCAAATCGAGAATTAACTGAAGTTGGATCTATGAATATTTTCATCGTTTTTATAAATGAACAAGGAGGTCAGTATTTGGCGGCGAAACTTAAGTAATACGTTATAGATTTTTATCTAAACGGCTTATATGATAAAATTTGGAAATATCATGCTAATATACTGTCTGATGTAGTAAAGTGTTGTTATTTCATGTAACGTAGCCTCGTCCAGGCTATAATTGACTGTCAGCGTGAGACACTCCACATTGTCATGTTATCTTGTAGATAGCGCGCTGACCCTCTGACCAGTATATGCTCGTTTTGTACAATCTGAAGCAATAACAGTCGTTGGTAACATCATTTTATTTTTGTAGATTCCTTTTCCTTTCCATATCTATTTATTGAACACTGTTCACAGTTTGACAGTAAAATTATGTTTATTTGTTTTGTCTAGAATGACAAAATTTTGTTTTTGTTTTTTATCTTTAGATAAACAAATGAGCACGCCTCCGCTTAATGGACTCATTCTGCCTGGAATCACGCGTTGTTCAGTTCTTGAGCTGGCTAGCCAATGGGAAGACTTAATTGTTAAAGAAGAAGTTATTACTATGGATCGAGTTATTCAATTAAATAAGGAAGGACGGGTAAGTTTCCTGTATACGGTCGATAGAAAATATTTACACTTACAAAAATAAACACTGATGAAATTAACACTGTAATAATAAACAAGTATTTTTTCAATGTTTCAAATGTATTTATAAATATTATATTTAGATTTGTTTTTTTACAAAGACTTCCAATATTGATATTATGTTTATAAACTCCCAGTTGCTGGAAATGTTTGGATCTGGAACGGCAGCTGTTGTTACACCAGTTAAAAATGTCGAATACCTCGATGAAAACATCTACATACCAACCTTGGAGCAGCCTCAGCCCATATACCAACGACTTAAAGACACGTTGCTAGCTATACAATATGGCCATATAGAGCACCCGTTCACCAAAATTATTTCATAGTATAAGTGATATATTATACATATAAGTTGTACAATTATTTGAGTGCTTAGTGAATATAAAAGTGACTCTTCAGCAGACTGTATAGCTCCATGGATCTGCCACGTGAGTTACGCTATCCTACGAAAACATCAAGGGTCATATTGAGCGGTGACAGAATCTGATGTGAGAACGTTATGTAGAACTACGTAAATTATCAAGAAATGATATCGTTCTATAAATATTTACTTAATTTTAATTATACCACTAGATAAACACAAAATATCTTATGTAACAAGTGTAATACATGATATAAATATCTAGTTCGTAAATCGAATCAGGAAAATATTTAAAAATGTAAAATAAATATAAGATTTTATTTTTAAGTAAAAAATCTAGTTGCATATTGATTGATAATTATAAAGGAAAACAGTATGAAAATTTTAAAATTTGTCTTTTTTCGAACATATATATATACAAAGCCACCGTCCAGGGCCGCAAGTTATGACCTAGTTTCTTTTTTAATTTGTAGCGAAATCGATTGTGAAGAATTGAATAAAAGAAACTTAATTATTAAATGTTTATAACTCACGGCATGTATTTACGTTTAGTAAAAAAAAGTCAAAAAGTTTAACGGGATTATTCCCGTCGCTAATATATCCAGGAAAATGTAATGTAAAAATAAATCAATTTTTGGAACAATCTACATGCTTGATTGTACAAAAAGACTCCTCTTGCTAGAGTTATTTTGCGTTATTAATTAAAAGTGAAATAATAAGCATCTAAATTTATCATCCCCAAAACTATAAATACTATAATATACATTTAATATGAATAATAAGATGTACAATTTTTTTTTATAAGAATTTAGCATTTTGAGCTTGAGTTATATTATAAGTAGGGACATAGAAATTTTGCAATGTTTAAATTAAGAAATTTAATTTTTCAACTAATTTATTTATAGCAAATTATTTAGATACAAATTTTTTTTTTTAAACTACATTTCATTTTTTATGACCCGGAAAAGTCTTTTGAACTTCTATGTGGATTAAATTAAAAAATAAGGACAAGATATTGTTTATAATTTCCATGAGATTGACAATAATAATTGTTAAAACATCGTTATCATATTTGTAAAATATCAATTTTTACTATAACAACAATATTCATCAAGAAAATATGTTGAAAAATTACAATATTCATATAACACAAAACTTCTATTAGTGTCAATTTGTTAGACAATCATCCTTATACTTTGTATTCATCCCTGATGTCTATACCTACAAATACATAATAGGATCTATAGGAAACGCGGCTTATCATATCCAGGGGCAGCTTAACCTATAGTGCAGGGTGTGCAATGGAGACGGGCACCGCGGCCGACAGCTAAAAGCATTGACTTGGACCATTATGGTACAAAAATGATATGACAGAAGCAGCCAGCCAGCGCGGTGGCGGCAGTTATCAAAAGAAACCATACTGTAAGCTATGCCTACTTATAAAATAGCTTGTTGGAATATGAAAAACCTTTCTTGTTACGACGGCAAAGTTAATAGTTACAGGGTTTCATTGCACACGGGTGCTACAGTTAGTGCCGTACTTGATCATATATATATATATATATATATCGCTGTGACGAATGCATATAATAATGCATATAGAATAGATAGAACCAAAAAAATTGATACTATAATAATCATCGAATTCCACAAAATTTTAAAAGCACTAGTAAGAAAATTGTCAAGCTTCAAGATTTCGTATGTAAGGAATTATTGAAAAAATAAAGTATTATGTTATTAAGTATCACAAATATATTGTTTTAGGTTATTTTGCGATGTATTTATAAATAATTAAATAATTAATGTACTCGTAGGTTCCTATAGATTTTGTAAAGTGTTGTTATTTTATGTGATTTTTAATATAAAATTTTTATGTTACTTTGGTATTTTTTATTTAGCCAGCTATTTTATTTATGTAGTCTGAGATAATTATGTTAAATTAAAAACAAATAAAATTTCACAATTTATTAGTATCTAAAGAAACTTATCAAATATACATAATAATAATATTCAATAATAACGTTTGAACAACAGCCAAACTTTACATGAAGTAGACATCAGTTAACACATTTTTCTTTAAAGCTGCCTATTATTACTAATAATATAAGATAAAATAATGTAAGATAAGCTATAAACTAAAAATAAGAGATATAAACATCAATAAGGCCTCAATTATCACAAGAACTTCACATTATTCTGGCGGTAAAGGCAAATCGTCCTCAAAATCTTCTTTAATTTTCTGCTTGCTTTCCGTTCGACTGACGGGGGCTGTCAACTCGTAAGTAGTATCGCGAATTAAGGGTTCAGTAGGTTCTCTGAAAATTTAAAATATTTATAATTTGTATTTTAGTTTTGATAACAGTATTGTTTTAAATTGAAGTATAAATCTTACATAGATTTCGTTTAATTAGATTTTTTTATTGAACAGAAATAGATTAGATACTTTTAAAATAGAATAGTATTTATTATGTCTCTCTACAACATTTGCGGGACCTCTAGGTGTATGAATAACTTTATAAAAATATGGCAGGCAGAAAGTAAAAAAAAATCACAAATGCATGACACTTTGTATGAGCTATCATATTGGCAACATTCAAATTTGATTGAATTATTGAAACTATCGCGTTTATCAGATAATGAACCTCGTAGATTGTACATACACATATATATATATATATATATGACTATTAAATGTAGCTGTTGTAGAAGTAAGAAATATAATATAATACCATAATGTGTAGTTAGTTATGTTGGGAGTATTAATAATAAACATTTAGTTCAACGAGTTTTTTGGTTTAATTTATATAAATATATTCCTTTAATGTTTGTGTTAGTGACGTATCAGATAAGGGCTTTGGCTAAGCTAAGCCTGAATTTTTCCAAGTTTCTCTAAATTTTGTACGGAACCCTCGGTGGACGAGCCCGAATCACACTTGTCCGGTTTTTTTTGTTTTCATCCTCATTCACTTTGGCCCTATTGACTTTATTTACAGATAGCGATAGAGTACGCGACACTACCGGGTCTCCTACGAGTGCGTGGTTAACTCATAAAAGATTGACTGCGCGGAATTTTTCGGAGATATTACCGGGGTCAATAAGGAACTTTGTTTATATCTAAAATTATTGTCGATTTTAAATTTAACTTTCCACACAAGGTACACGCTTGATAATTTATGTAAACATATATAGATATGAGGCAATATCTATTAAAACAGTAAAGATGACTTTTAAGGGGTTTTTACATAAAATATTTACGTATGTAAATAGCACATACAAAGAGGCACATCACAGGTTATTTAGGTAGGCAGATAACAGCGTGATAATATTTCAATACAAGCATAAAAAAATAGAGACAAGGAAAATGCGGATGTATATAGGTGTTGTTGGTACAGATATTACAGTAATAATTTTTCAAATTCATTTATTTTAACTACATTTTCTAGCTGAATATAAGCATTAATGTTTTTTATGTAAGTTCTATATGAATTTGATAGTTCATAATTGACATTTTAAGAAAATTGTTAAATATTAATTGAACGCGACCTCATTGACGTAACGTCACGCCCTCGCGGCATATCTAGGAGGCAAAACGCAAATAGTTAATGTACGTCGATCAAAACGTCATCACATTTGTTCAAAACATATGATAGATTTGCTTTTGTAAATTGATAAAAGTAACTATACATTTATTTCTTTTATGCAGATTTCGTCACCCATATGATTAATATTAAACAATAAAAAGCTAATATACAATGTAAACACGTATCTACATAACAGAACAGAAATTAAACTTAATTGATTTATAATATATTTTTTACTAAAGACAAGATATACATATGAAAATAATAATTTTAAAAAATTTTACCCAAGATTTATATTATTTTTAACTCAACTCATATAAAAAGAAACTTTTATATGTACTTACATGAATCATTGCAGCAAAGTACTCATTTATTATTATACTTTCAATTTGTATATTGACATTGTAATGTCTTACAGGCAAAGTTTTTCGCCTCAATGATATTTCATTGATCGCTATAATTAATAAATATATTAGAAAGCGGTGTAAGAAGAAAGTAATTATCTTTTTTAATTAATTTTTTTTTATTGATATTTTGTTGTTATTTACGCTATATTTTACATATAGACAGAGGGAATCTCGTATTAACACAGTTTTCGTCGAATTTTCAAGACTTATCTATAAAATAAAATCACAAGCAAGAAAGCATGTAAGACGTGTGATGCAATCTTTAACGCATTTACATATGCACTGTGATAGAAATGACATATGTACAATTATAAATGCATTTACTGATTTAGAGTAATTATGATAAACATACGTGCGAGATCGCCGTCCGTTGTCGTTAGCTGAGATACCTGCAAGAATTTTTTTTTAAATAAAGATATGTTTAAAAAAACCCGGACAAGTACGAATCATGCGCGGCCACCGAGAGTTCCGTATAAAAATTGGCTCGAGCTTTTCTGATATTCAGTCTTATCTGACCTCACTTGAAAAAGCGGCTTTATTATCAAATTTTGCTTCCCTTTTAAGACTATTACTTTATTAATATTAAACTACAAATGTATAGTTATCAGTTTTTTTCCTAAACTAGTATTACCTGTAGATGCTAGCTGCCAAATTTCAAATTTTTAGATTAACTGGAAGTACTCTATTAATTTTGATTCCTTTTATAGTGTCGAAATAAACGTTATTGCTATTTAAAGCTATTATTTTTTAGGATTCAACCACAAATGTATACTTTTTCAATTTTTTCCTGAACTATTACCTGTAGATGCTAGCTGCCAAATTTCATAATACTAGGGTAAGCAGAAGTACCCTTTATTACGAATTCATTACGAATCTCTTAATAGTGTCGAAATACTCGGCTTTTGCTGTAAAATTGACCATATTTTTTTTTTTTAATAAATGTATATAGAAATATGTTTTTTTATCAGGAAATCATGGGGCCGTAGATCTAAATATATGATGTCAATTTCAAATCCATGTCTTCACGCGTTCCTCACATAAAAGCTCTCGACACACTGACAGACAAACAGACGGACGGACAAAGTGATCTTATAAGGGCTCCTCTTTTCCTTAATAATTGAATATGTAAATAGAATAAGGATATAAGGAAATATAAATGTAAAGATTACAATTAAGTTACGAAGGGTAACTCTTACCCAATAACTAATTAAAGATAAATATAATCTTCCTCAAACTGAGGAAACCAGTTTGTTTTCTCGACGCAATTGATTAACGTTTGTGTCAATACAAAATATGACCCGTTTTTATCTCTATCGCATTGCTTTGCTACAAAACAACTAATATTTGTAAGTAATTTAGAGAAATCCAGTTACCACGTATACGTAACGTAACTAACGTGTGTCGTACCAATATAAATACAAGAATAAGCATATAAAGCATTTTAATATTAAATTATCTATCTAGTATATTAACTACACTGTGGTACTTTTTTAAATTTAAATGTAATTACGGCCACATATGATCTATATTAATATACATATCTACATATTTGTAAGCGATTGTACTTATAGAACACAGAACGGTAGAACAATAAGAATTGATACATATTAAATAATCTTTTTTTTATTATAGCTTCACGCTACATCCCCACTATAGCAGGGTAGTAAAGGGAGTCTGGGAATGTAGTGTTAAGACACTCCGTATCAAACCACTTCTGTTCCCAACTTTCTGCCAAATTCATGAGGCGTTGCATTTCCTCGACTGAGAATCGAACCCACAAACCGTCTTGTTAACATTAGCACGCTTGTTCGCTATTGCCTGTATCTATTAAGTTGCCTAATATAAAAAAACACAAGGTTACCACTCGCACTAGTTACGTGAGCTTTAACATCATTAAAATAAGATAATAATAATAATAATATTTGAAAGAAACCAGAAATAGCAGGTTTAGTTTATCTGAAGCCGATGTGGTAATTACCAGAATGTGTCCGTTCTGGTTATTGGCAGTAATCATTGATGACATATATTTAATATTAACATATATTTATTGATACATTGTAAATGGACGTTACTTTTTTATTTAAATACGCTAATATTAGATGCTAATTATTGTAGAAGTACCTTTCAAGAAATATTTTATTTCAGAAATCAAAATTGTTAATAATGATATCGAACCCGCGCCTCCTGGAAACCGACCAGGCGCTCTGACCACAAAGACATACCTTCTCATCAAGCTACGTCGAAATTCTTATACATCTTATGTATATATGTTGTTAACATCTCTGTAAGGAGATTTTTATAAATTTCCACTGCCCAAAGATTATATTTTCCTAAGTGTGGAATAACACTTAGGAAAAAAATGTTAAAAATATTTTAAAACTATAAACTGTAAAATGTTTACTCTAAACGGCGGTAGCGGTAATTTGAGCTATCATATCTTACTTATACCTAGAATTAAAGTGAAGATATGTTATACAAATAAAACGATTCGATAGCAGTATTTAAAATTTTAATAATAAATATTTTAAGGTTCCGTAGTTTTTAAGGAAAAAAACAACCCTTATAAGATCACTTTGTCGTCCGTCTGTCTGTTCTTGATTTACTTAAAAAAAAGATATGCACGTTTATATCGCAAGAAACACCTATTTCGACACTTTTCATAGGATACTTTGGTTGACTTAGAATTATGAAATTTGGCAACTAGCCTCTACAGGTAGTTCAGGAAAATATCTGAAAACTATACATTTATAGTTGAATTCTAAAAAACAATAGCCTAAAATGGAACCCTCGGTGAGAGAGTCCGACTCACGCTTGACCAGTTTTTTGTTGTTAGAAATATATTATACGCTATTATAATATAAGGTATATATATACTATATGTGCATATATATTATTTCGATTATTAATACATTTGTAAAACTGTTAAAAAAAATAAGTAACATTACCTCGTCCAACGCTTTGAGTGGGTGATGGACTTGTTCCTGAAGCCCCGCTACTTGCCGAAGCCAAGCTCTCTGTTATTATTTTTAATATATTTATTATTCGGTAATGAAAATTTCAAATAGTTCAATAAGTGCTGATTATAAAGGAAAAAATAGTTATTATTAGTTTTAGGTCCATATCTTGAAAAAAACCCTTATAAACAATGACTTGGCAGAATTAGAAGTCAACAAATAATTAAATTATTAATATTGATAAAGACATAATGCTTAAGTTGAATACTCGTAAGTTGAATTTTATACCTTTAATATTTGATATGAATTATTTAACATAAATTACAATCACAATTTATATTAAAAAAAAATGTGTAGTTTCCCCAGGACTCTACAATTTATATTCGTTCGACGTACCCAACCAACCTACCACGTTCTTCATTCTCACCGTGACATCCTCGCTAGTACCTGGCATTCTGTGTATCTCTTTTGCGGATTCTATCAGCTAAGCTGCCTTCGCATATCTTTTTTTATGGAAAAAGACAAGGCAAACGAGCGTTCGGGTCACCTGATGGAAGTGATCACCGCCGCCCACGACCTCGTGCAACACCGGAGGAGCTACAGATGCATTTCCGGCATTTAAGGTGGACATAGACGGTCTTTTTAAAGGTACCCGTGTCATTTCGAGGTGGAAACAATGCCGCGGGTAGGCCATTCCACAGTTCCGCATGGAAGGAAGTTCCTACGAAATCGCACAGTAGTGGATATGTATCCAGGTGGTGTGGATGATAGTTACACATGTTTTTGTACCCCCAATGATTCGAACGGTTCTAAGTTCTATGCGATTAAATGGTTCAAGCTGATACTGCTGATATCTAATGAAAAGATCGCATCATCTTTCTTTCAATGTTCTTTTGTGATGCCCATGTTTCGCTGCCCTATAACAGTGTCGATACCAAAATTGTATACGGCCGAACCTGCAGCTGCGCTATTATTCCGTCGTCTCCATGCATGCAGCAGAATGCAGCTAATGCTGTTATAAGATAAACATTGTTCTTATTTTTAAATTGTAAGTTGTATAATAATTTATAATAAATATATAATATCTTTGCTCAAGGCCCTAATTTCGCACACGTTTACGTCACACAAACATAAATCTACGATATCAGGGTTCAAAGTTGGAGATAGTGTTCTCACTTTTGATGCCATTGTACCATTTATACAAAAACAAGTTATAAAATTTGTGATACGATACGCATTCGTGTAAACATAACTACGTATATAGCTTAGTTGACATGCACGTTCATTCGCTATCACACATAAATATTTGATGACGTTTTCGTTTGTTATTTTAATATCGTCAATGTCAGATTTCACAAAACAAGTTATACTATATTCAGAACCTTACAAAATATAAAATAATTTTTTTACAAGAGCCGTAATGTCGATAAGGTCTAAAAAAATAATGTAAAAAAAACATATAATCTTACTTCATTTCTCGTTATAAGAAAAAGAAAATATTTAGTATATGTCGAAGAATTGCAAAAATCAAAGACTTGATTGTTCGGTCAAGTAAATGAATTGGTGAAAAAGTAATAAAAAATCTTATTAGTATGGAACTGTAATATTTTAATTAATCATTGCGAATCTATCCAATTCGTATTGAGACCAACGTAGTCCAGTGGGTCAGCGTCTGAATATACACGTGACGAGACGGAAATATTTTCATTTGCAACAAAGCGCGACTTAATCGAATACGCCGCAACGAGTAGCTTATCTTGACTATTTAATAATACTTGTTGTCTGCAAGATAAAAATAATATAAAATATCTCACTCCTTTCCATTTGTATTCGCCTCGCTTGCGCTCGTTGCAACTCGCGACTCCAAGCACTCGTTTCAGATAAACCTTGGTCACCGCACAACTTCACTATTAATTTTAGACCTGACAAAGAATACAACAGCTATAGTATAAATACACAAGTGTAATGTGGTATTGATGACTAACAAACGTAATATAACACCCAAACGAATAAATTAAACAAAATAAGTGACCATATGTGACTCGGATTCGCGCATAGTAGGATCTGAACAAATATCACGACTGTAGCTCTACGGGAAGATCTCCACGCAATTCTAAGGGTTAAGTAAGAGTCTTGTATGAAGAACAGACAGATGAATAAACAAACGCACTACACCTTGAAAGAGCCTTGAAGGGTTCCATTATCTTAAAATATGTAATAAAATATAATAAGCGTATTTAATTTGAGATACGACGTCGCTTGTGAATAATTTCTCCTTCTTTTCTGAATAATCTTACAAGCGACAGTCAAAATATAAAAAATAGGCCGGCAACGCACCTGTAGCTCCTCTGGTGTTACACGGAGTCGTGGGCGGCGGTGATCACTTACCATCAGGTGAACCGAACGCTCGTATGCCTTGTCCTGTCCCATAAAAAAAGTCACACTCACATTGTATGTCATCCGGGAATCTTGCATTGAGTTTTTTGTACAGCGCAAGTGCCTCCTGGTAGCGGCCGCTTGCGCGCAGACACCCGCCCATTAGTAGACCCCACTCTGGCTACATAAATTACATTAAAAAAAATTTTTTTGCCTCACGCTGTACTTGACATCAGGATAGCAAAATGAACCACTGAATTTTTAACACATTGTGCTTAAAAATTCAATGACTAGCTAGACATAGCTAGTCATAGAATTTTTTTTAGTTTCGATAGTAGAGAAAAGAGAATATTAAATAATTCATTCCCCGAGTGGGGATTGAATCCACAACTAGTAACACGTTGTCCTACTGCAGCACAATTATAAAAACGTCAATAGGATATTTAACATGTATATAGTTTTATTTTAATTTTACGCCTTGGAATAAAGTGTAATATGCTAGACAGAGAGAAACTAATTTCAAGACTTTCCGTTAACCGCGGTTGCTTCGAGCTTGAGACATTACATGTTGTACGACGTAACTCAACGTTGCGCTTTGTAGAGGAAGTAAGATAAATAAAGCTTTTCAATATTACATTTCCTCCATATTTATCATAATGTAAGCGTTCCGTACCTCCTGGAAGTGTTTGTTACACCTAGATTCTGTTCATATATTATATTTAATAATAATAAAACATGCTGCTCATATATTATATGTGAAATATATATATTTTTATAATAATGTAAGCGAATATAGGTGGATCAATAAATAAACAGAAGATACATTGGCAGGCTGCAGGCGCGCGGCGCGGCGGTACAGCTGCAGCGCGCGCTCGGGCGCTGCCTCACCCGCCAACCAGCGCAGCGCCGACAGCGAGCACGGCCA